>OZ026620.1:73933099-74465599 GCA_964020975.1 Hermodice carunculata | reverse complement strand
ACAGGCACAGCTAAAGTTGAATGTAATCAAGTAATAGGGAAGTGATGATGATACCTAAATAAGGGGCAGGAAGACAAGTACAAGCTATGATTCTAAATACCTAACATAGATTTTCTGGAAATGCGATTTTACTTACTGTCATGTCAAAAGTGTGGACTTCAATATGTTGGAGAAACTGGTAGAGAACTCTATGATTAAATTGGTGGTCACTGGACCACAGTTCATACAAAGGATAAAGTGTTGGAATTTTTCAAAGCCAGGCGCAATTTCAACGTAAAAATTATGGAAAAAAAATCATTCCAATTTAAGGAAAGACTGATTAAGAAATCCTAGACAAAATGTCGACTTTTTTGGCAAAATAAATTGGCTACTGTTTGGCTATTTGGGGTTAATGAATGAGTAAAAGGGGTCAGAAATGTCTTGAAAACTATTCTTAGATTGGTTGGTCATCACATTTTATAAACTCAGACAAGGCAAAAGGTAAACCTCGATATCATCAGCATCTTAATATTTCTCGCCACTTTTATGTAACAATAGTTTTTTACTACAAAATTTATAGGCGAAATGTTTTCCTATTAGTTTGATCTGTACGTTATTTCATACCAATATTAATTTTGAACCAATTAAAAAGAGATATCGCTAAATTACTCCTAGGAATGGAATTGGCAAAATATTTTAAGATATTGTCAATGACATGGCTTTCTATGGACTTTTGAAACTTGAAGTTATTTATAGGAAAACACCAAAGGATGATTTCATCAAATTATATAATATGATAGGGGTGTTGATTAGATAAAACTCTGCAATATATTACCACATAAGAAGGTGTAATCATGCATACCTGCTTACCTTCATAGTGCTGCTCAAAAAGTGTCATATAAATATTCAAAGACTTGCCTGCAATATATTTAACTGTACTAAAGCTCTTAAAGAATTTGATCTATTTGGCTGTACAGAAAACAAACACCCATATCCATGTCATAATTTTCCTAATACATGTATCTCAAATCATCATGGTCGTATAATAATGGGTGATCTTTCTATTTTACCAAATGAGGAACTACATAAGCTAATTTCAAAAGGGCCAAGGTACCATGAGCAGTAGAAAATCGTTTTACATGAAAACAGGGAAAATGATTGTTGAAGCTGTTGAGGAATATGCTAGTATTTGGGCCAAAAAGGATATGTTTGATATTTACATATAAGATGAATGCATCAGTGAAATAAGGCATATCATTACAAACACAATAAGAAAATTCCAGACAAGAACCAAACATCCACTTGATTGTGTTCTAACAAATCCAGGAGATATTCAGCACCTGCAAGAGATGCTTGATATATATGTTATTGCACCTGCTGATAATAATATTGTCATATGCAAACAGTTTTATTAAAGGAGTCGATTGATGGATTAGTTGTAATGACCAGCTCAAGTTCTCCCACATACGAAAAAGTAAATGAATCATTGGACTTTATCTGGAAGAAACAATAAGGATTTTTGTTATCTTTGTTTGACCTGAAATTTCTGATGTTTATGCCCATCTACTCCATATCTACTCATTTCCAAAGGTTCATGGAAATCAATATTAGATCTGATTCAAAGCAGGTTTGCAATTGTTAGTTTTGTTGTCAAAACGCTGAAAGAAAGTAAAGGAATTTTGGTCGAACTACTGTGGTCAGAATGAAGCATCTTCTGGTATAAACAAGTTTTGGATTTTATCTTATTTGATGGTCTTGTTGGAGGGGTTGAATGGTACTGATAATCATCTACTTTTAAAACAGATTCCTCCTTGAGACGTCTTCACTTAATACTCAACTAATATTCATTCTGATTTGAAGGAATGTTTCTCATATATGAAATAAATCAGAAAAATAATTTTAAAAGGATACACATATCTTAAAATGATGAATATTGTGGTAATGATATGAATAGTGGCCCGTCTGCATTTGAACATGATCCGTTTGTTGAGTTGTTGATGTTTTTGATTGATAACATCAATTTTGGAGATTCCATCCTCAGAGAGAAAATTGGCATGCAAATGGATACAAGTTGTGCACCTCTTTTGGCCAAAGTTTGTCTACTTTACTCTATATTTAATTTTTTTTATAAAAACTGGCAAAAGTGAAGAAATTCCATGATAAAAGTTTAAGTCTGATATTTAGATATATTAATGACCTAGTCCGCACCAATGAGAAAAATTTTGGATTAAAAATTTCTCAAATATACCCTGAGGATTTAAAATTAAAAGAAACTACAGAAAATCAGAAGGAATCCTCATTTCTAGACATAAGGATGTATATTGATAATACCTAATTGAATTTTAAATTATTTGACAAATGTGATTTTTAATTTAACATGGTAAATTACCCAGATGTTGATATTAGGCCTACTTTCTACTTTTGCTGTAAACTCATCTGACTGACAAGTCAGGAGAACTAAAGAGTGATAGGCCTACGAGGTTTCTTTCTATCTTTTGTAGAAGTAATTAAATTTTAGGTTTTTAGTGACTACGCCTATACATTTTGTCAACACTATAGTCTGAAGTTAATGAAAAATGTTTCAAAGGTTCTGAGGACCGGTTTAAAACCACCAGTTGCTTTATATCTATCTCCAGTCAGAAGTGAAATTTCTTTTTTCACATTGGTATTGGAAGATGAATGCTTATGCTTTGGAAACTCTGGAATCGCTTTGCTGTCATTCTTGGGTTTGGGATTTATAAATATGAGTCATGTTTCTCTGTATTATTATTATTTAATATTAACCTTGAGTCAGGTTACAGTATTTGTGTCAAGGTCAATTGCATTTGCCAGAGGAAGCACTGATTTTGACATTTTTGACTCCAGTCATTTATTGCTATTTCAAAAACTTTGGAAACATGGATATCGGAAAATGAAAATTTATAATGTATATAGCCAGTGAACTGACATGTATAAATGATGCAGTAAATATCTAAGCCTAGAATTTGTGACCAATATTTTATACAATGCGTGCACAAGGCAAGATACTTCTCAAAATTGAGATTTGCAAGCATTAAATTGGTTTAAATTATTAACCATTGTTGGTACCTGTCTCAAGTCGGGAAAGAGATGTTTTTCCTTCACATTGCATTTGGTATCTGTGTAATGATACACACAAATATCATGGAGCTAGTAGTATGACTACCTAAAACGTCTGCATTTGACCTGGCTTGTCTAATGAATGTAGGGTTTTGACCATGGGTAGTGCTTGTATACTAAGATTTTCTGTGTATCTTCTCTAAAATTGTTTAAACCTGTTGTCTGCTTCTATTTTACGTGACTGTTGTCATTTCAATGTTGTCAATATGACATCTTATGCGTTTTAGATGTTCAATGCATAATGTATTGCTTTATGTTTCTTTGTGTGTTGCTGTTATATCTTGTGGTGTTTATGTATTAAGGTACTTGTCAAGATTTGGACATTTTTCGACTTAAACTGATTTTCCACTATGATATTGACACATTACGGTCTCACGATTATTTGCTTAATGGATGAGGATCATGATTGAGTAATGTAAACAAAACCACATTTTGTTCAGCTCCTGAATTTTAACTTATACCTGGATATCCTAGTGCAATTCTTGTTATATCCTCAAAGTAGACCAGCAAAGTTCTGAAAAGGGCTCAAAAATGAATTTGCAATTTTTGTTAAAATCTGAAATCTATGCCATATTGTTTGCTATAGGGTAAGGAATCACGTGTGGGTGGATGTAACTCTACATTTTTTACTCTGAAGGTCATTTTAAGGTCGAATGGTCAATGAAGGTCAAATTTAACAAATATAACAAAAATACAAGATTACTTTGCCTTCTGCAGTTTTAACATCTTTGAAACACTACTAAAAAGAAAACATCTATATCCAGGATGCTGAACATTATATTTGAAATATGATAAATGATCAAATATCGAGGTCAAATGGTCAGATAAGGTCACATAGGAGAAAAAGGGTAATTTTTCATGTACATTTGAACTTTGGGAAGCACCACTTTATATAGTTTTAGTAAACTCAGGATGTTAAGGAGCGTGTTTTACACATAATAAATCATTTAATCCTTAATTGACAAAAGAAAACATAACATTTATCTCTGTAACTTTTCAAGTTTTAAGACTGAGACAAATGTTTTCTTCAGTGTACTTTGCATGTACAGAATGTCGAGGAAAACTGTTGACCAAAACAAGAGAGTAACTGAAACTTTCCAAAGTGGAGGCTTTGTAGAATTGATTGAAAGCTCTTTGAATGAGGTATTATAATGTATCATAATGAATCATTAAAACACAATTCATATGTAATGGCTCGTGGCAATAAAAGAGTTAAATACTTTGGAATTAGTTTCACGTCAATACTTGGCTTCATAACGTTTGCTTCCACGCCTCCACATGGAACTGCGTGGCTTTGGATCATAGCAAAATAAGCTTATAAATGTAGGATTTATCACTGTTTTTCCGTTTGTATGCAAATTGCAGTATACTGATAATCAATAATTTATGTAACAGTCAGCTGCTAGATATTGACTAGAACAAGAGGTACTCTGCCAGTTTATATTATGTTTTGCAGTCTGAATAATTATGGGGGTTTAAATTGAATTTTAATTTGTCTACTTGTCTTGAATATTATATTGATATCAGCTGAAACAAGCTTAAAATTTTCAGCGAAATTTTATTGCTGAAAATATGTCACCCACCAGGATTGCAACAATCAATCATGTTACATTCACATGCTTGAGTACACTTTACGTTTTGTCAAAACACTTGCACCTCAATGGTTTACACTTTGTTTGGCATGTACAGGTGACTAACTCCATGCAAGCATCTGGTAGTACTGGTAGATTTGTCCACACAACTTTAAGCACACCAGACTCCTTCATTCTGCCAGCAGCATCAACTGGGGATCCAATGGCGATGTGCTCTCTGTCAGCTTGGAGCGATATCTTCGCTTGGTAATTGGCACAGACAAAGTGCAAGTTGAGAGCATCACATGCTGGCGGTAGTCCCTCAAGAGCTTTAGCAAATAGTTGTGGCCTTGCATGGTATACAGTCTGTGCTTCACGTGTGCCATGCAAATGACACACAAAACTTTCATCCTGTTCAACAGATCCATCATGCCCAATTCAACTGAGAAGTACTGGTTGTTTGAGGCAAATTTTTCCAACAGGACTTTGTTTATGGGCACTAAAGGATGACGTTGTACCACCTCCTATGAATGCATGGAAGCTGAGTAGGTCATCCTTAACTGGCTATTCAAGTTTTTTTATATGGCAAAAATACTATAGATTTTTCTATTGTTAGCTGTTCCAGAGATAATCCATGTCTAACTTGCCTTTGCTGTCACAAAGTACAGTAGTGGGAATCATAACAGCTGTGTCTTTGGACACAACTGTCACTCTCTCATAGCCTTGAGCAGTCATTTTAGCAGCTCTCTGTCACCTTTGATGTTCTTTTGCACATTGTCTTTCATGGAAACCTTTGCCTTGCAGATATTTGCAAATGTTTTGGAATTGTGCTTTTTTAGAGTGTCATGATATATGATGTTTTGCTTAACTAGGGGCTGAGATACATTTAAAAGCAGATTCTCTTTCCCATGATCCTCAGTTGTCGGGAGGTCATTTACTACAACAAGATCACTGTCTTCTGTTGCTAGTGACACTAGAGGTAACATACTCTGACCAGCGGACAACAAGTCTGTTAACTCACTGTTAGCAACATGTATCTGTGAGGCAGCCACCACTCTAAAAACATCAAATCTGGTCAGCTATGTTTTCAGCTTCTTCTAATATCATCGATATCATGTTTTACTATGGATGAAAGACTGTCACATTAAGAGAACATGCCATGGTTCTCCTCAAGACCTGCGCGAGTGAACATTTCTTCAAAAATAAAAAAAAGTGTTGAAATAGTCAGTTTCACAGAAACAGGTGTGCATCGATTCTGAAGCGTAGAAGATAAAAGGAAATAGGGTATAAAAAGAAATAGGCATCAACAGATTCAAATCAGATTATCCACCCATCAACTCCTTCAAATAAGCGTATCAACCTATGTGTGCAAGAAGGTACATGTATATGACAATACCCAGGTATCCAGGGGGTCTTTCAACAACCAACATGACCAAATCGTACACAGGTATAAATCTTACATGTGAAGTCCATTGACATGTTTGTTGACACTGCCAGTTTTGTAGCATTGATCCGTCAGTGCTGCAGGAAGACAGTACGGTAAGTATTGCAGTAAGTGTGTATTTATTAAGCAAAGTGTATTACAAACCATTATTCTGTGGTATTGTCCTCGAGATTTTGCAGAAAAAGTGCAGAAAAAACAAGCACATACATGCAAACTTCATAAGGAAAAGAAGGAACCAAACGTATATATACTGGGCATATTAACAAAATGCACAGATCACACACATAAAACTATGAACTAGTGGTTAAACTCACTGGAGTTATGCTGCCACCTGGTGTCCCAACACTACAACTAGCATAAAATGAAGCTATCCTCATATCTGACTGATCTATTTTGGTCAATTTAAAGTCTGTTATATGTAAAAAGGATAAAGATGAAATTTTATTCCTAAAAAGTACAGAAATTAGCTATTTTATGCTACTATGACCCTTTGACCCCGAAAATGACCTTCAAGGTCAAACGTGAGGGTGGCATCCATCCGCATGTTGTTTCTTAACCCTTAAGGAATAGAACGAGCATAGATCCCTGCTTTTAACAAAAATGCGGTCTTACAGTCCAAAATCCTACATTAGCTGGCCTACTATCAGTGCTGCAGCCACTTTATCAAGTGTGTAGAGCATTTTCGGATGAAGTACACATGCCAATGACCATTTGTGGAAACAGAACAGTGAAAGCCGTTTTGCAGATAGTAAACCGATATCATTACATAACTGCCCAACATTATGAGGCTTGCGTCTGTGTAATCATGCATCATAGCAGAAAATATAACATGGAAACCGAATGGAGTCGGTCAAGAAGGCAAATGCAATAGAACCATTATTGCACAAAATGCAAATAAAAAACCTAATGACAAACTGCATTCATAAGTGTGATAATGGCAATCTTTGATATTTATATCATTCTCTTATATCTAACCAAGGGTGTCTTTTTCATATTGCCCCTTAAAAGCACAAACCTGTGAGACAAGACATCCCTTGGAAATAAATATATGGCAATGAGAAAATGAGAAGTAGTATATTCAGTCTCTAATAAACTGTAATAAATGAGAAATTACATTTTCATTCTTTGAAATTATTTCAAGCAATCACGACCGAACTATTCACGGAAAGCAGACAATCCTTTAGTTTCTCTGAGGAAGGAAGGGTAAAGGGTTGAGTCACAAGATCAATCACCATATCATAGAAAATGAATACCATATATATGAAACCATCATACATAAATCAGTTCAAGCCATTGCAAACATGTCATTTGCAGAAAGCAGGAATCACTTTACTTTGCCTGTGATTCGCATGGGTAAAAGGTTGCATGGCTAAACAAACTATACCATGAGACACCTTGATACCCACATTATATATTTCTTTGGTGCAGAATCTCACTTACCCATACAAGCCCTTCTTCGCTGTTCCTTAACCCTCATCTTCTCAGAGATTGGACCTTGGCAACAGCCATTGAAAAAAGGGAAGATCCCATTTACAGCTCAAGACACTCCTACTGACTCTCAGTAAAATTAACCCTGGAAACCTGTAGCCTACTACATGCAGCAAAATGATAAATCATATACCCCTCAGAAGGACGGATGTGGCTAAATCCTATACAAGCTCACAGCAGAATGGAGGCCCTTTAGTTATAATTCTCACCACTTCTCAGGGGTGGTGGGTGTGAAAATAAAATGTTGAGATTAAGTCTGGGTAAATACATAGACAGCAGAAAAGCAAAACTGTGACAGTCCTGTGAAATGATAATAGCTAATGTGGTTGTCCTAAGATCACCCACGCATTTTAGAGGCACGAGTCAACCAGAACACGCCTGTTTCGATCACAAAGTCTGGCCCTGGGCAGATTTATTGCTATGTATTGAAATACCGCTTGCAGTTAGTGAGATGATAGCATGTGATGACTGCCAAACACTGTGAAGCTTACCTCAGTGTAATCATGTATCATAGCAAATATATAACCTAATGGGGTCGGTCAAGAAGGCAAATGCAATAAAAAACATAATTGCACAAAATACAAACAAATACATTATGAAACATTACATAAAAAGTGTGAGAATAACAAACTTTGAAGAAATATAATGTTCATGTTTCTTAGTTAAAAAAATATGTTCCATATTGCCCCCCAAATGCACGAACCCATATGACAAGACGTCACTTGGAGAAAGGTATGTGGCAATGAGAAGTAAAATTCTCACTCTCTAATAGACCGTAATAGACGAAAAATAACATTCTCATTATTCAAAATCAGTTCAAACCATCACGATCTAACTATATGCGGAAAGCAGACACCCTCTAGTTTCTCTGCAGAAAGCAGGAGAAATGGTTGCCTCAGAGTACCACTATCATATCATAGAAAAATGTATACCATATGTATGAAGCCATCATGTTGTGGTACCCACAGGCGTCGCATTTTTCTCAGAGAGCTTGGGTATGAGTTGCTCAAGGAACATGTTGAGGGATGATCACAGAATCCAAATCTCCATTTAGCTACCAGGCAGGCAACGGCAACCATTGGTGTACGACCTGACCCCCCTACAGGCCAGTCCAGAGTTGCTGTGGTGCCCTGCAAACACAAACTCTGCTCGTTTTTCCCTCGTGACACTGACAGAGAAGTATCCTGTGCATGTGCTACCTGTCACAGCCAAGCCAGTGTGTCCGCAAAATAGCCACCAACAGATTGTGTGTGAAGACTGCACCTAGGAAGTACCTCATGGTGTTCCACTGGACCTCAAAAACTGTGCCGACAATGTACCTTGTGGTGCACCACTGGATCTCAAAGACTGTGATTAAGTGTGCAATTCATCTCTCTGTTGTGACTTGACGGTAACTTTTGGTGCCTTAACATCTAGTCTTGACACAAATTTTCAAATACTTTGCAAATGTTCACAAATTTTCAATACTTTGTAATCTTCTTAGCTTGTTTTCGGTTTATTACATTAAACACTTACAAACAAGGAATGTTTGCAAGATGGAACAGACAAGTATTGTCTTAATAAACATATTGTAGTTCTTATGGATATGTGTTTTAGAATCACTTTGCATATTAAATCATAATATGTCATATGAAATCATAATATGTATATATTAGAACATTTTATAATATCAGCCCCAGACACAGAAAGTACTAAGGCTATCATAAATAAAGAAATGAAACGTAAAAACAACATATTTTTTATAAAGTATGATGGGGTCACAAATGACCCCACTCGGTCATTTTAGTCACTAAAATAGCTTGATTGCTTCAGGGTTAAGTAAAGTATACACATAGGTGTACATATATCAAAATAATATCCCTTAATAAGGGTGGGGGTGGTCTCATCGCATACGCAAGGCAACACCCAGTCAGCGACAGCCCATAAACGGGTGATGTAGCCAGTCTAAGGTACCCAACTTTAACAGCTACGCTATACCAAGGATCTTACAGGTTGCTAAGGAAGCAGAAACAAGGACTGACACCTGCAAGTTTATGCCCCTATAGAATTTAGGACAATATTCATGATAAAGTAAGGCTCAAATAGAATCTATCCTACCGTCTTGAAGTTCAGTATAAAATGGTTTGGTGTAATATCAAATGACATCCAAAGGGGAAAAGCCAGAAGACACAATTTTTCTCGCGTGAGGTACCCACGTTAAAGAACTCATTTGAGTAGTGGGCCATAAAATGAGGAGACCAGTCGCGGCCAGGACCCTCGATACTAAAAATGCATAAAAAAACAATGAAATCTTCTATTCTCGTAGAACATGTGAAACTGGTCAGATTATCACTGCCTGGCATGATTTACATTGGTACCATAAGTGAAACTGCTCAAATGAGCCAACTTATATATGTTTTTAAATTACTAAATTCTGTACTTAATGAAGCATGTTTCATACCTTGAGAGGACCAGTTTAAATCTACCAGTTGCCTTTGGTGGGTAACTGTCTCAAGCCAGGCATGAAATTTATTTCTCCCCATTTGTCTCTGAAGCTGAAATTATAGGTTTTGGAATTCCTGAATCTCTGCCTTTTGCTGTATTTCGCTTTGCTGTCATTGTTGGGTTGTAGTTTACAAATGTACGTAGGGTATTGTTTTATCTATTTCATTAAATCTGCATTGTCTATGCTGTGCCTTAGATTGTGTTCTGCTTCTCATAGTTATAATGGAGGTAGAGTTCTTTTGTACTATCTCAGGTTCATAAATGTCACAAAAACGCCAGTCCTGCTTTCTTCTTTTGTAATATGGGCAGCAGACTCACAAGTCAGAAACACCAAACGTGGAATGCCTACCATGTATCTTTTCTATCTTTGGCACAAGGGATAAATTCTGGCCTTTAAGGTGTGAAGCCTTTATGTTTTGAAATTACTAAAGCTGGTTGTCAATGTAGAAGATTTCATAGTTTGAGCCTACTTTAAAAGGACCAGTTGCCTATAATGGGTGACTGCTTCTTCAAGTCAGAGCGAATTTTTTTCTCTTTCCATTGATATTGAAAGCAGAAAGTTGATTTTTTGGAAATTCTTGAATTCTGCCTTGTGCGGCATAAAATTTTACTGTCACTGTCAGTCTGGGTTTATGATTGTGGCCAATGTTGTTCTCAACTATTTGATGTGTTTATAAACCAAGTTTACTCCCAACTCTCGTTACCAGGCCTGTGGTCGTTGTTAATTCCATCTTGTACAAATGCCAGCTCATCCTAAGCACACAGTATTGTTTAAGAGTGAAGTGATCCGTATCAAAGCATCTGAAGCTCATTTTCTCAGACAGCATAATAGGACCCACCCAGGAATGGTTACTACAAAAAAACGGCAGTTGGAAGTGTAATCTGGCAAACGGTCTTTCATTTTCCATATCTAAACTGCAAACACGAATCAGCTATTTTGGATTATTTTTTTCTTCTATGAGATGAAGAAAAAGAAAATCACGTGAATCAAAGTTAAAACTGAAATGACAAACTCTATATTTCTTATGTGTAAAGTGGCTTCGTAAATTGTGTGATATACCTTGGACTCTCATGCATACATGTTTAATTTGTGTCTATGTATACCATTGAATACGTAAATAGTATATATCTTCTGAATGAATGCAGAACATCACGTTTGACTTTGGTACTGGCTATATATTTTAGCATTGCCGTTGATATCGTTACATTTTAATTACAGTTCTTAAATTTTACATAAAAGTTGAAAATAGCATTGTCAGAAATAAAAATAAGAGTTACTTTACAGTGCCAAGCGAGAGAACACGTACGGGTATTCAAAACGGTATTTGGATTTTTCAAAAAAAGGCTAACGTCTATTTTTTTTGCTGTTTTTGTGTTTTTTTTTTTCAAAAAAAAAAAAAAAAAAAGGAAAAAGGCTTTATTGAAACGCTGCATTAATTTTTAACCGAATCCCCCATAAGGAATTAAAATGCGGTTCTGTTGCTGGAAGTGTACTGTTGCATTTCACTAAAAGAAAATTATGTTTCCAATTTTTGGCGTTTTTGCTATTTTAATTTGTTTTTCATTCAAAAAAACTCCAAGAAACTAAAGTTGTTTAACTGAACAATTGACATTTAGTTTCTTCATAGAACTTTCAATATTTTAAGTAACTTAGTCTTAATGTATACTATTAGAAAATATATAGTTTATATGATCTCAGATGAGACATCTACTGTACATAAGACATGTACCACACCCTTTAGTCAGCAATTTTGTTTTATACGCAATATTGTGCCAGGACAACAAGTAAATCAATCTCAAACAAGTTGTGAAGAAGTTGTGAGTCACTGTGGCAAAGCGGTGCTTAAGAGAAAAATTAATATCCAAAACTTCATTCATTTCAAATTTTATTATGATCATTGGACTAAATTTTAAACCAATAGTCTGTACCCACAAACTGGAAATATGTGCAAGTTTGAATAGTTTTGCCTAACACACATGGAATTTATAAGTATGTAAACTTTCAAAGCTTATCCAAATTAACGAACAATCTATTGACATTTCAGGAAGGATGGTGTAGTCGGTGTTATATATTCTCTTCTCTGGCCTCCACCAAAGGTGAATTTTGATGGGTAAAGAAGTAGTGATAACTACCCCCCCCCCCCCCCCCCCCCCCAGTGAAATACATGTTGCACGAAGTGGGTTGGGGATATGATGTTACCATATGCCTAGTCACTTACAAAAAGTAGGTTTGGAAAACTATTAAGATTTATTATGGGTTTACCTATATTGGAGCACAGGGTGCCTGAACTAAAATGCAAAAAGGATTTCCAAGTAAACCAAAATCCTGCTCTGGGACTTTGCGTAAGACAACATTCCACATTTGGGTATGATACATGAGTGATTGGTATAGGTTTCAGATGTTGATTCTGAAGAAAATGAAATTTATGTGCATGTAAATTGTGAAAGGTCCAACATCAAAATTTCGCAGAAGAAACAAAAGACAGTGATCTCAATTTTAAGAAAGGAAAGTTGAGAAATCATCTGTATAGATTGAATAAAGTACGGTAAACTAGAGTATTTATTAGCAGAACAACTAAGAAATGAAACACTTAAATTACCAAGACAAAATAGCTTAGAAAAGTAGACATAACGTGAAATCAAAAGCAGGTCAGATTGTATTTGCATGATAAAATAAAGTTTATGACAAGGAAAGCTTTTCAATAACCGTTTCATCACCTAATGCATCCAATAAACCAAACATATGAATACTGCGGGAAAAAACAACTAAAATATTTATAAAATTCCACACCGACTAATGCATATTGCTTGACACTGGGGTACTTTTTCAGGACACTTGAACTTATGTTGACAGTTGCTAACGTATATACTGCAGAACTCAGAACTCAGAACTCTGAACAGTTTATTCAATATGATATGAAATGGGTTACATGAATTTCAACGTTTGTAGTGACAAAGTGGTAATTAAGCAATAACCAAGAACTCATAATTGAACTAAATGATATTAGGATGACCTTGGCTAAGGATTCTATGATCCGCTATCGCCAAGGCCACCTTTCGGTAAAATTATAATTAGCAAACAACTGGCAAAAATATAAGGAACAGAGATTAGAAGCTTAAATATACAGGGTAAATATAAAGTCACTTAATTACCACAAACATAACAGTGTGCAACTGTACAAGTGTCTTTATATTGCTTCACGAAGAAAAGCTTTATGTAGGTTGCAAAACCATTATAAGAATGTGTGAAAAATTTATCTTTGATACAGGGTTGTGTGTTTTTTCAGAAGGTTGGAAGGTAATACCTAATACAATGTTTTGTCGAATTTCTAGAAGGAATAGGAACCTGGCTGTCATTTCTATGTCGACTGAAATATCGGTGAGAAGGTATTGTAGCTGCAAATATGTTGTTAAAGTAATCAGGGGTTTTATTTTCTAAATATCTATAGTAAAATTTTAAGGATCTTAACTTAAGAATATCTGGTACTTGTAAAAGGTTTAACGTTTTAAATAAAGGATCCGTGTGGGCATTATATCTTGCCAAGCAAACAACACGAACAGCCTTCTTTTGAAGTTTGAAAATACGGTCACACGAGAAACCCCACAGAAGAATGCAATAATTTAGATGAGGAAGAAAAAGAGAATTGTAGATTTGTAATAGAATATCTTGCGGAAAATAATTTTGTGTTCTTTTCATAACACCAATAATTTTTGAGAGCTTATTTCCAATTTTGTTAACGTGTGAGTGCCAATTTAAGTTTTCGTTAATTCGTAAACCTAAGAAATCAAAATCACTGGTTTTGTAGATGGGCACATTCTTTATTTTAAGATTTAAGGTGAAATTTATTTTTCGTTGAGGGAAATGAAACACCATATATTTAGTTTTAACAATATTTATAGATAATTTGTTGGCTGACAGCCAATCACAAACCTTGTTTAATTCGATTTCTATGCTATTTGATACAGAGTCAGTGTCCTTGAGAGGAAAATTGAAAGAACTAAGTGAATTGATAAGAGTCGTGTCGTCTGCATAAAAAATCGATTCAAATTTTAAAGATGCCAAATACATGTCATTTGTGTAAATTATAAAAAGAAGAGGACCCAAAATAGAGCCCTGTGGCACTCCAGTTGTAATGGGTAGGCACTTTGAAGAAACATCGTCGAATTTGACGTATTGTTTTCTGTTTGTGAAGTAATTTCTAAACCAATTTAAAGGGGTTCCTTTGATACCGTAATAATTCAGCTTATGGAATAGAATTTCGTGGTTCAGAGTATCAAAGGCCTTTGATAAATCTAAAAATATTGTGACAGGTATGTCTCCAGTATCAAGAATCTGAAGAAGACGATCTGTTAATTCCATAGCAGCAGTTTCGGTGGAGTGCAATTTTCTAAAACCATGCTGGCTTGCGTAGAAAAGCTTTTTTGATATAAAAAATTCATACAACTGATTATACACCACTTTTTCAAAAACTTTGGAAATAGCTGGCAGGAGAGAAATTGGTCTATAGTTATCCAATAAAGAGTTATCGTCTTTTTTATAAAGAGATAATACTTTTGCTATTTTTAATTTATCCGGAAAGATACCTGTGGTGAGAGACTGATTGACAATTAAAGCTAGAGTTACAGAAAGAGAAGTTACTAAACCTTTCAATAAATACATAGATATCCCGTCCTGTCCGGAGCTAGTCTTGGGTTTAAAATTTTTGAAAATCATAGAAATATCATCTGGAGAAACATGTGAGAAAGCAAAATTACGATCGTTTGGAGTTGATAGATAAGAGGTAAAAGGTATGGAATTACCATTATTAACCTGTGCAGCTAAATTGGGACCAATATTGGTGAAAAACTGATTAAAACATTCGGCAATTTGGTGCTTGTCAGTTATAATTTTGCCGTTAATTTTGAAAGCCAAAGGAAATCTATTTTTGAATGTATTACCATCCATGACAGAGCGAATTGTGTCCCAAGTCTTTTTTACATCATTTCTATATTTTGCAAATTTTGAATAATAGTAATTCCGTTCCTGTTCACGGATACATTTGTTGAGGATTTGATTGTACGTTTTGAGATTAATTTTTGTAGGGCCATACAAAGGTGACTCGTGTGACGTGCATTTTAATTTCTTGTATAGATTATCACGAAATTTGATAGATCTAAGAATGCCGTTGGATATCCAATTATTTTTCTTATGCTTATATTTGTTGAATTTAATTTTTCTTATGGGCATATGTTTTTCTTTGGCCTTGGTCAAAATAGTTTCTAACGTGGAGTAATTAATATTTGGGTCATGATGTGAATTTGTATCAAGTAATTGCATAATATTACAATTATTGATCTCATCATAAAAATTATGTACAGAATTAGAGTCTAATTTTTCAGCTAGAATATATTTGGGAGGGTTTTCTATATTTAGAGCTTGGTCAATGAATGTAAAACAGGGCATGTGATCTGATATATCCGTAAGGACAATGCCAGAGAGACAAGACTTTTTACAATGCGAAGTATTACAGGAAATGTTGTGTATCAGAGTGGCATTCCTTTCAGAAAATCGGGTAGGAAAAATAATTTGGGGCACAAAACCACTATTGAAAATCATGTCTAGGAAATCAGCATATTTTGCACGTGTGTTCATTTTTAATAAATTTATGTTAAAATCACCGACTATCATTTTGTCACCTGGTTCACGGGATATAGTTTCAATGATTGGGAAAATATCATTCATAAAATTTTCAATGTCAGCATTCCTGTCCCTGGGTGGCCTACATACATTACAGAGGGCAATTTTTTGCGTCAAACCGTTACCATATACATCTAAGAATTGCCCTTCCCATTTGTCGTTAGGATTGTAGAAGTCTTTTACGTTGTACTGAAAATCTTTATGGAGATAAATTATGAGACCACCGTGAGAACTACAAGTGGCCCTTAATGGAATGGATACATAATCTGGAATATTTAGATCTGATACGTCCGGCGAGAAATCTCCTAACCATGTTTCCTGAAGGCAAATTGCACTAAAGGTGAAATTACATTTTGCGAGTTCATCGAGAAAAATGGTTAACTTTTCAAATTTGGCGTTCAAACTTTGAATGTTTAGGCTTAAAACGGAAAAATTCTTTATAGCAGATCCAAAATAATCCATGAGATTTTTTGCCTCAACGTATGGTGAGTTCGATTCAAAAGAAATTGTATTTTCATTATCATCAGAGTTTTGTAAAACACTATTTAGGCTGTTAAGTGATACACCGCCAAAGTTCCTTAGAATTTCATTGTCAGGAATTAAAGAATCAATAATTGAAAATTTTGTTATAAGTAACTAAACACTTCAACACTAAACCTGGTGAAGCATAAGTAGGTAGCTTACTGTTTGAGCAAATACAAATTATCAAAAAAAGTGGAATTCTGAAACAACAATAGCAAAAAATAAGTGACATATAAAATATCACAAATATATAAGAAGTTCGTTTCATCTTCGAAACAAAGGTGAATAAAAGGCAATACAGTTAATAAAGTTCGTAGAGTCGCAAACATTCATGTCTTAAAGGCACCTTCTGTGGTGGAAAAAAAAGACAAATAAGGAAAAATGTATATTGATGCACAATGAAAATGGTCATGCCTTACCTTTACAAATAAGGGCAAGTAATCAATATAACAATATAATTAATTGCGCTTCAACATTATTTCATGCTGAGGTATACGAAGTGTAGACAAAGGGATACAGCTAAGGTGAAACACCAGATTTGTCATACAATACAGTGATCGAGAAAAAAGAAAGAATAGTTCAACATATCTGATTGAGGGGAAAGTAAAACAGCTTGGCCCAGGGGGACTATTGTGGACAAAAACGGTGGGGAAAAAGTGTTCATGGGTAAAAGAAAAAGCAATTGTATCTTGCAGAATCGCCTGCGTATCATGGGACAACAGTTCACATTTGCAGTACATTTCACTCAAAAATGAAAGTACTCTTAGGATCAAAACCCAGATAATCTTTGGTAATGGCCTCTTGGCTTGTTTTTGGCATGTACAGCGCACATGTTTTAAAAATAAACGTGTTTAGACAGGTCAGCAGAAATGACTGTTATGTTCGCTTTTTTTTTTCTTAAAAAAACGCGAAACAGTTTAACGTTGAACCGTTGCTTAGTAGGTCAACTTATCAGAGAGAAGCGACACGAACTGAGTATTCCCGGTCCAAGGTTCATACCAATTTAGATTCTAAGACGAAATTGCCCATCCACTATAAAGTCATAACAGAATTGTGACATTCTAGGCTAGGCTGTAGAAAATAGTTTCTGGCGTTACCCATTTCAATGTAACCTGCGAATAAAGATGAACTACTTCAAATATAATGATTTCAGTTAAGGTAAGGATGCTAGGGTCATAATACTAGTAACAAAGACCTATCATTCGAGTACAAACCTGTATCTACGTAAAATAGAATGGTCCAGGTAATCATTTGGGCGCATTGTACCCAAAGTGCATCTCAAAAACCTGTTGACTTAGTCAACATATGGCTTTCAGAGAGATAATAGCAGCAAAGTTGGACAGAGAAAAGACTTTTTTGCATCAAGCCATCTTACTGCTTGGTAGGATGCATGCTTGTAATGGTACATCCTCCCAATGCAAGAAAGCTTATGTACACGCAAAGTCCTTGGAATTTTATGAGGTCCTCATTCACTTACAAAAAGCTTACGTGCATCTAAAAGGATAAAATTATCTGTGTTCATTTGATGCTAATATGTGCTTTGACGTCTATAATTAATACATCTAAAACAGCAACACTCTACGCAAATTCAATACAATAAAGTCACAGACTCCTCATTTACCTCCTTTTATCATTGTGTTAGGTAAGTTAAGATGTGTGTGGCATTCCTAGCATTATAAATAGATCTCTTTTACTCATAAGTATATGGTAACAGTTTCCAGGAAATATCATCAATTTTTCACAGCTTTAAATGTAATCGCAGCTATACTGTTGTGTGGCTTTTATATCTACAGCGACGTTGAACCACTATTGATTAATATTTACATGACATTGAAGTGTGGTTTTCTGGGGTTAATATATTTCCATCATCGAAAGACATATTTTCCAGTATTAAAAAAAAAAAAAAAGAAAGAAAAAAAGGAACAGCTTATGGTCCATGTACTGTTTGCTTTTAATCCTATATTAATCTGTGTGATTTTTATTGAATATCCCGGCAAAATATTTACATATTTAACATCTATGCTCATGGTGCAGCGTTAGAATTTTATCTGGAAACAGAAAACAAAGCTCTATTATAGTTATGAACTTATTTTGTTGAGGCATATAGTTTGCCAAAATAACAGATATCAGGCTTTGTCACATATTGAATTGAAATGCACGTTTCACCTCACTTACGTTTGCACCAGCCAATTGAAAAGAACCTGGAATGCGCTTTGGTATTTTGTTGTTGTCAGAGATTGCACACTGAAAGGTTCTGTACTATCTGACTATCTGATGCAATTTTTTTCCGTGGTAAGGTATACGTATGCACACTGCATCATGTCTGACTGCTTAGAAAACAATCAACTATGGATTTCACAGGTACTGTTCGTCTATACTTTCTAACAGAAGCTTTTCAATAGAATGACTCTATATTTCTGGCTACTTTAATAGTATAGTGTCACCAAAATATGGTGAAATAGAGGATGTACTTGTTATTTCGCAATTGATAGCACCAAAATACCAAGTCTACCATAAGCAGGCAAGTGAAACACCTGAAATCTTCCTTGACTAATTAATTATTTTGGTACAATTACGTTTAAATTAAGCGAAACTGGGCAATGTGAAGCTGGACCGCAGTATGGCAATGATCAGTTTGTAAGGATTAAAACAATGTGCTGCAAACAATTGCATTTGAGGAAACATGACTATGGAAGACGTACTGATACCAGTGGTAAAACTCCGTATTGATCGGGCGATCATTGATTTAGAACTTATTAAGTACAGTACAAATTTTTGTAAGTCGTTGCTCACAGTGCTACACGTTTTCAAAACAATTTACTCTAAAGTGATTAGAACACCCAGAGTGACTCAGACAACATTAGTTATGTCCGCGAGAAGTGGCCGACATTTTCCAGTGACGAAATATTGTGCATGGAATCATTACAAAAGTTACATTTGTTTCGGGGTGCTTTGTTTAAGCGAAACGTTTACAGCCATGTTGTGTTTTTTTCTCTGATTATACGCCAGCGTTTTACCATTCTGAACCCACCTGAGAGCCTCAGTGGCACTGTAGGGCATACATTTATATCCCACACTGCCATTAGTGGACGGTAAAATATATCTATGAACTCGCCCTACTTACAAGTCACTGGTCATTTTCAAATTGTTCTTTAACAAGATATTTATAATTATGGACAGAGACAAGTTATTTTTTGATGTTCGGGCAGAATCAATAGTTAACACTATACATAGGAAAAAAATGGCGGTAAAAAGTGTTTGTTTCTATGCAAAAATGAAAGTGTGTCATAGGCTAACATATTTAAAGATTTCTATATAAACCATGCCAAGGTTGATGATATAAATTTTATGCCTACAGTGCCAAATACTAGTATGATGTTTGTGGAGTCCCATTATTGCAGAATGGACCCCAGTATGGACAAAATATGCAGAAGCTTGAAAAGTCTCAAAATTAATAATTTCAATGATTAATATGAAAAGGAGTAGTTGTAGTAGTAGTAGTAATATTACTATTGCTAATAATAATAATAATAATAATAATAATAATAATAATAATAATAATAATAATAATAATAATAATAATAATAATAATAATGATAATAATAATAATAATAATAATAATAATAATAATAATAATAATAATAATAATAATAACAATAGTAAGAGTAACAGTAACAATGACAATGACAATAATAATAATAATAATCAATTATCTTATAGCAATGCCTATTCTGCACCAATGAACCGAACAGGTGCATAGAGGAAAGGCGACAAAATTTAATGGAAGTCCTGAAAGAGTATCAGCCAAGGTGACTGGGTCAGAGGTCAAGGGTAGAGTGACCTCATATTCGTATCTAACGCATTTTGCATATTGGGGTGGAAAGTTAAAATCAAAGTGACCAATTTTTGTTGAATACACAGCCTCAACCCATAACGTGTCCACACACCTACCGTGATAATTGCAGGTAGTATGGTACAGGAAATTAGGCGTGGACAAGGATTTTCACGAGGACAGACAAAAGGAAGGTTTGAAGGACAAATGAAAAATAAATGGAAAGATGAACCAAGGCGCAAGGTGCAAATTTGTAGTCAACACTGGGGGGCAACTTTTGCAAGTCTCATACAAAGGGATTCTTAATATTGTGATTGTTTATATTTTGTCTTGGTTTCCGGAAATATGATATTTCAAAGATGGAAGACTTCTTAAACAAATAAATATGGTTTGGCTTTTCATGACTGGAAATCGGACACTACTTAAAAATGAATAGGGCGTTCTTTGAGCAACACAAGGGCATATAAATTCATTGTGACCTATTTTTGCTGAATACACAGCCCCAACCCGTGACGTGTGCATACACCTACCGTGGTAATTGCAGGTAGTATGGTATTGGAGTTATAGCGTGGAGAAGCTTTGCCATGAGGACAAACAAAAGGAAGGATTATAAGACAAATGAACAAAATAGATGGGAGGATGAGCCAAAGCACAAGGTGCAAATTTGTACTCTGCTTTGGGGTTCAACTTTTGCAAGTCTCGTACAAATGAATCCTTATTATGATGATTATTTATATTTTGTTTTGATTTTCGAAAATATGAGCTTTAAAACATGGAAGACTCCAAAAACAAATTAATATGGTTTGGCTTTTCAGAACCTGGAAACAGACACTGCTTTAAAATGTATAGAGCATTGAGCAACATAAGGGCATATAAATTCCGTGACTCTTCCTCCATATCCACAACTCTGCATGGGTCAGACATTTCCCATTCTGGCCTAAAAGCCGAGCGATAATTTGTTAATTAAGCAACCAAATTAAAACTATAGTCAGAATTAGAATTGGGAGGGGAGGGGGGTATGCCCACGTGATAAACATATACTTTTTGTATTTTTGGCTACTTTTATCATTATGAACACTCACAGGTATTATCTATCTAAACACTGCTTTGAAAACATGCTTGCAGGTTCACTCAGCTCGTGTATATATATATATATATATATATATATATATATATATATATATATAAATGAAAGCAGGGTTTAATTCTAAACTACCATATATATATATATATATATATATATATATATATATATATGGTAGTTTAGAATTAAACCCTGCTTTCATTTTTGGTACTGTAATTATAAGAGAGGGGTATATGGGTTACAAGTTATTATATTTGGGAAATATCGATTTTTTTTTCAATTGTTGGGGAAGTGCCTCATTTTCTAATACTCATGAAAATGAATATTTCATACATACAGCACCTCAAAGCTTGATCCTTGACAACCCAAGATGAGTTGTATGTGTTCTGTTTTAAAATAGGTAACACAACTTAACTGGAGCCTGCAATATATTCATTTCTTGGGTCACTGAATTATATATTGATATTTTAATTATTATTAATCTGTTCATATATTTACAATTTGTCTATCTATCTAACTATGTATAATATTAATTTATTTTTTATTTATATAAGGTTTTGATGCATACGGTAGCACATTCCCCAGTAAGAAAAGTTTCTTTCAAATAGGACCTTTTTCAAACACACAATAAATATATTGACATATAAACACAACACAGTGGACTACAAATTACAAACTTTAAAAAAACCCATAGTTTACAGGTTAGGATATACTTCACTAAATCAATCAAGCAACACAAATCATTGACATTGAAATAATTTAGAGAAGGGGGCGTTTTTTTCCAAAAGCATTTCCAATGGGTCTGTTCTGAGTTCTAAGCAGATATAGAAAGTTTTACATATTCTGCAAACAAATTTCGTAATTTTGTGCCTTGGCATAAAGCTTTGTTTGTGCCAGTCTTTGTTGTATTCAACTTTACATACATCCCTTGGCATTCACGTGATCTAGTGTTATGGGCATAGTTGCTGAAACCTTTATATGTCATAATACATATATGAAAATTTTGTGTGTTCCTATTGGAGGCCTAATGTAGATGTTTCGTGACTTCAGCAGTGGCTGTTCTGAAGGGCCACTTAATGATTAATTTTCCTTCTCGATTACGCAGACATTGCAGTCGGTCCACTAGACATCATTTCAGGATGACCCAACAACATCCCAGTATTTAAAGATTGGCAGAAACAATGAGACATGTTTACTGTTCACTGTGGCAGGCGTGATTACATCAAACCGACTGCCCCCAGTGGTTGAGAACAAGCATTACCGATGTGAGTGTCCTGTGATGGTGTACTTTCAAAAGAGGCAACATCTTTGAAACTGTCAACCTGTTCCAAATCTGTGTGATCAATGCGTATATTTAACGCATCGCCTTGAACAAGTCGCTGTTTTGTTGCAGACCTGATGCATTTAGTTTTTGGTGTATTTAGAGTCAATTTACTTAATCATAACCACGGATATACAAGACTTGGATCATCTTGTAGTGTTTGTTGTATTATTTCAATGTCTACTGTAGTAAAAAGATAGTAGTGTCATCTGCTTATAGGGTTCCCTTTATTGTTTAATTTGATAGACTGGGTCATTAATGTACGCTATAAAAAGGAGGGGAACGAGAACTGGCTCTTCAGGTATGGCATAGTTGAAAAGTAAATGACGTGACACTTGTCTATTTGCAGTTACGCTCGCGTTCAAGTTAACAAACGCCAAACGCACCAACGTTTCCCAAACGTTTCCCAAACACTTTCAGTGAGAGTGAAACGTTTTGCAAACGCGTAGTAAACACTTTGCAAACACTTTCCAAACGCTTTACAAACACTTTGCCAAACGCTTTACAAACACTTTGCCAAACGCTTTCAAACACTTTGCCGAACGCGTTTGGTGAAAGCCGAACGTTTTCAAACACTTTTCCAAACGCTTTCAAACAATTTACACTTTGCGCCAAACGTATGTGATACATGTACATGTGCACTTGGTAATCTAATTCTGATGACAGGAATATTTTTAACAAGTGTCTAAAAAGGCTAACTTTCAAAATTTCGAATGGAAATACAGAAGCAGCTCAATTTAAGTATTGTTTGGCTTACTAAGCCAAGCAATAGAATTAGGTCCAGTAGAGTAAGCCAGGCGATACTCCATTGGTCCTTGGAGTAATTATATATATTTTAATTGAAAATTAGGAACTATTTCGGAGTAAATTTATAGGCAATATCATGATCAGATCATGAATCATGATCTGATCATGATATTGCCTATGGATTTACTCCGAACCAGTTTTTGAAAGATGAAGTATTCATGACATCTTAAATGAAGAATTAAGTCTTTAGTTAATTTTAGTTGAATGAGACACTTGGGTAAACGTATTTGGATCGTGTTTTATATGACTATATACAACCTATAATGCTGGATAAGTGCACATTTACATGTAGGTACATCATATATTGCTGGACCTGTTGAAAATACGTTTGGAGATCCTTCATCATTATAATGGAAGTGTTTGAAATGCATAGTGTTTGAATGCGTTTGTGAAAGTGTTTGAAAACGTTCGGGTAATTGTTCAACGCGTTTGGAAAGTGTTTGAACGCGCTCGGAGAAGTGTTCGGTAGCTTTGTGAAAGTGTTCGAACGATTTGTTAAAGTGTTTGAGATTTTTCCCAAACGCTTTCTAAACACATTCTAAACAAGGTCCAAACACATTCCAAACGTTTTCAAACGTTTCCAAACTCAAGCCAAACACCATCAAAAAGCGTTTGGCTGTTAACTTTCAGCCGGGCGTAACTGTATATATACTGCCTGTTTACTTTTAGTCAAATGATTCTGAAATCATAAAGGTGCTGTGTCCTTTATTCCAACAGTCTCCAACCAGCATAACATAGGGGGATATCTACAGTATAAAAAGCCTCGATAAGGTCCAAAAACATCATCCCAGTGAGAGGGCATTTTTGAGTATTATGCAGGATATAGTCTGTTACATCAATAAAATTACAATTGGTCATAAACATGCTTTCTTTGGTGATTCTGCTAAGAATGGTCAACATGCATTTGACTATGATGAGTATATAAAACTGTTTGAATATTTGATAGATAATATTTACATTCGTTTTGGTGATAGCGTCTCTAGACAGGTCATAGGAATTCCCATGGGTACAGATTGTGCGCCACTTTTGGCTAATCTTTATTTATTTTATCACGAGTATAATTTTCTGATGAAAATGGCAAAAGATAAAAATTACCATGCTAGATTATTTAATTTAACTTTCAGATATATAGATGATTTATTAAGTGTCAACAACAAACATTTAAAAGATTACATTACATCAATTTATCCTTTGACCTGGAACCAAAAGAAACCACTGAATCGAACATAACATGCTCATTTTTAGATCTACTCCTATTCAATGATGGTGGTATATTAAAATAAAAAATGTATGATAAAAGAGATGATTTCAATTTTGATATAGTAAATTATCCATATATGAGTAGTAATATTCCTATCAATCCTGCTTATGGTGTCTATGTCTCAATACTAATTGCTTTCGCACGAAACTGTACTGATTTTAAAGATTTTGCTGATAGACATAAATCACTTTTCGGAAGACCTATTAAACAGGGGTTTTCCAAAATAAGGTTAAAAAAGGTTTTTCTTAACTTTAAACAGGGACGTGTTATAGATGGACTACCAACGGCGGGGCCCTCTTTGTACCATCTATGTTGCCGCTGCTCAAGTGATCGGGTGTTTGAGCGAGCACCTTCAGTGCTGAACAACACAACTCCACGGTCCGCGCTGGCCACTGGCAGTCTCGTGGGCCAGGTCACGCGATGGAAGGCGAGAATAATCGCGTCACCGACTGAAATGTGCAAAATTTTTCACCGTGTTCCACATTTTAAAGTCAAAATTTAGCGTTACGCCGGACTCAGCTACAAGAAATGAAACCACCACCATGATCCTAACGGCATACACTATCCATCTAAAACTGCATTTTTTATTGCTAATTACGGCGTAAGGAATTATTACGCACGCAAGTTGTCTAACTTTGCATCATTTTGGACAGAAAAAATGCAAAAACTAGCCCTTTTATCGGCCGATTTCAACGAAAAACACATCGATGGACTCGCACGGTTCTGACTCAAACGATGAGACTGGTTGCGCACGCATAAAACTCTCCGTTTTTGAACTTGGTACAATAGCACACCCGATGTAAGCCTGATGTATGTAACCCGATACAACCGAACGCGGAAACATAGATGGAACAACAAACGGACTGTGCAGGGGGGGATTAACCTGAGCGGCGCTAGTGAACACGCTTTGTAGTCGTCGCGCCCAGTTGACTACTAAAGGGATTAGCGCTCCCGTTGGTAGTCCATCTATAACACGTCCCTGCTTTAAAGAAAAATATCAATATGTTCTACAGAAATATCATGTTGATTTATATGAACATATTAATAAGGTATTTTCTGAGTGTCAGTAAAACACATAGAAATATGTGTAGTATTTTAATGTTGTGGCTGAGATTGTTTTACCATGAGCTTGATTAAACTTTCCATACTGGAACATAAAAGTTATTATAATTACAACAAATATAAAATGAAATAAGGACCATATAAGTTCTCAGGCATCATGTTGAACAATACAGGCCTTCTATTTTCTCATCCTTTTGGATATTCTGACAAAATGTAAGGAGTACTTACTCAGCTGATGTGAGTCTTATTTCTATAACGAATTTTAGTCCTATTGTGCTGTTTTGTGTAGTGAGAATGGAACATGGAAGAACTTAACCATATGTCATAATAAATATAACATGAGTATCAAATTTAGTTATCCATATACTTACTCAGCTGGTGAGAGTCATATTTCTATAACGAATTTTAGTCCTATTGTGCGGTTTTGTCTAGTGAGAATGGAACATGGAAGAACTTTACCATGTTTCATAATAAATATAACATTAGTATCAAATTTAGTGTTCACGTGGAAACTTTTTTTGGTGTTTAAATTCAAATTTTGACACGTTACGCAATTCTTATGTTAATATAGTAGTCTGACTTAAAATTCTTAATTGTCCTGTCATTGTTTGGATGATGTCTGTGAACTATGGTCAGGTAATTACCTTTTATAACTGTACATTAATATTAAGGGCTAAATTTGTTTTAGGCCTACTTTAAATGAATGTGGGTTTTTTTCCAAAGTGGGAGGATTGGGATCCCGTAAAACTGGTTTAACCCACTGCCAATATGTTGGTAGCCTGTTCCAAGTCGGGTAGAAGATACTTTCATTCGGTTAAATCTCATTACTGTTGGTCATGGATCCTTCTGGCGATGAAAACTAGCATGTCTTACTATTTCGTAAATGATCCTGGATCTGACAAGGTTAAACTGGCATTCGGTTTGGTCTCATCACTATCATTGAAAACTGTTGTCCGCTTCTCTTTTCATGGAACTTTTATATATAGTTGGTAACAATTTGAACATTCAGGCATTTTCTGCACATATTACAGTGCAGTAAGTGTTCCAAGTGTAGTGAAACTGATGTTGTGTTTTATAATTGTCTGATGAATATAGTTTGTTATTGTGAAAGTCATGTCAGGTTGGCTCAAAGTGTTTAATGTACTCTCTCTCTCTCTCTCTCTCTCTCTCTCTCTCTCTCTCTCTCTCTCTCTCTCTCTCTCTCTCTCTCTCTTGTATAAATAATTAGCACCTAAATCAACTGACTGACAAGTTGCACTACGTCTGATTATAAATGAAAAAATTTAAAACTGTTACAGGGAAACAGTTATACTTACAGTTACCTTTAGGAATTTCAACATGATCCCCCCTCTCTCTCTCTCTGTCTCTCGCTCTCTCTCTCTGTCTGTCTCTCTCTCTTTCTCTTTCTTTTCATAAAACCGAATTCTTTCTCTGATAAAGGTAGCAGAATTTTACAATGATTAGGACTGTTTTACAATTTGAACTTTATAGAACCACGAGTTAGATGTACATTATGCTTGGCTGACGTACAGATGACTTACAATGGCATACTACATTTTTGGAATTTAAATAATTACCCTAATAATTGACTTATTAGATGACTTGTGGGATTCTATGCTTTCTTGAACATTTAAATGTCCTTTCAAAAATACTTCTGGAAACCAACTTGAATGTGACTGCTATCCTTACAAATTTTGACTATTATAATACATTTTTGACTACGTTTTAATGATTTGAGGCCTAATGTCCCTTGCTTCTGGCTGATGTTTAACATTTGAACCAATGTACTTACTATATTTGCAAATTCAAACACTTTTCTTTTTTTAAATACTCTTAGTTTATCTCCTTTAAAACAACATCATGTCTTTAACTACATACCTAAAACACATCGAATTATATAATCATGTTGTTTGGATTCTTATTGATGGTCAGTTTAGGCCTAGAGGGCTTTTCTGATGGATTGATGTTGGTGTTAGTGTCGCTTTGTGGACTTATATGGATGATGATCATTGTTGAAATGATGGTTGCAAGTAGTACCTTTTTAAATACGGAATTTTATTGACATTTTCAGCAAGTTAAGAACCTCCGCTTACAAATTCTCTGATGTGCTGCAAAAGGTCCCTTTTCATAAATTGTATGGTCCTGTGTGTGCATGAATGATGCACCTGTTCAAGCCAATTTACTGAAATAGGCCTATAATTTCAAACAAAACTTTTTTGCATTCTGTCATGTTAAAACTAGATATGGCTTTTTCGACCCTATGGACCTTTGCACTAAAGTTTGGTCTCTTTTGGGTAAATACGAACTATACATTTATGTGTTTCAGCTATACATACCAAGGAACATTGCCTTTGGTCGGAATTGACTTGGATTTGTTTCGTTAGGACTACGATTTGGATATGGTAATGACACTGTCTAATCACTAAGGGCAGTTTTAGTGGAACGGAGAAGTAGAATATGAGACTGGTACATACTGAGTATATACATATGATGCTACAGCCGTCACATGATGTATTAAAAATGCTTAAAACAGTCAATGCATGAAGAGCACAGCATTGGTTCTTGACATGTGAAAATAACTGACCACAGTTATTCTTCGAAGTACAAAAATGAATAACAATGTTTTTGTTGTGGTGGCTCTTGAATCCTTTTTATGCATTCATTATTGGGTTGGAATTTATGAATATGGGTTATGCTTTTTTTACTATTTGGTAATTAGTATTGTGCTGTGTGATGGCTTCTCTGACTCATAGTTATAGTGAAGGTACCGTGCATTTATAAAGTTCCACATTTTCATATATGTTTCAAAACAACTTAGGCCTACTTTCACAGTTTGCTATAAAGTCGGCCAACAAACCAGCGGAACAATAAAGTAACAGGCCTACCATGAGTCTTTTTGTCTTTTGCCCAAGTGATAAAATTTGGGCTTTAAGTGGCTAGTCCCACGTGTCTAGGGAACAATAAAGTCTGTAGTTAATGAAAAATATTTCAAAAGTTGCGAGGACTGGTTTAATACCACCGGTTGCCTTTTACTGGCGACTGTCTGTCCTGTCTCAAGGAGGAGTAAAATTTGTTTGTGTCACTTGTTATTCAAAGATGAATGTTGATGGTTTGTGGGCTTTTGAACGTCTTTGAGGTGATTTATGGATTGAAGTTTATGGATATGGGTTACATTTTTCTGTATTATTTGATAAGTACTTCATTGGCTTTTAAAAGGCATCATAAATAACACGAAAAACTTTAATGTGCTGATAAGGGGTAGAATAATTGGATATAACGCCCGAAATTTTAAGAGTCAACTGTCCACTTTCATTTCAGTACTCATACAAGATGTCATGGAAAACATGCCGAAGAAACGTTGCGTCACAAAAAATTAGTTCATACTTTCCCTGAACTTGTTTATCGTTGTTTCTTGAAGAGAGAAGAGATTTGACTGTTTTGCTGACTAAAAAGCAGGATATAGAGAGACAGTGATAGAACTGTTTGGTTTATGAGGAAGACATGCCAGGTTCTCTAATTTTGAAATGAATATTCCCAAGAGCACCCTGACTAGATGCAGATCTGATCTGAAAAGACAATAAGCAGGCTTAGAGGCCCAGCAACTGCGTGAATCTTCTCCATGGGTGGATTGCAAAGCATTGGTATCACACAAGCTGAATGTGAATTCTGTGATATGTCAGAGTCTGATTCACTTATTTTATTTCTACAAGGTTCCATCACAGATTCTGTATCTCAACTCAACGTTTTTTCATCCTTCCTCTCACGGTCTATGTCAGTGTCACCTATCTCTTTCTTGATCACTAAACATAATCTCCCAATCACCTGCCTATGCTTCAGGTTCAAGCTTTACCTGTCTTGCTTGTGATTCACTCAATTTTGTTGCCCCTAAAATAGTACCCCTGTTATCTCAACTAGTTGATGGCTCAGGGATGTCATTGCAAAAGTTTCAAGTGCAGCATCTGTAAATTTCAGTAGGCCCATAGATTGCAAGGTCTATTTCTTAAGTTTTTATCTCAACAAATATGGCTTCTGTCAGGGATTCTGCAGTTGCAACTGCTCCTGTTGGGTAATTTTGTTATGGCATCCTCCGGACTTTCAGTTGTTACTTCTGCAGCGTTTATCTCTCATGGCTGACGCCTAGGCTTGGTGTCCATTGGAACTAGAAAATCTGTTTCAGTATTTTCTTTTTCTGCTAATTAATTAAGCTTGACAAATGTCCCGGTGTCTTGTTCTGTATATGTAGTGCTTCCGCTTTAATTTCTCATTTAACATGCAAGATGATTTTGCTTAAGCCTGTTCAAGTTTAGGCCCCTTATATGCAACATTTCCATTTGGCGGTTCAGTAAATATTTACAATGTTTGCCTTCTTACAATGCAGCTGTCATTGCTGTCTGGTTTGAACAACTACATATATAAAAACATATCAAAGAGCTTTATATAATTCAAAAATATATCTGTTGTATGCAAAGATTGTTTAAAAGACAGCAGATATTGTCTATTTGTATCTATACCACCATTTATATCCATAAGTCATGTTGCTTGCATACATGTTTTATAGATTAAGGAGTGGTACTAAGCTTTAAATGAGGGCAAGCCCTTTTCATGCAACATCCAGAAACAACTATATTTCTAATGTAGCTGAATAATTGTTATAAGATCACCTAGCAATTAGCGTGTCTAAAACTGTTGTGTTTCATCGGGGTGCAGCTGGTGAATATGTAACTATATCAGGAAATATGTTTCATGCGTCTGTAACGTTCTTAATTATTATTTATGTTTTTGACCCTTATCTTGAGTTAAAAAAAAAAAACTAAATCACACACATCATTAACTAAGCTTTTATTTCCATTTTTTAGCATTACATTCTTCAATTCAAGGACAGCAAGGACTGATCTTTATTCACACACCCTGTATTCAGCAAGGGGAAGGAATTTGTTGAATGCAACTGATGATTTGCGAAGACAGACTACAAATCACAAACCATTTGAAGGTGTCAAATAAAAAAAGTCGTAATGAAATCCAGGATTTTCGACGTTTCGCAAAACGTGCAGGAATACTGTAATAGTAATTTTACTTTAACATCATTTTGCATAATATGCATTTAGTTGCACTGCATGCACTGTCAAACATATGCAGTTTATTGTTGTAGTATTACAAATGTCTTTTTTCGGGAATGTTGGATGTCGAAATGCATATAATTTTCCATATGCAACATTCTAACCATAAAGAAACATTCAAATTTACCATACCATAGTATTTAGAGTAATCTCCAAGAAAATTGCATCAGCAGCTACATGTTTTTTCTTTGATATTGCCACACAAATTTAATTTCCAAATAAAGTACCTGTAGATACCATAATAAGTTTGCAAGTTATTTCCCTCTGTGCACTGTATTAGCATATATATATATATATATATATATATATATATATATATATATATATATATATATATATATATATGTATGTATGTATGTATGTATGTATGTATGTATGTGTGTGTGTGTGTGTGTGTTTGTGTATATATAAAATGAAGTGAAAGGTATGTAAAGAAGAAACGATCTCTTTACACTTCGTACTGTGGAATATATACAGGAATATTTAAAAAATATATTACCTGTAGACACCACGTAGTTTTGCTATGTTAAGTACCGTAATTGCATCTGACCCCCTGAATTAAATGCATATCTTTAACGGCGCAAAGACAACAATGTGTTCTTCAACTTTAATGATCTGCTTTGCATGTTTTTTGGGGGGCGGACCAATGGTCATCATTACGTAGTGGCCCCAACCGTCTATCATTCATAGAGGTCCCATCTGTGCTGCAGGAAATATGGTTGATGGATTGAATTTATCAAATGCAAAAAAGATTTTAATGGTTTGGGCCGTGATTTTGTGCAGCTTGCTTAGCTAAAATGCCTGGATTTCTATGTCTCTCTTTAGGATATCATATTTTATAGCAGTTGATACCATGATATGTCAGATGTTCTTTCATTCAGGTTATTTTCAAACCACCAACAAAGTGTCCGTACTCTAATTTCAGCATAAGGAAACCAAGCAAATACATTGCTAGTATTAGTATCTGGAACTTTTATGGTCATTTTGATATTGAGTGCTGACTAATACTATTACTCGGTCGATAATCCAGGGTGTGATAAGCATTCCGTTTTCATGTTATTATTATTATTATTATTATTATTATTATTATTATTATTATTATTATTGTTATGCAGCATGTGTTGTTTTGAAACATAACTCCCCAATTTTAGATTTAATGATGAAGGGTTCCCAGCTAAAATGAAATAGCATATGAACGCAAAAATAAACAATAATAGATGCGCTGTGAAAAAAGAAGGGTCCCAGTGTTGTTAACGAACTAACTTCTGGACGATGTTGATTTTGTCCTTCCGCCATTTTTAGTCTCTTTGCAAACTTTCCTTGAATGTTCCTTTTCAGTTCACCTCTTTGTCCTCAAATATTTTTGAGTGCACATTTTGAAATCCAGCCAATATCTGTGCAAATGTTTTTTTGATGCTTGGTCTTATGCTCACAGTCACACTGTAATCCAGATCTTCTGTTTTATTCTTTGTCAATTTCTGAGTACATTTTTCAAACTTTCTTATTTTCTTTCTTCCTCATGAATTTTCAGCCAGAACTAGCCCATCTTTAATAGGAGGCTAACGAAATCTTAGTTCTCCCTTTTGTCACCTGATCGTCACGATCGCGCGCATGACTGAATTCATAGGTATGCTGGTCTGCTGTAGGACACGCTATGGACACGCTATCGTGACCACAGCGGAGGCTTTACTCTAATACTATGGAACGTAACCCCACATATCTATGGATTTTTTTCAAGATTTGACAATTTGCGCGTATCAGCACCACAGCCTGGAACTTTGCAATTGTACACAGGCATATTTCAGGCACAATACAGATTTAACTTGATGAAAATCACTCTTTCAAACTTCCCCACTTTCTTCACGTCTATACACTTTAATGTGGCTGTAGATGACCCACTTGACACGAAATACCATTTAATCTCGTCGTGCAAACCTGGTGGTCAAGTTGGAAAACTGATTTTCGTTAGGTTGGTATTTGTTCTATATTTGAGCAGGGTCTTTGATTTATGTGCTTGTAAGGCGAGCGCTAATTGTAGATCACGTGTGTTTCTTAGTATGTCATGATTGTGCAGGGTGGAGGTTATTCTTTAGTATGTCTTTGCTGGGGATAATTGTCTATGTGGTCTTCTAAAATGTCTGAAAGTTTGTTAATGAAAGTTAACATCCTGTTACTTTATCATTATAACAACAGTGCGGCATATCCCCAAAGGCGATGCTAGAGGAGGAACCTTCATACCGTAGGCAATAACTGGGTAATAATATGACTCTTGAGACACATCGATGTCTGTTAAATTTTGCTGCCAGCATGCTTTTGTTTTGCTGCCAGCGTGCTCTTGTTACCAGGAACGCTAATAAATATAATGTAATATGTAGTAATAGGCCTCTGCTTGATTAGGGTAACAGTTCAAAACGCTTGTGGTACCCGTAGTGCTTGTATAATGCCTGCGGTCCAGTCTAGTCATTAGCAAAGTTGCCGCGTGTACCAGGTGTTAAGGTTAACTTCTACATTTTCTAAATGGACTAAAAATAAAATAATGCAACAGAAGAACAGTTATTCTTTTTTTGTCAACGGTAGTTATGCCAACCCTTTTTGCTGCTGTGCTATACATTGATGACAAAAAGGTTAGTCTTGGCCTTCTCTGCTTATTATTATTATTATTATTATTATTATTATTATTATTATTATTATTATTAGTAGTAGTAGTAGTAGTAGTAGTAGTAATATCATTATCATTATTATTGTTATCATCATCGTTATCAAATTGTCCTATTTATGTATTGACCTCTGCTTATGTGTCATTTGCCCAGCGTACCTTGGTGACTGATTATTTTTTAGCTGGGTGACCTCAAGGATCATCCATAGCATACATGTATCTCCATTATCATAACTTCTTTCAGTGTGTAACTTAACTACACATACTGTTCCACTGATTGCTTTCTAAAAGAGGCTTTTGGGAAGGGGGGATGTGTTTTTATCTGCAGTAAAATAACTCACATTCCCATTTGCACCTTCATATTACCTTATATGCGTGCATACCAGCTGTAACATTTTATATACACATATACAAATTTGTGTAATATGTGGATGTTTCCTGGCTTTAAAATCAATAAGAAAGCTAGACCACATTTGTCATGCCCACGATGTCGTGAAATGTTTACAAGAAATATTGCTTTTCTGGAAATTACTAGCATCACCTACTTGATATGGTAGTTGGACATAATGGCTTGATGGCTAAAATTGTCAGTTGATATTAAAATGCAGTGCGATTATCTATATTCATGTGACTAAGATATTAACAAGGTAAATAAAATACTTGTACGACATGAACATATATATATATATATATGTATATATGTATATATGTATATATATATATATATATATATATATATATATATATATATATATATATATATATATATATATATATATATGGCCATTAAAGAATACGTATGCAAAGAAGGAAAAGCAGAGAAAAAAATAATTTTATCCCATGGAGTTGCCCCTATCCCTGACAGCGTAATTTCTATTGTCAGTTTCAAAGTATTTTGGGGTATAACAACATTATAACAATGGCTGCTTACAGTGCAATTCCTTTTGCAATCAGGTTTGCACACTTCCATTAGTTTACTTGAGTTCGTTTGAGTCAAAATGTAATCTTCCAAATTTGTTTCATGATGAGAAATGTTTAAGCTGCCAAAGACATTGCTCATGTCAATATCAGTATATCTGGTTGAGGTAGAACTACTTGATGCAGTAGCTACAAAGTCTGAGGCATGCAACGCTCACCAATTCACAAGTTTTTTCAATGGTCCTCGATATCCAAGTGAAGTTTCAATATGGTGGAACCTGTCTTAAGATACCACCCATAGGACCTGTGAAATCGGCTCTTTGTGCTAAGTAGTCCCTTAAGAGAGGTATACCCTAAAACTACGTGCTCTAGAATCATATTTTTAAACGATGTCATATGCTTTTGATATGTGCAAGGTAGTGGACAGTCATGCGGCCTGGCGATATGCATGTGAATTTTTTGAGCAGATAAGAGGGAAATTATTATCCTCTGCAGGCCTCCTTATACTACCATACCGTTGTACTATAATTAATTATATCACTTAAAATGGAGATGGATCTTAATCCACTTTTTGCAATTAATTGTCATTGCAGTTCTACAGAAATAAAATAAAATAGACAGATGCACAGCTGATCTTTGTGATACCTGGGGGAGGGGGGATAAATAAACAGGACCTTCTTAACCATAAGGTTATACTTGGTCATATCAACAAAGAATCTGATATTCGGCTACCGTATTGATATTATAGGGCATACGAGTATATGTACAGTATGTCCTGTATTTCCAACTTAGGAATCATGTATAGAAAAATCAAAAATCCGTAAAAAAGCTAAGAAGGGGTGAGGGGGTTAATGCTTAAATCAGATGTTCACCAATTCTTTGGGAAAGTTAAAGAAAAAAACGATTCAGCTTTAATAGTAAAATTTGCGGTGATTCTATCGTCAATGCTAAAAAAAGGAAATGGCAAAGATCCAGATGGGCGACAATATTGGTTCCTACCTACTGATATTTCAAAAGCTTCACCAGAGCTTCAGGTTTTCCCCTTATTTATATAGTGATCTATTTTGTATGTTCATTGAACACATTTCTACTAAATACTTTGTAATTTATAATTTTGAAGCTTCACCAGTGCAGAGTTATCTCCTCGAATTTAGTCTGTTATCTCCTCGAATTTAGTCTGATGCTCATAGCATTTTCAGTAAATCCTCATAGTGAAATTAGATATCACACTTGTGAGTAAGCCATCACAGGCACCATATGCATTCAAGCCATGTTAGGAACATTCATAAAGCAATAAAGTAGGCCTACAAGAAGAAAAGATATTTTAATTGAGGAATTTGGTAGCTTGGGCAAAATAATATGCAGAAAGGTAAATGAGATATTTTAATAAAAGACAGGTCCTCGATTATCTTTTGAAATTCTGTGAAGACATCATACGAACATTGGCTCTACAAAGATACAAGTTTTTAATAGGGAACATATCATGTTCAAACCTTGCGTTCTTGTGCTGGGTATGCTTGTATTTCATTGTGAAAATGTATATGAAAAGCTGTTTTAGATATGCTGGTGATACATATTATACGTGTCCTCAGCTGAACGGGCAAATAAACATAGGCATACCTTGTGATTTGTTGGTACATGTTTTCCAATTTTCATATCCTGGCATGGGAATTGGCATGGGAATGGTAAAATTTTCAGTCAAAATTTTCCAGGAAATGGTGATTTTGGATTGCGGAAGGGGAGGGGGTAATCACAATACAGTTTTTTTTTGGGGGGGGGGGGGAGGGGGGATTTGGGAGTTTGTTTTTATACACGATACCTTAGCATTTTGACATCTGTAACTGAAGCCGACATTTCCCGGGTCGTGTTCTTGCTTGTGTGTTCCCTTTCAAAGGCAGTTCTTTTTTGGTGTTAAGTGCAGAACAGACAGCATTCTCCACCTTTCATGGCGAGAGTATAGTTTTTACGTCTATTTGGTTAAAAATATAGCTTTAAGTCAACATTATATATATATATATATTTATATATATATATATAATATATATTATATAATGATATTATATATATATTATATATATAATATATATATTATATATATATGTATATATATGTGTGTGTTTGTGTCTGTGTGTGTGTACACATATAAAGGGTTGTTACTTATTTAAATGTATCGAATGAATTTCACCCTAAATACAGAGTGACTGAATACTAATTGATACCATGGATCTACAATTTCAGTTTCAATTCCTTTGCCTATGTCCTCAGGACAAGTGCTTTTTTCAAACGTCATTTGCCTGTAGTACTGTTTTATCACACTGCGCCCTTTCACTTACTAAGCATACAGAAAGGTTGGCTTGCCTCCTGGACAAGTTTGCTGACATTTTAACGTGACATGATAGGAATTTTACTTGTCCCAGTCTAGTGGATATACAAATTGTAGAAGAGTCAAGGAGTTGTTGTTGATTGCCAGTCTTCCACTCAGACAAATATTAGTGCAGGCATGAGCCAGGGATCCATCCTTGGTCCTTTCTTGTTTTTAATTTACATAAATGCTTTGGCAACTATTGTTTAGTCTAATATTCGTATGTTCGCAGATGACAATTCCCTGTTCTTAAGAGTTGATCTTGGGTACAAAGACATAGCCACAATGTCCCTGAATGGTAGCTTTGGAGCAAAAGCCACATGGGTCAATCAGTGGTTAATAAAAAATAATGACAGTAAAACTGGATTGCTTACGGTCAGCAAATCCAAACCAAATTATTTATTTGTGTCGTTAAATGGTCATAAAATTGAGGAACTTGAACATCACAGGCACTTATGTGTAATTTTTAATAAAAAACGAACTTGGGAAATCATATAATTTTGATTCATGTTTCGGCAATGTAGAGAGTAGATTGTCTGCATAAACTAAGTTATTTCGTTAACAGAAAAACACTTCAAAATTGTATTTTACTTACATACGACCTGTTATGGAATATGCTGACGTCCTCTGGCACGGCTATAGTGACCAACTAAGTTCAGTGTTAGAGCATGTAAACATGGCGGCCTGAAGGGCAGTAACTGGCACTACGTGTCACACTTAAGCTAGACTCTTATATGAAAAGAATCAATCGGAGATCTTAGCGCAACGAAGGGAAAAGCACATATTGACATTTATGTAGAAAATTGTTGATGGTTTAGGTGCATTATATCTATCGCCTCTCCACCAACACTCCAACAACCTATTTTTGGAAAAATGAAAATGATATTCTGGTGCCTCTGCGTAGAACTATGATGAAACAAAATTCATTTTTCCGGCCACAATAGCATTTTGGAATCTCTGGATATCAGCAGAAGGAACGCAAGCAGCATCTCCCAATTTACGACAAAGCTGAACAAATTCCACCTTAAAGGTTCTAAGCCACTTCTATTGCGGCTCTCGAATAGGTCAGATACTGCATGCTCGACTCTACACGTCCTCTGGCTCATTGAACGCCCACCAGTTCAGACACAACTTAATAGACCCTCCCCGGTGTTTATGTGGTTATGTTGAGAAACCACAACGCATTATCTTCTTGAATGCCACCGTTATACTTGCGCTCGAACAATACTTGTAAGTCAGTATTCTAGCCACATCAAACTAAACATCAGTAACCCACTATACGGAGGCCCCAGCCAACCAGAAAGTGTAAACATTAACTTATGTAGGACAGTCCATGATTTCGTTATTCAGACCAAGCGTTTCTAACTTGTCAGTCTGTGTTTATGAAAAGTTTCATCTCCCCTGTTGCATAGATGCATTCTTCTGTGAAGCCATTGCATTAATACCATAAGTCAGCATTACTCTACATGACAATGTATATAGTGTTTCTATTGTCCACCATCTTGTTGATGAAATTGAGAAATTAATTTGATGCACACGCTGAGGACTTCACATGAGTGCTCTGCTCTTTTTTCTCCAGCCCTTTTTCACTTGGTGAAATAAAATATGTTAAAACAAACTAACTAGGCCATGAGCCAGACTGAAAATTGGTACCATCTGAGGGCACCAAACGATACCTTTATACCTGCGTTGGTAAACCTTAGGGTATAACAAAAATACATGATGGACTTTCCAGAATCCAGCTGGAGCCCGTTATTACAATTTTAAAATTTTATACCCAGACGGCCCACAAATGCTGCATATGGTGAATCCTCTTTCGTTATAGTTGGCCACTACATTATAATTATACTCGAAATATACATATTATGGTTGTATCCAGTTAACAGCTGGCACAATGAACTTCATACGACCTAAAAATACTAAAAGAATCCACACGGGTAAGAAAAAAGCCCTTATTATACCCAAATTGATTGGATTTTTTAAAGGGGCGGGGTTGCTGCGCTCAGCTTGTAGATCAAGTATTACATTTCTGCAATCTCAATACCTCATGAATACATGGTCCAAATCTCTTGAAAAATTGTGCAAACATGCCTCTGGGTCATCCTTTGATCCCTGGATATTCTTTGTCCTTGACCCTATTTTCAAGGTCACATCCTTGTGGAGGATATAACCGGTAGGCCTGCGGAGATTGTCCCTCCATTGTAAGGCACATATACATCCTGGTGAAATTTTACATTCTTTGCATGTATAATCACACTTTGCTTTATTTTACTATTTGGAGGTGATTATATACTGCATCACGATGACATAATTTTGGTGACCTTGACATTACTCTGAAGGTCACACACTTGTGGGTAGTTACATTTAGGAGTTTTGTTATATAAAATTATGTGAAAGGGGACAAAATCCGTTTTAAGCACAGTTATCCACGGAATTTATTTCTATTCTTACCAGTCCTCTATTATGTGTGGTGACCTATATATAAATTATATACATACATACATATATATATATATATATATATATATATATATATATATATATATATATATATATATATATATATATGTAAGTTTAAAAGCATTTTTTTGTGTCATAGACGCGACCGGTTTCAGCATTTTAATGCATTGTTAAGCTCCACAACGCATAGATAGTGAAACAATTTTCAGTCCAGCATAATCTTGACGTTATCTGTTGTTATAGTGAAATCTATCAGCAGAGAATTATATTATGATGTTCATTTATTATGTTACTGATTTAGGCCTATTACATGACGTCATTGCCATATCAATTGATAGTAAACGTTTCATAATGAAAATATGCCTAATTTGTCCCAGATTACTATGAATAATTAGTGAATTACACTATTCCGTCTAACCTTGTATTTACGTTGGAATATGAATTCGTTTTGCTCTCTTTCTATGTCAGAATCATTTTACATCTGATATATGAGACATACAAAGAACTTAGGCACAAGATCAGAACAACTATTAATATGTTCACTGAGCTGGATTTGCCGTGTCTCAGTCACCCGTGTTTGCTGTCTGTGTACAGTCATGCGCCTGCGTAGTTCGTTGCCTGTAGATCCTAGATTTACCTCATTGCGTCCTCTACAGACAATCGCATAAATGAAATGCTTATTCGAACAGTCCATTTCTGTTCTAATTTTAAAGTTTGGTAGCTTTCCTGTTGTGTCCAGCGAAATTGTGTCAGTAACTATCATGTTTATACAATTCTTACAACGAGGAAGACCACATCTTTTGCTCCCGCCTTGACTGTCCCTTGATTCAAAATGTGCTCTCGTAAGAATTTGTTTTAAATTACGAGGCTGTCTTTGGCTTGAAATAAAATTCAGATTTTTAAATATTTCTCCAAGTGAGGGGTCCATTTTCAAGATTTTAATGGTTTCACTTATTTGTGGTATTATCACTAGGTTGTAAGGATTGTATCTTGTGATCATGACCAGATTTTTGTCATCCCCCTTGTGATTTTTGCGGTCCTTTCTTTATGATTCTTGTGTTACACTTAAAGCTCGCTGAATACCCATGGACATGAGTGAAGCTGGGAAGTTCCTGGCTTTTAGAAAATTTCGCAGTTCATCCAAACGCGTTGCTTTTCTATTTGTATTTTCTACAATTGTACAGATCCTTCTTGCTTCATTATATGGGATATTTGTCTGAGTGTGCCATGGGTGACATGAAGTGAATGGCACATACTGATGAATATCTGTAATCTTGTAGCTTATTTGCAATGAAATAATTCCATCATTTTGAAGAACTTCCAAGTCTAAACTTTTTAATTCACATTGACTATATTTCATTTCATATTGAATAATTGGTTCAAGCTGATTTAAAAGTTGGTGAAAATCGTGTAAATCTGACAGCGACGTTGTCCACATTATAAAACTGTCATCTAGATAACGTTTTCAGTTCCTTTTAAAAACATGGCGAAGGATTCGGATGTATGTCTAAGTTTTTCATATAATAAAACTTTAAGATATCCAAGACTAAGCATTGCATAAGTTGGTGCACATTTAGTTCCCATCGCACACTTTTTTCTGTATGTAGTGTTCTCCATCAAATCTTAACCTATTATTTTCTAATATTAGTGAAAGACCTTCCACAATAAGTTCTCTTGTGAAACGTTGATATTTTGTGTCAGGATATTTGTTCAGCCAGTATTCATTTTCACGCTTTCCTAACTCATGAGGTATGTTACTATATAAATTAATCACATCAAAACTGACTAAATACCGATCTTTGACTTGCTCTCGTGATATTTTATTGATGAAGTCGACATTGTCACGCACGTAGCTGTCCACATGTAATAAGTACGGTTTTAAAATCTTGTTAATGAGTTCACTTAGCCTACACGTATTGCATACAGGTCCTGCGGCGATTGGGCGGAATTTTAAACCTGTAGGTCAAATAATGTGTACATATACCACCTTGTCCATTTATAGCTTTTTTGATAATATCAGACTTATGAACATTCGGTAAGCCGTATAAATTACTTGTTCTTAACTGCAAACCATCCAGTTATATTCTTTTAAAATTTCGTTGTAAAGATGTTACGATATTTGTTAAAAAATTTCCTTAATTTATCACTCACTTTATTTTCTCTGTCTGATTTGCATCGCTCACAAAATTGTTCATCAATAAGTAATGATTTTATCTTTTCAGCATAATAATTGGTGTCCATAATGACAACTGCTCCACCCTTGTCTGCTTCCTTAATTATGATAGAATTGTCAGTTTGCAATTCATTCATAGCTTGTAGCTCCTCTTTAGTTAAATTATTTTTGTTGGTGGGTGAAGGTATTTTGTGGAGAGAGTGCGCAATTTGTTTCAGTCTGTCAATACATTTGTCTAGTGTCTCATTTTGACTCTTAGGAGGGGTGAAAGAACTTTTTCCTTTGCCCGGTGATTCATCCCATTCCTTGTCCGTATTGTGGAAAAATTCTTTCAGACGTAATGTACGACAAAATTTTAAAATATCACACACTTGTTCTTCTGTGTCTTTTCTTGGTGTCGGTGTGAATTTCAATCCATTTTCAAGCAACTTTACTTGTCCTTGTGTCAATTGTTTGCTTGATAAGTTTATAATTTTAACAATAGATGTATTTGAAGTTAATATCTTCTTGGCTCCTGCTGTTGGGGATATTGTTGTCCTCTTTCTCTCCATCTGTTGTATCTTTGCTCTTTTTGGCAGTTGACTCTTGCTTCTCTTGTTTGTCTCTGGTTTGTTTGTGGTCTTTCTCCTATTTGAGAGTGGTTCTCTTTTCAAAAAAGGAAACTCTTCTTCATTTTCTACATTTAGGCCTAGTTCATATCTCTGACCTTTGGTTGTGTCTGTCCAGTAGGTCTGCGTCATGTCTAGGTTGAAATACTGGAAATCTATTGTATGTCGGGAAGTTACGTTTTTTCTGTTTTCATTCCCAGCTACCATTGCCAAAGTTCCTTGTCTGTTGTTTCTAAAGGTTTCCACATATTGGTTAAACATTGATAAATGCTATTTGTCCTTTAATTCTAATGTCATGTCCATAGAATGAACCTACAGCTATTGTAAATAATATTTTGGTTTTGTAATATTTACAATCAAGAGTAATCTACACTCATTTCAACAACCTCCATCTAATTGATTTTATATGTTCAAATTTACAATTCAGTTGGCCAAAAGATGGTATCTATTTTGATATGCTAATATGTGTTATGTAAATTAGATATATAGTGACAGTAAAAACAATATATATGTGTCGTGGCATACATTTTCTGGCATATGGGTAACCCTAGCTTGTCTACGGGTTCCAACTTCTCCAAACAGGGAGACAGTCTTATCGATGGACACTTTCCTTACCATGAATAAATATTGATTAGTATTGTTAAGCAGTGTATGCAAGTTTCTCAACGTTGGTAAGCAGTTGTTTGGATGAGGCATATATTGACCTGTTCAAGTTACCTCATTCTACAATGTTTAGCACTTTTACTATTACAAATCTATATTGATTAGCAATGATCAGCAGTCTTTTTGTTTTTGTTTTTGGCAGAGGTAGTGAAATTTATGTTTTTGGTGGTTGGGCCTATACGTTTTGAAAGTGAGCTGGTGTCTGCAGTTAGTGATGAATATTTCTAAGGTTGGGGGGACCGGTTTGAGACCACCGGTTGCCTTTTGTGGGTGACTGCCTGTCTCAGGTCGGGAGTGAAGTTTGTTTCTTCACATTGGTGTTGGAAAAGAAATGTTGATGCTTTGGCGGGTCTGGAGTCTCTTTGCTGTCATTGTTGGGTTTGGAATTAATGAATATGGATCATGTATTTCTGTACTATTTGAAAATTACTTCATTGGCTATGTTGTGCTGTGGGCTTTGTTCTCCGACTCGTAGTTATAGTGGAGGTGGAGTGTGTTTGTAATGTTCCAGATTCATAAATATCACAAAAACGATGTAGGCCTACTTTACTCTTGTGCTGTAAACTTGGGTGACTGACAGGTCGGGAGAGGTAGGGGGTGATAGGCCTAACAGGTCTCTTTTTGTTTTTGGCAGAGGTAGTGAAATTTGTGTTTTTGGTGGTTGGGCCTATACGTTTTGGAAGTGAGCTGGTGTTTACAGTTAGTGATGAATATTTCTAAGGTTGGGGGGACCGGTTTGAGACCACCGGTTGCCTTTTGTGGGTGACTGCCTGTCTCAGGTCGGGAGTGAAGCTTGTTTCTTCACATTGGTGTTGGAAAAGAAATGTCGATGCTTTGGCGGGTCTGGAGTCTCTTTGCTGTCATTGTTGGGTTTGGAATTAATGAATATGGATCATGTATTTCTGTACTATTTGCACATTTATTAAAATTGATGAGCACCTCCATTTCCTCAAGTTTCCATTTGAATTAACAAACTGTGATTCAAATCTTGCTACCTGTCTTGTAACATGTATACTCATGAAACGAATCAATATGCAGAATTTTTATCATCTTTTATGCAAAATAACATAAATCTATTAAACTGCGTATACTGACTAAAAGCTGTGCCATAGAAAAGTTCATCATGCTGTTTTGAGTTTCTGAGACATACGCCAATCAAAATAGCATTGTTAAGTTTGGTGCCCTCAGATGGTACATTTGGTCAAAATTGGGCTCTCAGCTCATGGACTAAATAAGTTGTAGAGGCCTGAATACATGCCCAGTATTTCTTCTGTTTCAATGAATCCCCCAAACAAACTGCAAATATCAAGTTATTGATGCTGTGTACATTGCAGCTAAAGGTACCTGACTTAAAGCCAATTGGTAGGCTGGTTTTCAACCCCTTCCCCTTTCTCCTTTCAGTTCTTGGCTGTAGGGCTCAAATAAGACTTGGACTTCAAACAACATCCAGTAACTCAACCTAATTGCAATTATGTAATCGATGAGATCATACTTTATTCAATTGATAAGGGGCTCTAACTAGCTTCAGCCAGCACGTTTGTTTTTCAAAGTTAAACAGCAATGTGGTATTTATGTTAATTTTCAGAAAATGCTATATTGAATTCACACATTGATAAAAAAAAAAATGGTGACAGAAAAGTGAAGTTTAGCATCTATTTGTATTATGAGCAAAGGAAACTGGACACAGAGAGCTGTTCTAACAATTAAGACAAAGTGACAAACTGGTTGAGGGTGCTTGTGCAGTGATCAGCTTCTAGCTTCAAAGGGTGTTGGGCTTGGGTAGGGTATAGATAAATAGGAGTAAAAAGTTTATTTTCTTGGTAGCAGAGGTGCATGCATCGTGTAATATTCATATCCATAACCAGTCACTCTGCTAAGTTTTTTTATGTATATGAAATACACGGGTCATCCACGGGTAATGTTAGTATGCATTTTAGTCCCAACACCCAAATATGCATCTGTAAGAGCAACATTATTTTCAAAGCAATTATACCACTGTGGGCCAAATTTGTCAAACTTTTACTTATACTGCATAACCGTGTTGATATAGCACTCACCTATAACAACCTTTACTGGACCATTCATTTTAGAATGTGGAGTTGGTCGAGTGGATATGTGCATTTCTCTTTTCAGCTGGGCGACTGGTGCCAAAGGGTATTAGTCCTGTTCGTTCCGAACATAAAATATAAGGTAGTATATACCCCAACCCTTAATCAACATATACATATATATATATATATATCTGTGTGTGTGTCTGTGTATAAAGTGCCTCATCTCTTACATCAAGTTCAAAGCCCATGAGTTCTTCTGTGGTGAATTAAACATTTTTGAGATTTAGCACCTTCGTCACCACCCGTTTCTTTCCCACTCTTAGTGTACAATCACACATAATCTGCAGAAGTACTGGATGTACATTCGCCTGATTTTATCGTACAAATGAGGGAAAACAGCCTCTGCTTAAATTATAATACATTAAAAACAATTTTTTTTTCAAACTGTAACTAGTGTTACAAATGAAGAAGGAGGACATTTCACATGCATTGTTTTAAATACACGTATTGGGTCGTTCAGTTATATTACCTGTAGAGCGGTGCCTCAGATTTAAGACCAGCCATGCTAGTACCAACCAAAAGTGGTGACACATATAGGTTGTCATAGAAAAGTGCAGTGTAGTAAATGCTGGACTTCACAGTAGATGCCACAATATAAAAAAAAAAACACATCTTCGAGTTTTAACTACTTATTGCTTACTTCATCACTTTGAACTTTCATTTGTCTATTGTCCCCATGAAGAAACATACTTATCCCTCCATTTGACAGTTCAATGACCACACTCATATAATCAGACTGCAATAGGTCAAGTCCTGTTTTATCTCTGACATCCTTTGTTCTTCCAATTGCAACAAGCTGTATGGCATTCAGCCTTGACGTCTACTTAAGTGGTGTTCAAGATGTATTGGCCATCTCATACGTCACGCATAAATACATATCTACTTCTATGCAGGGTTTGAACAAACTCCCATGCTTCAGGCATTTGCAAAGAACAAATTTTAGTTGTGAAGAAGTGATACAAGATATCCCATCTTCGAGTGCTCAGCAACAGTACCGTTTTTTGTACGCCACGTCTCTCCCAAGCCAACACCCTCTGGTTCCATGTAAATGCCCAGATGCTCTCCATAATATGCTTCACGTTTTATTGGTGTGTTAAGGTGGCCTAAAAATGAGTCTGACGGCAAGTCATAGACTACACATGGATCAATGTTCAGCTCTCACAATTTCTGCCTAACCTGTCTCTTATATAAAGCAGCATGATTGTCAATAGGAGAAGATGTAGATGAAAGTATATCATCAATGCCTCTTTTTTATGCATTTTACTTTGTGTCAATCAAGAGCAAACAAAGCATTAGAGCGCATTATGGTATCTTCAATTTGTGCCTTGGACTCTTCTGACATGTAAACATTCGAATGCTTTTCATGCATATGGACCCTAAAAGTGATCCAGCACTTAGTGGTGTAAGCACAGTCTTCAACGGTACATGCCACATAAATGCCTGGTTCATTTTGGAGCCTTCGTACCTAATGATTCTGGTTAGAATTTGAGCTGAACACAACACATGTTACATACCAAATTTCCATTCTCCATTAGACGGTTTTTTACACTTTAGATTACAAATGACATCATTGAAATAAGTGAAATTAAAGAAACATACTTAGAACACTGGAGTGTGATATTTAGACGCATGTGTTTTAGTCCAGATGGCTACTGTTTTATACTTAAACATCTGTGGTACAAATAAGAACATCAGCATAAAATCAGAACATGTGAATGTAACGATCATACATATAATACAGGGGACAGGGTTTATCAAATATTCTTGATTTCGATGAGAAGACTGGTCAGAACATTACTAGATTAGTCTTACAGGGCTCAAATGGGCACATAGGAGAAAAACAAAATTCGTTCCCACGCTATAAGTATTTCGTTGCCCGTAATATTATTGCGTGGGAACTAAATAACAAAAATTCCACAGACACAGATACCTCTGGAGCCCAAGAGGGGACATAAAGCAATTTTGTTACGTTGTCCTGTCACAATAATCATTTCATTCCCTCGAAATCATTATTTTGTTCCCTTCTAGTATATCATTTCCCTGCAATAATTTTTGTATTCCCCCGAATTAATTATTTCGTTCCTTTGCAATAATATTGTTTTCTTGCAATATTCAGCGACATTATTTCGAGGGAAAGAAATAATATTGCGAGGGAATGGAATAATTATTTGGAGGGAACGCAATAGTATTGCAAGGGACTGAAATGATTATTGTGAGGAACAAAAAAAGAATTTTTTTTTCATGCACTCTTTGGGGCTCTATATTTAGTCAGCCAAGGGACACAAGTATTTTCTTCACATTGAGAGGGAGCGAAATATTATTTTGAGAGTAAACAATAATAATGTGAGGGGACACTATGATTATTTCGAGGAAACGCAATATTTTAGTTTAAGGGAATGAAATACACATTTTTTTCTGTGGTTGTCCCCTTTGAGGGTTCGTGAAGTTTACATGAAGCGTCCATGCTAAACTTATTCCATGCATAATTTGTAGGCCTATGGCTCGGCACGCCTTGTGATGTGTATAAACTCCAAGCCCCATCAACCCCTAAATGGCGCTTTTCTATAGCCCTATTTCAATTTTTTCATTGACATACCCATACAGTGTTTACAACACCAATACTAAATGCTGAACATTCTCAGAGAAGATGTGTATTTCGGCAGGGTGCAAGACATGTAAATTTTCCAATCGGAAAGGCTTGAGGCCCCAGTTTTAAAAGTCTGGATAACCCGTTTTGTCTATGCGATTAACTTGTGGCTGTGGTTGATAGTAAGCTTGGTGCAATGGAACTGCGTCGCTGCTATAATAGATTAAGGGGAGCGTTGTACTTGTGGGTATACTGTAGCCATGTAGGGCTACGTTATTACACACTGGCAACGAGAATGTTTGTCCTCATATTCGTTCGAACCGCCCAGGATAGGATGACAACCATTCTGCTTACTGCCCCTGTGCTTTATCAGGGCACATCTGCAGGTAGGCTACAGATATTGCCTGTGTTTCATTGTAAACACAATGGGCACCAAGGTGCTTTGAAGCAAGATGGCTAAGAAACTGGCCCGTACTCGTATGAATACCTGTAAGTGACAGCTGTATTAAACAAATGTTAAGTGTAACGACTTTTTTCCTTCCTCTTTTATATTGCATCCAATTGAAACAAACCATAAGTAACAGTAGGCGTTTACAAAAATCAATTAAAGGGCAATTGCGTCATGGAATTTCTCCAGTTTCCCACTTGTTGTGTGTAATACTGCGCAGTGCTGAGAATGCGGTTAGAAACATTCGAATGGGAAGCTCAATCACAAATAGTACCTGGCAGCGTAAGATATTAAATATTTGAGTGACAATTATACCATGTTTATTACAAGGTGTATGAGAGTGGAAAAAGGCGATATCTGCAGCAAAACATGCACATAGGAGGAACACAGGGGAAAGTACTGGAGACTGCAGATGACGTCAGAAAAAGGATTCCTTGACCGAATATAGGATTCTACCCGCGCATGCACAGTACTTTGTTCACATTGTTTTCACTTGAAAGTAATGGTCGAAGAAATCAGAAAGAATTGCAAGTTCATTCATGAGTGAGGAATGAGAAAATGACAGAAAAAGAACATAAGCAAGTTTAGCAATAACATTTCCCAGTGATAAATATATATTGTAATCAACAAAGCAGTGATGAATGTGGAAATGAAAATGCCACAACAGGTGCCCGGCCTATGCTGGTTAGGGCAAATGGTCGACTGCCAGACGTGAAGACCATGCAAAATATTATTTTAAAATAGTCTACACTTCCAATATGAGCCGAAAATTGCATGAATTAAAGAGAGTAATACATTATTTGATGAGAAATGGAAAAATAAATAAATGCCTTTGCCACGTTAGCGATGAACTCCCGGCCGTTTTGCCGTCACCATATTAATCAGACCGGTGGACTGCACATCCATAGACAGATGTGAATACTGCCTATCAAAAGTTATGTATACTAACAAAGTTAAATAAACAAATTTTGAATATTTTATATTATACGATTTTTTGTCTTAAATTAAGTAAAAACGGGAGTTTAGTACCTGGTATCGTGCATTATACAAGCGATAATGGAAGCTACTGTGCAAACGCCATGTGTGAACACGTACAAAATGTTGATTTTTCACATGAAAAAGGTCATTTTTGTGAAAAACATTATATCAGATGAAAGTATTAGCAGGCGGAAAGACAAATATGTATGTGTTGCCGTACTGTCACGCAAGAGAAGAGAGATATGACGCCGAGAAGTCATTTGTTCAACCTTATTTTATCTAGGTCAGTGGAGTTAAAGGAGTACTTCGGCGGGGGGGGGGGGGGTTGGACCCCTGCCGAAATAATAAATATTATTTTTGGTTATTTTTGTGCAAAAATGCCTTAAATGTATTACGTTTTTCAATGTGTTAACAATGAAACAACGTCTTTAACATTTCTGCTCGCCACATCTTTCGCCGCCAAAAGTTACCAGGAATAGCTACAGCGCATGCGCATCTGATGATTTCATAAGACTATGTGGTGTTTTCCCCTCATCACGGCAGAAGGACGTTGCTGTTGTGACAGCTAACGTTTGCGTTTCGATTCAAGTATTATACTTACATGGTCCTATCAAAACACTTTAAATTTGAAAGAACAACAATAAAATTCGTTTTTTTTTCTTTTACAGGCAATACAATTAACAAAGATTAATGCTAATTGGAAAAATTAATGTCGGTTTATTTCTTTCCTGCAGTAGCATAACTACAATTATGTTGGATAGAAAGAATCAGACCGGGACCTTACGCCAAGTTACACTGTTAATGCCTAAACTCGGTGAGTTCCTTTCAATAAAAAAGTTATTCATGATAAATCAAACATGAATCGCGCAATAAAATATACCAACCATGCATATTATTACATGATTTCACAAGAACTCATTCATAGAACACTTGCATTAAAATTTGGACCAATAGTATTAAGATTCTTAACACTCCCTGAACACATGCGGACTCGTCGGGCCTTCTGAAAAGTTTAGGGTGTATTTCCACACAATATGCTAATAAGGAGGTGTCGAAACTGGTTCTTCAGCACAGGGAGTGCTTAAGCAGAGGTGAGCTTAAAGAAAGGTTCTGCTTTACTTTGCAACTTATTCCGTTAAATTCCGTCATGATATTTGCATATTTGCCATAAAAAGGTGCACTTTCTCAGGTTTTTAGGGTTTCCCATTGTGAAAAAATGGCTCTGGCTTCAACTTGTCAAAAAGGCCTGATGCGAAAAGTATGCTTCCCTCGGCACATATATATGTGGCAGCGGGTTGAAGTCATTGTTTAGAGTTCATTGTTGAAAACAGACAATGATCATGAAGTTGGAAGTTTCAGAAATAAATAAACGGTGCAAGTACAAACGAACTCTTAATGACCAAGTTGATTTCATTTGAGCAACAGGTGCACATGATACCGAACCTGGGCTGCTGAGTCATCAACTTCAAAATAAAGAATGCGCCTGATGCATATGAACACACCCATAACTGCACGGTGTCCGTGGTTTTTTGTGGAGTCAGACAGCCTCTGGTGGCTACAACCTAGCATAAAATCAAATTCCCTCCTCCCAACACATATTAAACCTTGGTATTTCGGTAGGCTGTTTAGATAACTCTTTCACTCGAGTTGATCCCAAAGACTCCTGTTTTCACTGATCTTAAGCTCTCCAAGACCAATATGTTTTCCAAGTGTCAGGAAAGTGATATACTTCCCTCCAAAATGCACTACATTGTGGAGAATTGTATTAACAGGTTTGAAACTTTTTTTCAGAAAACATGCATTTGAATCGAATTAAAAGGTTTTCGTTTTAAGTGTTTTGATAAAATTTGATTCAAAATCCCCCCCCCACACACACATGCATGTTTTACTTTTTTTTCTGCTACTGTTGGATAAGCCTTCTGATTTAACCTCAGCTGTTTTCCAAATTGCGCTTGGGCTTAACCCTCGTGCATTTACTGAACATGTCTTCGCCTACCCCACATTAGCTTGCCTCCAAAGCAGGCTCCCAGACTCGCTAAAATTACTGATGTGGGGTTCGTCGGAGTGTGCCGTTTCTCGTGGCATTTTTATTTCTGTAACGCAACAGATGCAATTATGTTGATCAAAACGATAAGTAATTATTAAAGCCCACTGCGACAATCGAACTGGCCCAGCTGTAATGTTTGTCAGCTGTAATTAGTATTGATGACCTCCATGGGTTCCAATCAGATCGGACTTCCGGTCCGCAGGTCACCTTACAAACAGGATTGAGAAAATAAGTTTCCTGACCCACGTGTGAGCAAAATTTGTCGACAGTAGCCCTGCACGGAGCACGGTTGCACCTTGTTACTGGGATTAATTTGACATTTGCTCCCCGGAGTACACGTCCATACACAAACAAAAGCATGGAACGTATATCATTTTGAAATGGAGCCGTATGGGGACGGTTGTGTGCATTACAACACAAGATTTCAATTCTTTTCATAAGGCTAACCAAGGGATACACAAACAAAATAATCGCTTTTGGTTTGTTCATGGCTCTCAATGGCGCTGGAAGTGTCTGTAAGACCAGGGACTTCCCACTCCCCGTCGGCAACACAAGAGACTTGTCCGACTTTTCTATCACAAGATGGTAAATGGCCTGCAATTGTCCCTTTGTTGGCGTCCCTTTTAGATTTGCCTCTTGTAAAGCAGACTGTATTAACTCGGATAAAGTTTCCATTTTAATCCTTAGCACTTTGGGCAGTTTTTAAATCGGGCACAGCCAGCCACTTGGCATTTTTTAGTTTTGTTTTGTTTTGTTGTGCAACATGCGACATGCTTGCATAAGACTGCCGTCACCTTTTTATTTTTGCAATTCATGCAAAATGATCAACATGACTTTACTGAAGTGAGACCTTCTCTACATTTCTATGTGGGTTCTTTGTCTTAAGAAAAAACAAACAAAAAAAACCCCCCAAAAGACTCATGCCCTACACCCTAACAAAGTGAATACATCAATCTCAATTACTAACTGATCAAAACGGTCAAGCTTGTGTGAATACAACTGCATGGCTACCAGTCCGCACATTATGCTTGGTAACGTTCACCAACAATGGTTCTACTTTAACTTTTCCTTCAGTTATGTTGTGTGTCGTAATTGTCATTAAATAATAGTATAGAGTTTGTTTGTTGCTGCAGTAAATAGTCAATAAACACACTTTGTCGCCATCACTGATAAACTGTCAACATGATCGACACATGCTGCAGCAATATTTTCACCTGAGCCATGTTTACCTGTTGCTGGCATGTTTTACTCTCTTTCCATGAAGAAATTGGGCCCTCTGCTTTATTGTACGCAGAAACTGGTAATATGTCATTATTCTGAGTAATTTGCAGCGTTAAATGTTATTTTTTGTTTTAATAAATTGTCCAAAATCGTCACTTGTGTTCATACAAATGTCGCCCATCTTTCAAGCCAGACTTTATAACATGAGGTAGCAAGTACTCCCGAATGAATCATTGGCAGAAAAATGATGCGTTTGATGGACGGCAAACACCATATGATCAATTCCAACCCCCTGTCTGACATAGAATATTCTGGAGAATCGTCTTTGATAGCTTCCGACTAAAATTACGGCATATCTGTTTGAAATAGAAGCAGTTTGGCAGGGTTTCTCCTAAAACACTTTTGTTTCAACCAATGGGAGAGCTTGCTTTTAAAATAAACAAGGTTCTCAGCATTCTGACGATGTGAAGAACATGGCGGTGAGACGAAAAAAAGATGTGGACCATGATGATGCAACCGACCTATTTTTGCGCAGTTTAACTAAGTGATATCACTAAAATTGTCACAAACAATGGCCAGATCATTGATTTCAATCATCGTGGAAAGGAAATATTAATATTTAATGCAAAATCGAAATAGCCATCGGCAAAAACTGATGTTTCTCTACAGTAATATGTGTGTGCTGGCATGGAAAAAAACAACATCGGGAATTTGAGACGACCTTAATTCAGCCACTACAAAAGTTCGAGTTTACTCGAAACTGGTGGCAACAAACAATGATGCGCTGTTGGAGTATACTCAAAACTGGTGTGCTGGGAGTTAAATCAGCTGCACGACATGCCTTGGATTGAATACACTAACACTGGTCTACTTTATGTATTACAGTAATACAAGCCGCTGCTTTCACTATCTGCTGATCACCATTATTTATGGATACAAATAATAGGTATTATAGACCTGTTTCAATATTGTGCATCTTCTCAAAAATTCTGGAAGAGATTGTTTATTCTTAACTAGAGACATATCTGTCCAAGCACAGTATTCTGATTGATTTTCAGTCTGGCCTCAGACGCAACTATTCAACAGAATCCCGTCTTATTCATTTGACGGATTATGTAAAAATGAATATGGACAAAGGCCTTTACACAGGGATGGTCCTGCTTGACCTCCATAAAGCCTTTGACACAGTAAACCATGGTTTACTGTGTCGAAAGCTTAAATCAATCGGCTTGGACTCTGCATCAGTCGCCTGGTTTCATTCCTATTTATCTGATCGCTCACAGTTTGTTTATTACAAAGGTGCTACTTCTAAAGCAGATACAGTCACTTGTGGCGTGCCACAAGGTTCCTAACTTTGGCCACTATTATTCTTAATATCTGTCAATGACATGCCCATGGCTCTCAACTGCGAACTTCTTCTTTATGCAGATGACACAGCCTTACTGGTCTCTGCCAAATCCATTCACGAAATAGAACATTCTCTTTCTTCTTTACTCACTAAAGCAATGGTTGATCGATAACAAGCTATCTCTTCATTTGGGCAAAACGGAATCAACATTGTTCAGCAGAAAACCTAAAATTAAGAAAAATTCTTCTCTCAAAATCACATGCAATAATCAAGAAATAAAATCATCCTCTAAGGTCAAATATCTGGGAATAATGCTGGACCAGAATGTTTCTGGAGAACTTCATGCAGAATCAGTACTGAATAAAATCAACTCTAAACTCAAATTTTTGTATAGGCAAGGATTGGGGCTAAGCACAAGAACAAGGAAACTTCTTTGCTCAGCGCTAATCCAACTTCACCTTGGCTACGCGTGTGCAGCTTGGCACAGCACTGTGACCTTGAAAACAAAACAGAAATTCCAGGTTTGTCAAAACAAAATGATCCGTGTTATTAATAAATGGCAGGCAAGAACCCATATTGGTGCTGAACAAAATTTCCGATTTAGGATGGCTGGATGTTTCTAGCAGAGTCGAACAAAACAAGCTGACACACATGTTTAAAATAGTGATGGGCACCTGTCCAGATTATATGAAAGAAAATATGGTCCGCACCGGTGACGTTCACAACCATTTTACTCGCTCAAGCGTGGATTCCCTGGTGGTCCCAGGAGTTGGGGGCCTGGACTGAAATCTTTCTTATATTCTTCTATAAAACTGTGGAATCGATTGCCCTCAGAAATTAGATCCAAGGACTCAATCCTTACCTTTAAACCTGCAGTTAATAGACATCTAACTAATATCATGCTATCCAAAGAATACAATAAGTTTTAATTAATTTACATTTAAATACCTTAAAATAAGCATATCTGTGATATTCATAGTTTGTTGGTTCATCCAAACTCGCTATTCCGAGCCACCCAGTCTTGGGACTGCCAGGGACCACAATGGAAATAAGTCTTAACGACTTTATTGTGTATGTATCCCAGGTATTCATCATTTCGTGAAAGCTTGGATGATTCACCTGTTTTTTGTTTTACTATAAGTTCCTTTTATACGATATTTTACTCGGTGTATTTATATTTTATGATGATTGCCTGAATAAAATAAAATCAAATCAAATACACAAACACAGGTGTTTCAATGCTACTGTATGTCTACTTGAATACACACTTTGATGCTCCTAAACCACACCTCACTTTCTCTTGAACAGTTATATTGCCCAGAGATAATGTGCCTTTGGTTTGACAAATTAGCACAACATGCAGCATCACACGTAAAACAACTATACCCATCAGAGGACAGCAGACACTGTGCCAACAGAATACCAATGCCCAGTCACGGCTGCTATGCAGGCAATACATTAGCTGCCCTTCCATAGGTTTTATAGTTGCTTGTTCATGTTGTGAATAAATCTGTGTCATTACTTTAAGACATTTTTTCGTTTTACCATAAATTACCAGCTCTATTTGTAGGGCTAGTCTGGTTCTTTAAAAATACAAGAATCTTCATATTTTGTTGGCACGATGCATCCATTGGAAATACTAAACTAGGGAAAAATTGAAGTGTTCTATAAAAATTTAAAAACAATGATGCACTCAGGGTACCTCTTCTGCAAGCTTTCGACCAGATGCCTGATTCGCTGTTGGGGAATGTGATTCTACTCCTCTTACAATGCCTGGCTTAATTGCTGTCTGTTTGTAGGAAGCGAAAACTTTTGGAACACATGCCATCCAAGCTGGACCCAAAGAAGATCAATTTGGCTGAGATCCGGAGAGAATGCTGGTCATGGGAGGACGTTGATATCATAATCTTGGAGAAATATTGTAGTGACCCGAGCTGCATTAGGACATGCATTGTCCTGTTGGAATAAGGCAATGTCTGTGGTTTTGCAGAAAAGGGATCACATGGGGCTGCAAAACTTCATGGGTGCATTCCTGTGCTGTTACATTACTATAAATGATGACTAGGAGTGCTATGTGATTCCAGGACATGCCAGCCCATACCATAATACCAGCAGTATGAAATTGGTTGGCCCGTTTCACACAGCAAGGGCCATAGCATTCCGCAACTCTGCACAACAGTCACTCCCTCCCATCAGGTTTCGGCAGGCAGAATCTTGATTCATGAGTGAAGAGATCTTCTCGCTGTTGGTCCCATGTCAGGCGTCTTTGGTGGCATTCAGGCGTTTTCCCTAAATGGACTTCTGGCATTCAGACCAACCTGCCATAGGCATCTTCTTACAGTTGAACAGAAGGTTCTGGGGTTATGTCTTACTGGTGTTTGTCGGGCAGTTTGCACAACTGTGTGGACTCTGTTTTTCAAATGGAGGAGTCTTATGTGCCTATCTTGCTCAAGTGTTGTCTGTCTCTCTCTACCCCCCCCCCCCCCCCCAGGTCGTGGTCTGTTATTGATAGAACTTGTCTCCCTGTGGCCTGCAACAAGCTTACTTACTGTTGACTGACAACAGCCCATGCGGTGTGCAACTTCTCTCTTCGAACACCCAGCCTCCAACTTGGTCAGACACTGAATCCTATATCACGTTTCAACTGTGGCATTATCGCCTGTGGAAGTTAAGTATCTGTGAATTTCATGTGGCTTTTATATAAGGAATGAAGCCATCTTGCACTAACACCTACAAAACCACACACTGTCACCTGCGAGCAACGTGTCAAGAAATTACGCAATAGGTATCCCAATGTACCACTGCGTACATTAACAATACTGGGAGTTCTGAGTATAGATTTTGTCACTAGAAAGTTCCAAACCAATATCTTACTATGTATACTGTATTTTATGAAGAAAATATTTGAACTTTCACAGTGATGCCCTTAAGTGACGTTCAGTATATATCAAAAAAGGAAACCACATTTGACCTGCATGCATCGAAGTGGGTATTTTACCAAACACGTGGTGCGCCTGCAACATACAATATTGTGTCTACCGTACAAATAACCTATGAAATCACTCAATTAGAAAACCAGTATTGGCATGTATGCTCTGCCATGTTTTGTAACCATTATATCGAACACAATTGGTGACATTAAATGAAAACTTGTTTGGAATGTCTATCAAGAATCACAGTATATGAAAATTTTACAAGCCTTTATAGATGCACTTATAAACAATTAATAACAATTACTGTTTACTCTGAAGCATTAGAGATCAAAGGGGCCACACAAAGGTGTGTTTTGATTGTTCTAAGCCAATGAAAAATACATTGTGTGTATAATTGAATGGTAGCCACTTTTCACAGGTACCCTAACAGATGACTGTTAAGCCTGGTCTGCACTATCAAGATGGTGCGACGCAATTTTCATACCGTAAGTTGCATGGAATGAGACGGCAAGCGCATGAAGTATCTCCTCATGGCAGAGGTCATTGGATATGCATCACAAACAGCCTATACCAACCAATGAGAAGGAATTTATATGGGACAATGTGCGACAATATCTCCAATGGGCCACACCAGAATGCTCGATCATCGCCAATAGCCGAGATTAAATGCAGCCGACAAGCAATTTTTATAAAAAAAATACACGAGATGGCATTGCAACTGCATTTACGAGGCGGCGACATCTGTGTCAAGTATAGATAGATGGTAAGATAGACATATTTAATCACCAAGATCGATAATTAAACGTACATTATAACAAAACATTGAGAGTAGAAGCCCGTCTGGGTCGATATATAGCCTCATCCATGAGAAATCAAGAGATTGATAGATAAGGTCATACAAATAAATGTAAATGCATGAATAAGAGTGGCTCATAAAATTTTCCACACAGACAAGTCCAAATGATTTAAAACGATTTAGATATAAATATATGTAGAAAGATTCAATGTCCTACCTGTCAAACTCAAGGAAACAAATAAAGTTTTCGTAAATTTTGTTTAAATAAAGGTAAAGACATTGTTTGCCAAAAGTTTAAAGGTACCTGATTGCATATCTTGGTCCCAAGGTGTTTTACTGGAAAAAGATGTGAAAACACTGCCACAAGGAAAAGTATATAAATTCTGCCTCTGTCTTGTAGAATATGAATGTATATTTAAGTTTAAGACGAGAATATCCTGAAAAAATGTGCAAAAATGTCATTCTTAAATTTTAAAATGAAAATTGATGTCAAAAATTTGTTTATAGTGTCAAATTTCATCATTCCATATCTCTGAAAAAAAAAAGAATCTGTATGAGCACCAAAATCTGAGAAGCTCATTATACGTCAATTTTTCTTTTGTAATTTTACCAAACAACCCAGATTACTTTTGTGATTGCTTGCCCATGTTGCATTACAATGTGCATAATATGAATAAACTACAGCATATAAACTGAGAAGTACCTTACTATTCACAGATTGTCTCGATTTCGTTAGTACACCAATAACCTTGCTAATTTTATTTGAAATTTAAGTAATATGATATTTCCAATTCAATTGTTTATACATACCAATTCCCAAAAACGTAATCTTACAAAATTGAGAAATATCATTATTATTAGTTCCAACATGAGTGCTATGAGGAACATATTTCTGCTTTCTTAAATTATTAATCCTAAAGTGTATATTGTCCACATTCAAAGACAGTTTGTTAGCATTGGACCAAGCTGTTGTTAGTCTTACAATTGCATTGGTCCTTTGTAGTAATGTTTTAAAGGTGAAAAACAACAAACTTGTGTCATTTGCAAATAGATAAATGAAACATTCTGGGCAAGCAAGAAACAATTCATTGGTGTAAAGTAGAAAGGGGAGAAACCCTAAATTTTGCCCCTTGCGGTACTCCACATGGGACACCCATCACATATGATTGTTGATTTAGAAAAAATGCATATTGGGACCTATGAAATAAATATGAAGTGAACCAATCCAGGGGTACATCCGTACTTCAAAGGTAAGATAATTTATCAAGGAGTAAATATCATGATTGACTGTGTCAAATGCTTTCGAAAGATCAAGAAGCACGCCATATGCACATGTCTCCAAAGCCTCTGATATTTTTTGTGTTAAAAACCGTACCGCAAGTTCTGTCCCATATCTTTTGTTGAAACTAAACTGGAACTGATATAAAATGTCATTTTTTCCAGATAATCTAATAATTGGTTAAACATGACTGTTTCAAGTAACTTGGAAAACAAGAAAGTAAAGATATAGGCCTGCCTGTAATAAGAAAATACTCTGGGTCACCTATTTTGAAAAGAGGAACAACTTCAGCTACTTCAAGAATATAAAGAAAAACACCCCTTTCCAACAATAAGTTCATGGTGTGATTTAAAGCAGACACAATCTTATAGCTGACATACGTCATAACGTTTGGACGTTTTGATAAGTATACGGATATCATCTTCTACAATGGGCGAAAGAAAAAAAAAGATTTAACATACACGCTACTTAGGTGTGATTGGGCAGAAATATCTGTAAGCAGAATACGTCTCGCCACATTTGGACCAATATTCATGAAATATGAAATAAAATAATAAGCTATATCTTTCAGTACAATTGGCATTATTATGTTTAAAATTACTATGTAGCTAATTTGAATGCTTACCAATAATTCTGTTTATCACTTTCCATGTTTTACACAAATTATGTTTAATTTGGTAGAAAAATCACCAAAATGACGTCTTTCTGCTACTCTTAAGATACGAGTTAACCATTAAGGTAAGCTGTGTAGCGTGACATATTATTTTTTTCTACCCTATAATTTGTTATATCTTTTAATAGATTTAATCCGACCACCAGTAAACCGTGTCTTTCTTTGCCAAAATGTCGAGAGGTATACTTTGAGGGGAAATGATTTCTCGTACTTCTGTTTAAAGTCGGCCAAAAACAAATCCATAATCGGATTCTGATCATGACAGGACAAGACATAACTTTAATAGTTAGAGTGATGCTAAGTTTTCATGGCAAGTTAAGTATTAAATTCATTTTTCGTCTTTACTGAGTTAGCGATCTGTATATTGTTTGCTAAGAATAAATTCTGAAAATTGGTAAATGGTCAGAAATATTAGTGTATAAAATACCATTTCTAGGATTAATTGCGGAAATTTGAAATATTACGAAAAAATTTCGATGAGTGTGGCAGAGTTTTAAGTCACACGTGTAAGCCTGCTGATTGATGGTAAAAATGAGTTAACAAAAAGCATATCCCAAAAAGATCATGTTCCAAAATAAGTATCATAATTCAATACATTTACGTTGAAGTCTCCCATCAGGTAACAACTTTTTTTTAGACTTTATTGACTCAAGTACGGCTTCAAGAGCGGCATTCAAATTATTCAGATTTGCACTTAGTGGTCTGTAGATTCCACTGTTAATAATGGAATCCTAAAATTCTCCACGTTGAATATTATTTCCACAAAGACTGATATTAAAATATCGTTAAAGACTGTTAAATCATCACGAACAATATAGCATAAGCCTTCCTCAATAAGGGTTCACTGTCTGCATACAACTAACACATTTATATACCATTAGAGAAAAAGAAGCACTGATTCACCGTTTGCATGTATCGAGAACAAAAGTACTTTGTGACAAACAGTGTACTTAAACTTAGTGTATTCTTAAGGAAATACAAGACAAATATATGAATATAAAATACATGAAACCTTGCTTATCGCGGGGGGTGGGGGGGGGGGTGGTGAATTGATATATGAAATTGTCAGGTAAGCCTATCTAACTAATAAGGTTTGGATAAAGAACCATATTAGGTAAAGACTACGCAGAATGAAGCCCTAGCCACAGTACACTGTATCACTTACATGGTTCACCTGCTCGTAACCTGTGCATGCATATAATAAGCGTGCCATTAAGGCAAGCCAATCTACTTCTATAGATTTGCTACAGTCCAGCAATCTGTTTGCGAATCCATCCAATCGTACATCCCAAAGACTTGTGCCGCGTGTATGTATTCAAACTTACTTGACCTACAGTCATGAACGTTTACAGGATGGACCATGTTGTATATGGCCCATGGCAACTTGATCACAAAAACTGAACGTCTGTGCAGGCTGAACATTGCCAATTTGAATGCCATATACTACCCAGCTAAAGTACACCTGAAATGGTCTTTCTCCGTTCAACATATAGTACAGAAAAACATGATCCATATTCATTAATTCCAAACCCAACAATGACAGCAAAGAGATTCCAGACTTGCCAAAGCATCGACATTTCTTTTCTAATACCAATGTGAAGAATCAAATTTCACTCCTGACTTGAGACATGCAGTCACCCATAAAAGGCAACTGGTGGTTTTAAACCGGTCCTCTCAACCTTAGAAATATTCATCATTAACTGCAGACAATAGTTCATTTCCAAAATGTATAGACCTAACCACCAACATAGCCAATGAAGTAATGTTCAAATAGTACAGAAAAACATGATCCATATTCATTAATTCCAAACCCAACAATTTGTGAGTTCTAATATTTTGATGAATTCTTCCACCCACCAGCTTGTGAACTGGCCTTACATAAATTCATGATTATGAGTGCTGAAATAGATATTTGTGTACACACTGGTATATACTACAATGGTATGCTAAATTTTCTATGGACCCAATATCATCTTACTCATACTTGTATGGACCAGAGAATACGGGAGTATCAGTAGTTATAGGCGTGGTCTTAAATAGCAGGTTCCACTGCACATGTAGTGTCTGAATGTTCATAAATAGTTGGGGCAGTAGAGTTTGTACAGGCAGTGAACAGTCATTACATTGGTTGAAAGGCTCACTGGCTATATTTAGGGCATTACTGGCAAGGGAAATTGCTTGACCAATTTTGTATGTTGCATATTCCCGCATTGAAAGCTAATCAAACCATATGTACCTGATGTAATGCATAAATGCTTACCATAAGAACTGTAAAAAGTTTCTTGGCAGCAAGCACGCATTATAGCTAATGAGCTTGAAGAGTTCAGTGGCTGTATTTGCACACTGCATTTTTTAAGGTTTACCATGTGATCATGTTGTGAATTAACTTGAACGTACATGCATTTAAAGATTTGCAACTTGATTAGAATAGCATTGATGATCAATGAGAATTATATAAATATAACAATGTGAATATGTATGCTTTGTCAGAGGTCACCTTGGGTGGATACAACGTTTCCTTTTACTTCAATTTTGCTATAAATTTTTCATGTTCATAATTGTATTTATATTTATATTTACAAATACGAATATGCCTCCTCATAACAGATGAAACCCCATAGATAATCTGGTCACATAAACTGAGTAAAAAAACCATTAATTAAATTTTTTGTTGGTTTCAGGCACTGATGGATGTCAATGGGGCCATAACTACTCATGTTATGACACAAAGGAAGGTATACATTTTACTTGGATTTCCCACTGCATGTATCTAAAGAGTACATAGTAGCAGAAATAGATTAAAATGAAATCTGCCTGCTTCCAAATTCTGCATTAGTAGAGCCTTCTTTATGGAATATTGGGCCTGTTGTTAATGCACAATCCACCTCAGGTCTCAGTTACACATAGGCGTGGCAGCATTATGGTGCGGGCTGATATGTCTTCTAGTGACGGGGTTGCAATACTATGGTGCAGGTTGGCACAGCTGAGATTGGCGGGGTGGCAACATTATGCTGCAGGTTGCCACATCTGGTGGTGGCAGATATAACCTTGTCATTGTGAACTCCACTGTGAGTGTCCAATGTTAGATTGATCAGACGCTCCATCCAGAGGCTTGTGTGTTGGAATATGCACGTGCTAAAGGAGAACAATTAATTATTCACTCAGCACAAAGCCAGGCCCCACAGTGCCAGAGTGGACCAATACTTTCAAGGAGTATCTCTAAGACTAAGGCATAACATTTAAGGATGTTGCATGAAATAAGGATAACTCTGCGTGTACAGACAGACAGACAGACAGGCAGACAGACGGACAGACAGGCAAACAGACCAACAGACAGAAAGATAGATAGATAGACAGACAGACACAGACAGACAGACAGACAGATAGATAGATAGATAGATCGATCGATAGATAGATAGATAGATAGATAGATAGATAGATAGATAGATAGATAGATAGATAGATAGATAGATAGATAGATAGATATTTTGTATCATGGGACGAGTCAGTTGTTTTTCGTTCCTTCTATAAACCTTACAAGGTAGAAGGAGGAAAAATTGATCATTTCCATTACAAACTGCCGCATTTATGTAAAATTTCGACATAAAGCAAGGAACAGATCTTACACGGAAGGTGACAGTAGCTACTTCATTGTCGTCTGGTTTTCGTCGATTTGCCTGAAGGAAAGTTTTACACTCCATCATGAAAATAGATGTGGTAACAAATAATAAAAAAAAGTCTACGTTTGATGGTGATGATGATTATGATGATAATATTAAAAGTAACTGAGTTTATGTATTTTGGGAATACAAATCAGCTGACTACTTTTTCATTCGGGCCTAATGAATAAGGTTAACATGTCATCAATCACATGTAAAATTCATATATTGGAATTCAAGATCAACATAATAAAAACACTAAGAAAAAAAGGCATACCAAAGCCTAGAAAGAGGTGTACTGCAAGTCCTAAATGTTCAAGTTTAATGTAGTTCTTTATTTTAATATAGCTTTAGTGACTGCGTGGCACAGAACAGTTCAAAATGGTAAAAAAAGTTGAAAGTAAAAGTAAGCAGTATATTTTAAAATAATATTAATGTAACAGACTTATTTTTTAAAAAGGCAAATGATTTTAAGGATGAAAATGTACCATTATTTCATATTGAATTATTATGCTAATGGAACATGCTTAAAAAGGTTATCTTCACCCGAGAGAAAAATGGTTTTATATATATATATATATAGAGAGAGAGAGAGAGAGAGAGAGAGAGAGAGAGGGAGGGAGAGAGAGAGAGAGAGAGAGAGAGAGAGAGAGAGAGAGAGAGAGAGAGAGAGAGACAGAGAGAAATACTGTCCTTTTAACACTTTCAACAGAAGGTTAATTTTAGTATTGATTTTCTTCTACATTAAGAATTTATTGATGTGCTGCCACGGACCTGGAATCAAAAAATAAAGGACAGCCATATAAATCATGTATCAACACACCAGTACAAAATACAAATTAAGTGTGAATTGATGCCAGTGGAAATTTTTCCTAGTAAAATTCTTTACTGGAAAATACGAGACAACTGTTGTGCACGTTCAACTGCAGTACAGAAATGAAATACCCAATATAAAATCTCTGATGAGAAATACAATGATATATTTACACTCCCTAACCAATGTTGTGTGGAAAATAAATTACAAAACTTTCAATTTTAGCTTACATACAGATTAGATGAAAATTAAATAATCAGATAAATGCTACAGATGTTATGACATCGTGGCTTCATATATCAAATATTCAAATTAATGCTTGTGAAGAAGATATACTTTTGGGCACTTGGGTTTACCTTTGCCATCAACTTTAAATTTCTGCATATTATTTGCAGAGTATATCATCTCTAGTCAGTTACAAAGAAAACATTACAATTTAATTTCCACAGCTTTCTTAAATGGGCTAAACATTCAGGTATTGAAGATAATTATGTTGGACAGTAATTAGACATGATTTAGTAGCAATTGGGTACATGAACAAAACAGCATGAAGAATATGTAATATTTTGTATTATTATTGTCATACTATATATCCTCCTTGTGGATGTATGGACACATGTACAACCAATTATTGTAAAGCTGGCTGATAAAGATTTGTTTTTCAAAGTTGCATACAGTGAAATGCAAGATTCCGGGCTATAAAACACTTGTTAAAGGTTCACTTTTGAATGCACAAACCATGCACTAAGGGTGAAAGTTACATCATGAGCTGCTGGTCATAAATTTAAGATGAGACCAATAGTGTGAAAAAACTAAGTTTAATGACCGCAGTTGTAAGAATAAAAACGTTTAGACTTCAATTTAAAGGACTGGGGACCATCAGCACGACGGATACCATTATACCCATTTTTCAAAATAACTGCACCATTATAGGCAAATGAATGTTTTAGATTTCTATTTAATGATTTAAAAACGAAAAGTGCAGCAGCTTTTTTATGGTGGGAATGTCATTTTTTAAATATCAAAATAAAATTTAAAAAAACCAGAAATTATGAGTCGTTCATTTTCTTTTGGAATAACTGTATCTACAAAGACACAGTCGCTGTGGATCTTTGTGCACATGAAATTTGTCACAAAATTATGATCTCCACCGCAAAGACATCTCCTCGGGGAATCTTTATTTTGGTATCACACCATCGGACCCTAAATGCCTCCAATGGCGTGTATAGTTTATAACAAAACATTGGAGAGATAGAACTGTAGGTGTATGTCCCTTCAGAACACGCGATTCGATATGGCTACTTAAGAATGGGTAACATTGGTGCCATGACAAAGCTTGCTTGCAGTACAGACCTTACAGCAAGGGAAATGAGGTAAGGAGAGCTGCTTTTACAATTGCGTGTTTTGCTTTCAGTATGTCACTATCAGCAAACAATACATTCAGCTTTGGCATACATGGTCATACACAAAAAGAGGAATATAATAATAATAATGATAATGATAATGATAATAATAATAATAATAATAATAATAATAATAATAATAATAATAATAATAATAATAATAATAATAATAATAATAATAATAAAAACAATTGGAAAATGAAGTGAAAGCAATAGAAGTATTATTATTTTATACGGATGCAAGTGGCTCCACATTTAGAGCATGGGCAAAAAGGCACAAAGTGGGCATAACAGTAGATAGCGATTCTGAAAGAATGAAAATTGTCGCTGTTCACACTTTGAAAAGGCCAGCATTGGAGTAAGTTTCAAATAAATTAGACTGAACCCAGTTGTGGCTTGGAGTGAATCTTTGGAAACACTAAAAGAGGGATACGATTACTAAGCTGGTGTACAATTGGCTATGAAAAGGCTTAAATGAGTTGCACAAAATGCAGATGGGACCTTTCAGCATTACTAATTTAGGCATTTTTTTCAATATTATGCAGGAAAATTTCATGGAAGATCATTCCAAATTATATGCCCATGGTCAAAAGCTTCCCTTGACACGCTCTGTACAAAATACGACCACAGCGCTACAAGGAAAACTGTTGACTCGGTCTTCTATCAGGGTGCAATGAGTTAGCCACCAGAACACATCACTTTATTGGCATAATTATAGCCAAAATAGTTGTGAAGATCGTTTCATGCTCAGGCTACCTTAATTGTGTTGAATGTAAATTTATTAGCAAATTATAACTTCCTTGTATCCCGCAGTGGTATTCTATCCTAGTAAGTGGGTATCCATCGTTGTAAGCAGGGCGTTAATACCAGTTTCATGCCCAGTTCTATATGATTACACTGGATCATGGTGTTCCTTGCCAGTATTACGTAAATTAAACAAGGAGCAAATTGTCTGCTGCTAGGTTTACAAAAAAAAGAAATACCCATAGGATAAAGTGTTACAAGGCTAGAATAGTTCGGGTGGCTGGCAGTTTGAGAATAGGATGAGGGTCTGAAATTGAAAGAAATTCTGGACCAGTTGTTGAACAAATTGGGGATTTTGTTGTCCTCGAAAGAGTCTCACTGCAGTTTGAAAGACATTGGCCAAGCAGTTTCGCATATTTTCAACATTTACCCCGCCCCTCAAAAAACAAAACAAAAATAAATGAAAAAAAAAACAACAACAAAAAAAACCCCCCCACACACAAACTCACACACACATACACACACACACACACACACACACACACACACACACACACAAGAAAAAAACAACAACAAACAACCCCAACCCCAACCCCAACCCCCAACCCCCAGCTAATGATATCATGAAAATACAGCAAATACATAAAAACGACAATTTCACAAACTTTGCAGGAACAAATATAGTAAAAGTATACTAAAATTTGATGACACTAATGATGGACGAAGACCAACTCAAAGCTTGAGCTAACTCAAGAATATCTGAGCCTACATCCATATTTTGTCCCAATGATGTGTCTCAAGACAAATGTGAACCCCTTAGATATAACTTAAAAGATAATATAAGAAGAGTTCGTTTTTCGCTCATTTTTTAGCAACTTCCCGGAGTTATTCTCTCTTGGAGTCAAATCACTGAAAACCAAGTTTTTTTGCAACATTGTTTTCAGGGTGTTGAATTCCACACAGTACTGGGGCCTTATCGATTGACGGGAAGAGAACAACTTGGACAAGGTTTTACCATCCTGTAGGTCTTGCAAACTTTATGGGAAATCTGCAATTTACTAAACAGTTCAGCTCACCCTGCAAACACCCCTGTTTAAAGTACCTGTGAAGACAAGCAGCAGTCTGCAAACATAAAGCTGATGGGGTCCTGGCACACATTGACTTGTCTTATCGTACCAGATTCCCTCTTATAGAGCTTGGTCCACTAACTTGCTTTGAACATAATATTTACATAAATAATCTTGGAATGTTGTCGGTATAAAATTTGAGGTTCTTTAAAAAAACCTTATCAAGTGAAACAAATTATCTGCTTAATGAATATTCCATGAAGTCTGTTGAAATGTACTAAGATGATGCAATCAAGTGTACCACACAGCCATTTTTCACAATTACTTGTTCTATTGGGAACAATGACTTCACCACACTTGCAAGATTTGCACATTTATGCAACGTGAACATGGCGGCCATAGCTGTAAATGACAAAACGCAGCTCAGTGTCTTAATATGGTATGCCGAGTAGGAAGGGACGCTTATATTTACAGGGAGGTCAAGCAGATGTGCTGACAGAGTAAACTGAACTGTTTATTGAATTCACAATTCCCTAAGGATTATGCAAACATATATACGATGTTGAATTCCGTACTACACTACTACTGGTCACACAGATCACTTTGCAATACCCTCTCCACAAATTCGTTGGGCCTGCTGCCACGTAAGGTTTATATTCCTGAACATGTTTTGGGGGTTTGTGCATAATTTTTACTGTCACAAATCTTGAAATTGTAAGTGACTTACAACCTTGCTACAACAATGAAATTATTCAGGTACTATGATAGGTAGTGTTTATGAATATATCTTTATGATTTTATCATCTAGCTGCTATTTTGTAGTATAAATATTGATTACAATTTGAAAATATTATTTATTTTTGGTACCACTTTAATTTTGACGTCTAAAGCAAGCAAGCAACACAGGCCAATAAAATATGTCATTATTATAATGACTTTTTCTCTGTCTGCATCAGTTCAGCTCATCGCCATGACACTACAATATGAATACCAGTTGTTGAACAGTGCACCACTATGGTCAATGTACTCTGAACAATAAAAAACAGGAACTTAAAGCCTGTTGGCTGGAACTCAGATTTTGCAGAGTACTTCACTGAGACTCAAAGACCAAGCAGTACATCGTATCCGCAATTTATTCTATACAACTTTTTATTTACTGTTTTGTAGAACGATGCAATTTTAAAAGGGATTTCCAAGGTAGTACAATATAAATGAATGCAATCTTGGGAGTTTCCAGCCTTCTGCTTTTTTGTTACATATACGAAATCTAGCAGCGCATTTGGTAATATGAATGGTTGGATGCATCAAAGTTTAGGTAGCACAAACTTGTCTACTTTAACCCACTGTACATCAAGTACTGAAGTACTCAACTGGATCAAATCCCAGCTTACTATTTTTTAATAATTGGAATTTTACTACTCAGTTTAAATCTAGAACCATTACAGCATGACAATATAATCCATATAGAAGTGTAATGTGACAACGTTTCACGGTCGCCTACATGTCTGCCCACGTGTATATGGCTTCAGTTCTGTGTAGGTTAGAACTGCTGCTAAATATCATTGATATATTCGTATTGACAAACAGATAATGGACGGGACAGTCAACTTTCTTCTTATGCTGTCAATGGCAGACATATTGACCACAGAGACAAATATGTCTGCTATGTTGTTTACGAATATCTGTTTGACCTTACTGTGAGTGAAACTGGGCTGTGGGCGTACTTGGGAACTTGTATTTATACATTTATCTGTGGATGGCAGTGGTGATTGTTGGTTTTCAATACATTGCAGTTGGTTGGCTTCTAAAAGTGATTCTTGGGTGCAGTAAAAAAAAGGGCAAATGTGTACACCTGTTCTGTCTATAATGTCAGGTTCCAGTGCTTTCCTTTTTAGCTTTTACTTATGTGAAGGTTCATTTTACTGGCCTCCAGAAGAGGGAGGTGGAACCCCTGTGGAAGAAATGGGCAACACAGTGTCTTACATGACATTGTGGCTCTATGGAGTCATTTGTAAATCCATACTATGCTCTATCACCAGCATTGCTATAGGTAAACAACTTAAAAGTTTGCATCAAGCACAAGGAGCGAGAGCAGCCATTACAGTTGATATAGAGAGTCTGGCATTGCCAAGCCATGGTGGATAACGTTTGGGTTGTTGGATCGTGTGGTTTTCGCGAGATTTGCCGAGCGAAAACCACAAAATCCAACAACTACTGTCAACAGTTTTCAAACATACCTAGTGTTAAATAGTGTTAACTTTCAATATATGATATAGATGATATGATTCATTCAATGTACTTATTATATATCCTAAGTGTGAAAGCACAGCATATACATTACAGGTACCGGATTTTGAAGCATTATACCTCCTGGAGACCAACATTAAACCTACCAACAGCTGCTCTCGTGTGGGCTACCTTATGATAGTTCAAAATTAGTTCAAATTAACAATTGTGATCCAGTATGATATATTGGTAACAGGAAAAAACATCGGCTAAAATACCCAAACTTTTAAAAGATTTAACCTGTTCAATACTCACATTTATCATCATAAAATTATGTATGTTTTAAAACGGCTGTCGTATTAGTCTTGTTTAGAAGATAATATATTTTGTTGTGCTCTGTTTTGTTTGTTCCTTTTTGCCTCTTTATTGCGGTTGTCTTTTTTCGTTTTATTTTTGTTTTCGTTTTTTGTGCTTTTTTTGTTTTTGTGTTGATTTTCAATGATAATGTTTTCACTACTAGCCCATTACCAACTTTAGCAAGGTCATTGCTTATATTGTCAAACATTTGTTGTAAGTTTGAGGGATTTTATTTTCACATTGACAAATTGTGCTTGGTGAGTGAATTTTCATCATCTGCGTACGTTAATGAAGTAAAGCTACTGGTGTTTGCTAAGTCATTAATATAAATGATGAAGAGCAAATGGCCTATTTTGAATCCTTGGGGTTCACCTGTAGCTGAGATTTAAAGTTTGCGATGTTGTAACTTCTATGTCAATAAACTGTTTTGTTTGATAAATAACTATGGAACCATTTAATTCATTATCAGATATTGTATAGTATTTTAATTTATCAATTTAACGATGGATTGTGTCAAACTGCTTACTCAAGTCTAGGAGTACCACTGGTGGTCATTTATGATTGTGTAAATCTGTGTTCTATCAACTGGCTCTTAAAGAGAATCTTGGTTGAGGGATCTTCTATGAAACCATATTGGTGGTTGTAAAATATATTATTTTCCATGAAATATTGATTTAGTTGCAAAGTCACTTCCTGTCAAACACTTTGAATATTGTAGGCAACAGTAAAATTGGTCTATAATTATCAATATCATGTATTTCTTCACTCTATAGAACTGGGATAATTTTGGCCATTTTTACTTTGTTCGGGAAAATATATTTTTGTGGTTTTATTATACCTCTAAACATAAACATGCCTTTAGATGTGAATTTACATTTGGCGTTACGTGTCAGACTGCTAACTCTAAACAGTAGCACTAAATATAAACGCAAATTTGACGAAAAAAAGTAAACTTCCACCACAAACTGTAAACGTCACTAAATATATATATATATATATATATATATATATATACATATATATATATATATATATATATATATATATATATATATATATGTATATGTAAATACATATATCTAAATATATATATATATTTATATATATATACTTATATGTATATTAGTGCATGTGCATCTTCATCCATATTTAAAAAACATGTATTACATCCTCAGGGGCATACCCAGAAATGATGGGGGAGGGGCAGGGGTTTAATCGGTAATTCTCCAATGGTGTAAGTCATACCAAAATTCTTGTATATCAGTTTTCCTTCAAATTTCTTTTTAAGAGCCTATAGATAATTTACAGATAATTGCCTCTCACTAAAAAAACAGACACACTTCAACTTTTCTGACTCATTACTAGTTGTCACCATTTAATTGCATTTAAACTTTTCAAAAATATTTTTGTAAAGAAATTGAAAATATTAGGCAGGGGGTCAATGGGGCAGGTCAGAACCCGAGAAGCACATGATTTACTGATGCTTTGAAGGCTCTTTTCTGCTTATTCTGATATTAAATGTATCGAATTTGTTCAAAGAAGAAAAACTTTTTTTTTAGTTTTACAGTCCATGATGATGATGATGATGATGATGTAGAAGAAGAAGAAGAAGAAGAAGAAGAAGAAGAAGAAGAAGAAGAATTTTATTTACCCTTATGTCGGGGAAATTATCACATACAAACACATCGAGATTAGAAAATAAAGTAAAAGTATGTAAAATAACTGAACATAGAATAAGCATAAAGTCAAATTAAAGGAAGCAGAATACCTCTGACATCCTGGAACTATATACTACTACTACTACTACTACTACTACTACTACTACTACTACTACTACTACTACTACTACTACTACTACTACTAATAATAATAATAATAACAATAATACATGGAGATTAGACAATAAAGTATATATAAATTAATGAACTGGATGTGGAATATAGCTTAAAGTCAAAGTAAGCAGGATACGTCTGAAGGCCTGGCACTGCCCCCAAGTCTGGGGGTTTGAATAAAATTATTATTATTATTATTATTATTATTATTATTATTATTATTATTATTATTATTATTATTATTATTATCATTATTATTATTATTATTATTATTATTATTATTATTATTATTATTATTATTATTATTTAATACTTGGGAGTTGGACAGTGACCAATAACAAAACCTAAACACACAAGTATAAATATATGCAAATACACCAAAGGTAAACAGAATAAACTTAAATGAGAGACATCAGTACACATTTAATTTTCATCTCAACAACTAAAACTCAAATTGTGTTCTGTTTGTCCTGTTTGTTTGTGCATTTATACTCTGTTTTCATCATATTCATCAACTGTAATTGCTACATTTTATTTATTAAAGCAGGAAGGGAGGTGCCTAAATGGCACAACATATAATCTTGATGAGTGGCAAACAATGAGTGACAGGTAATATCACTTCATCAACAGCATTTATTTGGTAATTTTACTGAACCAGCATCATAGAGGGAAAAGAGATTTTAATCTCACAATTGGTTCACAGCTTTAAGTTTGGTATAACAATGGATAGACTGGCATGCACATGCCTATATCATGCCGTAGCGTAGATACTTAGAGCAGCCAACCTAGTCAACGTTTTTTCTTTTTCTTTCTTTTAAAAATTAATGTGGGTAATTGATTTTTAATTTTTTTTTTGAGAGTGGGTTTCCGGACAACGGGGAAACCCCCTCAGCATGCCTCTGATTTTTACCCATTTTGTCTAGATTCTTTGTAGGCAAAACGGGTCACATGATGGGTATAGGTCATCCCTTCACCATTGCAATTCGTTTGTTTCTGTCTGTACACTTTTCATATACTTAATGGTACAATACTGATTAAAAGACTACATATATATATATATATATATAAACGGTAACTGACATTTCAGTTATTATAATGGTTTCAGGGACTCTACATGAAAATTTGCCTATAACGTGAAGTTTTTAGCAATTTTGGTATTTATGAATATACTTACCTCTCAATTACCATTGCCTTATGCCTACCTCATAGCAGATGGCTGGAACTGCCCCTGATTGATAGATTTAGATCTAACCAATCTTTGTCTTCTAGAGAAAAGTCAGTTTGTGTAACAGCACCACCTGTTGAGTAGTTGAAGAAGACCTCAATGAACATGCTCACACATGCGTGCTCCTTAATCATTCCTTCTCGAGAGGGGTCAGTGAAGATCAGTGGATTGGAGTGAGATTGTAGGGATGTCCGTTGGGCGTCATTGGTAAATGACAGGCAAGTATTGATTTATACTGAAATTAATAAAATTTTCACGTATTATTTATGTAATGCCACCTTTTAATTACCATGTTAAAAATTACAAATGTTTTGGTAGGAGAGCAAGGCAACAAGTAAAAATACTGTCTCAATTCCACACGTATGGTCTTGTGTGACCGAATCAGTCCTTGTGTGGAGGCAACATCTGCTGTAGAATCCCCAGGGTCAGTGTACATGAGACCATCTGTAGCAGGATCCCGAGCTCTTAGGTAGGATCCCCTCCTTACTGACCTGCTGTCAAACCAACTAGGCTTCCCATTTGTACACCAAGACTGGAACTGACTTCTGGCTTTAGGAGCCATTTTCAATTCGATGTCTGATAGTCCAGCTCCCAGGCATAGATGGAAGTTGTTTGGCTCGCAGACATAATGGCAGTTACACTGAATGAATGTCAGGTAAGTTCAATGGTAAAAATGTTCTGGTCATTTGCAATCTAATACCTATTAAGAAACAGGGTTTCAATGGACTTAAATCACAGCTCTATAGGCGCTAGAACAGCAGAGAGAGGCACCAAATTTCACAGAGAGAAGATGGTAAAAGGGCAGTAGTAAAAGGCAAGACCTAAGCGAAGTAGCCTTCCATGCCAGCAAAGGTATAAATGCCTTCCTCCAAGATGAGCATCTCCTAAAGGTAGTACTCAGCAAAAGTGATTGGAGACCTCCAGTGACATGCCCTGAGAATGTGAAAAACTGTGACATTCCAAAGGGCTTGCTAGGGGGCATTGAAGGCTCATACCTCGTAAGCTCTTGAAGTAAGTTTCTTGAGAACTGCCGGGTGATTCTGCACTGTCTTATAGCCTTCAAGCATAGGCTGGTTGATCCACAATGAAATGTTCTGCCAACCGCACATTCTCATTTGGACTCATCAATGGGGAGGGAAAAGTGTTCCCTCTCCACAAATCTCCTCACTCAACCTCACTGAGATATCAGTGTACGGCTTTGAAAGGGCACAAAGAGGAAGAGGTACATCCATAGCATGGAGAGTGAATCCTTTAAAGGAGTGGTCAGGTAACCATTGGATTTGGTCATGCACTAAGGTATGGATCTCACTTCATCTAGCCCCAGACGCAAGTAGTAATGAGAAAAAAGTTGTTCACATCCAGAACTTGAGGTCCACCTTTGTAGGGTCCTCAAGATGGTGAAATAGTATGAGACCATTACATGTCAACATCGTTGTCCAAAAAACAGTCCAAGTCAAAAACCATCCAAACATTGACAGGCATCAACATGAACATAACCAGATATATAGCAAGAATTGTACATCAATCAAGCAATACATTGTCAGCCAACATCCAAATGCAACAAGACGTCACAGTGATAACATAATTCAATAACTGTCATGAAAAATAGAAGTGAAAAACAATTTTAAATGGTGCAAGAGAAACTGCATCGAAATTCGGAGGAAACATGAAAGTGCATATTTAATTAAGTTAGTCATTAAACAAGCAAAGTCGGAATCCAGAAATTCCATGGTGGACAAACCAATCCTACATTGTACATATTATCAGCGACCATAATGAAATTATCTCCTTGTAGGGCCACCTCTTAAGCATGGGTAAAACCAGCAGGAGAACCCACTTAGGGAGAACCTGCCTAGTGGCTGGTCTGTCTGTGTAGAAAGAGGCAATGAATGCTGCCAGGTAAGGGTCCCGCCCAATCTGACTGTCCAGGACAAGGGTGAGGATGAGGGTGGAGGATATAGCAGTATGGAACCCCTGAACTGTCCTCAAGGTCTTCCAAAGGACCTCCCATTGAAGTAGGAAGTCTATAATGTGGGTCTCAGGCGGTGACCATGGATTGATGTCTCGCTCTGCACACCAAGGTGCAAAGACATTACAGTAGACTTAATCGACAGTTATTCTCAAAGACCTCCTTTTGCAATCCTACCTGTGACCAATTCCAAGAAACCACAGGCATGGACAGGCTGTGCAATAACCATCAAAGTTGAAGATTTAGCACCTGACTGTTCTTGTGGAATCTGTGTATCCACAATTGCACGAGCAAATTTTTGCCATGGAAGGAGTCTCAGTGGTGGCTTGCCCCTTAGCTCCAGCAGGTCTATCGACATCTCTGATCAAGTCCACCAGGGGTGAACAGATGAGATTGTAGTCATGAGACCTTATCTTCTGCACTTACTTTGGAAACGTAAGACGTTGCTTTCTGTCAAAGTACCGTCTAACTTTCGGCAAAAGTAACACGTTACTTTCTGTAAAGGTAACGTCTCACGTTGGGCAAAAGTAGCACGTTACTTTCTGTCAAAGTAACTCATACCTTTGGGCAAAATGAACACGTTCCTTTGGACAAATCAATATGTTTCATTCTGTCAAAGTAACCGGTAAGTTTATGTTAAATAGTGACACGTAACTTTGGTCAAATTAACGTAATACTTTAGTTACTTCTAGCCCTGTTAGCATATGTTTATGTCAAATAGTAACACGTTACTATGTTCAAAGTAGCATGTTACTTTAACTTATTTTTGCCCCATTGGTCGTCCATACAAGTTACATTCTTATCTTTCAGTTGCTGTTTATTCAGGATAATCTGTTGAATCAATTTTGAATAGGCCTAGCACTTGAACATAATTTACAAGTTCCTTTACATTTTAATTTTGAGATAGGCTTAATGGCTGTGAAAGAAATTTGTGTTGGTACGAGTGACATAAAATCAGGTCATTCGAGTATAATAACAATTGTTTATCTGTCACTCTAAGCCCAGACACACTGTCATAGGCCTAAAAGGTCTGGGAGATATATTCTCTAAGTGCACAAAGCCCCACTTACCTTTTGTAATATTACGTTCTCAAGATTTGATGGGAGGTAGAACATATGCGTAATACAGCATTTATGCATGACTGTAATTTCATGTTTGGTTATGTTTTTCAGGTTTCATAAAAACACTTAATTTAGGCTATACAAAGTATTGTAACCATGCAGAGTGCTTTTCGCACAATCAATGCGAGAACATAATGCTCAAGAGCACATAAAGATTAGGGGGTTATGCTAGGCTATGTGAACTTGAACGTGAATGTGTGGAAGGGCTCCATTTTTTTATTTTCCCCTATGTTAAATTTACATCAAACTTTTATGTTCATCAAGTAAACAAGAATTTGGGACATGTAACCACATCATAGAAGATTAATTAGCTAAAATTAGACCCCCTCTACACATTCACGCTCAAGTTCACGTAACATTAGCCTTGCTTTACGTTGCTATTATACAGAAGCTCTGTGGATACAAAGCTCCAGTTTCTAAAATTTATAGGCAATGATGTACCCTTCCAAATGGTCTGATGGCTCGGACAATTTTGCAGGTCGAGCCTCCTTCCTCTTCGATTGCCCGTATAGACAGACCCAGCCCACTGCGGCAAAAAGATCTGTACTGTGTCCCAGCTTGAAGGCAATAAAATCAATTATATTAAAGGTAGGCCGAGCTACTCTATCCAGCTTTGCCAACATTCGAAAAAAAAACTAATAACAGAGATTTTTGATGGCACAGAACTATCACGTTCAGCCCAGTTGGGGACCCTGGGTAATGGATATACGAGAGGGGTTAATTCTCCCTACTCCCCTCCAATGTCGGGGCATTTGATTCCCAGTACCCGTATTAGAGACACAATACTGTTAAGTAGGGCTCTGTCGGGTAGTGATTTTTAATACCCGGGTACCCGCCAGACGAGGTAATGAAATACCCGGATACCCACAATTATTACCCGCCACATTGAATTGTATAACCTACTCTATTAGGGCCACTCGTTAGATATAGTATAATCACCAGAAAAAAAAACAAATTCACGGATATATCAATCAAAACAACCATGTTGAAAAGAACAAAACCTTAGCAGGCACTTCAATCAAAGACAAAAGCATTTTATTAAATGTATCAGGGAGTTGTATATTTCTGCATGTACGTCCCTGAATGTATGGACCTTGAGTGCACGAGTCTCAATTTATAGTTCAGTTTACTTTTTATTTGGGTTTGTCCTGTTATAATGAAAGAAAATGAGTTATAAATTTTGGGCATCTGAAAACAATCTTTCACACGGCACGCTGGTGGTGGGAACTCCAAGATATATTCTTGCCATATTTTGATAAGCATTTGTATGTATTAATACGTGACTCTTGACACATATGAAGTCATTTACATTTAATGTACATTTACATTTAGCAGTCCAATGTCCACCTTCCCAAATAATGTCATTTACGGGTGTGTTTACAGTAATTGGTTGAAGTTCCCTTTTTTTAGGGCGTACTTACATTTAGGGGTCTAACAGGTAATTTAATCATTTTAGAGGCGCACTTAAAACTCCAAAGTATAGTCTTAGGAATACTGTAGGAACATTTCCACTCCTCAGCTCCACTTTGGTTTAATGTTTGCTATCACGATTTTAGTGTTTGATTGTCTTAAATGGGAAATAAGAGATAACTTCTATGCTATCTAAGTGTGATAGCAAATGTCTCTGTCCTTGTGTTTCTATTTTGATTGCTTAGTTGGGACCTGTGTTGACAAATGAATCTCTGAAATGTCTGGCAATATAAATTTCTCTGCAATTTGTTCGTCTCTTACACTGTAATATTTTACTGAATTTTATTGACATTTTCAACAAGTTAAGAACCTCCGCTGCAAATTTTGGTCCCTTTTCATAAATTGTATGGTCCTGTATGTGCATGAATGATGCAACTGTTCACGCCAATTTACTGAAATAGACCTATAATTTCAAACATAACTTTTTGCATTCTGTCATGTTAAAACTAGATATGGCTTTTTCGACCCTATGGACCTTTGCACTTACGTTTCGGCCTCTTTTGGGTAAATACGAACTATAAATTTATGCGTTTCAGCTATACATACCAAGGAACATTGCCTTTGGTCGGAATTGACTTGGATTTGTTCCGTTAAGACTAAGGTTTGGATATGGTAATGACACTCTCTAATTTAAACGATGTGAGAATTAACAAAACATTCAGTAGCTGGAACGCAAATTCAAAAGGGTTCCCGAAGTCTCTGTCCTTCGGCCTAGTCTTTTAAATCCCTTCGTCAATGATATATTCCGCTTTATTAAAGATCTGTTATTCAACTTAAGAGATGACAACACTTATTCAGCAAGACAAATTTTCATACTGAATGTAATTAAGATATTCGAAGAAGCGGTTGGAATTGCCATATCCTGGTTTGAAAACAATTTTGTGCAGGCAAATGCTAACAAGTTTAAACTTTGCTACTTGGAGGTAATGACCATGCCATAGATACCCGAATCGAGGCTCGAGAACCAGTGTAAATTCTTAGGAAGTTCCTAGAAAACTTCTAGAGATAACTATTAATAATAACCTCAAATTTGATCTTCACATAACGAATATCTGCCTTAAACTTTCTGCACATAAATGCCTTGATACGATGTTAATACATTCTTGACACAGCTGCTAAACTAGCCACTGTGAAATCATTTATTTTATCAAACTTCAGATATTGATCCATCATGTATCACTTTTGTTCGTATTCAAGTTCTAAGAAAACGAAGTCAATCCTAGAATGATCTTTGAGGTATGCTCCCAATGATAATCTTTCCCAGTATGATAGGAAACTGAAGAATATAAACCTTTGTACCTTAGAAGTTGACACATTGAGGTCAAAGATATTTACAAGATTCAACACAACTTGGCACCTGAAACATCTAGACTGCTTAATGATAAAAAAAGATGCATAGGGCATGTAACCCGCGCACTGTTAAATCTAAAAAGTACCACACTGCAAAGTAATGAAGTCTGGTAAACCCTTTTTGATAATAATGATTCCAAAATTGAGAAATGACATGCCTGATAATGGATGAACTCAAAAAAAAAAAGCTTTAAGTGATCGGACAGGCCAAGTTTGTGGTTGTTACCTTTTGTAAAGATGGAGCACAGAGGTAACTTCAATATAATGTTCCACTTATATTTTGACAAAGGTGCATCCATACTTCTTGCACTTAAATTTTACTGTAAGCTGTAATATTTACCATTCACTTCACTTCGCAATTTCAGTAATTTCATTTTATACCGCACAAATGTACGTACAAGACCAAAGCATAGCGTATTGATGACTGTCCATTGGCGATTGATCGTGTGTTTCGCATGTTTTTTTTTTTTAATTTTGAATCAATTCTTGTGTTAATATTTATTATTTTGTGTCATAATTCTATGTCCGTGAAATTAACATTGTGCTAATGTTCCTTGTCTTGTAAAACCAACTGGAAATAAAGCTTGAAATGAAACGAAGTCCTGAGCGGCGTTACGCTAATTCATGGATGGATGAATAGCATGGTACTTTTACGGATGGATATTTGCCAATATTAACAAAGTTTTAACATAAAAATGCAATAAAAGAATCTTGCTGCCTGGATAGTAGTATATACAGACACCATTTAAATAGACGGATGTAGTGAGTGCTTCGAAACAAAAACATTCATGCGGGTATGTTAGTGTAATGTATAAGGAGTATTAAAATGAATTTCATGCGTACGCACGCACACACACACACACACACTATGTAATTCAATGTGATTGCCTGCGTTTAAACATTTTAGATCTGCATTATCAAGCTTCAAAACTTAAAAAAAAAAATTGCTTTAGAGGTTTCTGAAGTACCGTATATATAGACATTTGTATATGTGAAGACAGTTTTTTCAATTTAAACAATTATTGGATTGTTCTTCATCTCAATTTATGGTACGAGAAATTGTATTATCAATTGGAACGTTTGACCGATTAAGTGAGCTTAGTGAAGGTGTATCAATTGTGTTTATATTAAATTTTAATGAAATAAAAGCAGAAGGTATCTTATATATATATTAACAAAAAATAACTAACCACGTGTGATGCGCTGAGGAATATGTGGGTTATTTTAATCACGTGTTGACTCAAATTCATCCATTGCAGGGTATAATCTCAAAACTTTAATACACACACACACACACACATATATATATATATATATATATATATATATATATATATATATATATATATATATATATATATATATATTAAATAACACTCTAAATGGCAGACCTTGTCCAAATCATTGCAGACACTGCGAAACTAGAGACACGCCTGTACTTGCAGGTTGGCAGCAGAAAACACAGCTATAGAATAAAGGAAATAGTTCATTTATATTATAATCGCTGGATGTAAACCTAGATTAGTAGCCAGATAATGGTATACTCTTCCTACAATTGAGTATGTTTAACACATGGCATGTTCTTTCCAGCTTAGTTTGACATTGACAGCATTAATAATAATAGTGACAGGCAATGTAACAATGCGTTTGCGTGTTTGCTTTGGTATTTAACAACCAATATAGACAAGATATTCTATACATATTTAATGACTCATTTAGAGGATGCATTATGAATAACCTTGACTTTTTCATGGTCATTCGAGCAGTTATATTCAAAATACAGGTGCTATAGTAACAGGGTTCGTGACATGATAAAAACCATAGTTATTATGTGCCATTAATAATTAAATAGTATGTTATAAAATGGCCTAGTACATAGGGGAAAGAGTAGTTGTACTGGTTCGGAAGACTTTTCCTATCCGCCTGATGAGAGTCATCAATACTAAAGACGTTTGTGCCTTTATAGCCACCTATTGGTTCAAAATGACTGCAGAATATAACTGACGTTAACGCAATGAAATTATTATAATAATTCAAATTGCTATTGTAACTGCCAGAAGCGGCGGCATAAGAAATGTGGGCATTTTATTGTAGAAATAGGTATGACGCTCTGCCCCTATTAACCAAATGCATGTGGGAAAGGGCCTTTGTTAGTAAGCAACGAGCTTCATTTATTGTCCATGGCACATTCACACTGAACCCATACTAAGCTAGACACTTATGAAATAAGTTTCTCCCGGGTCATCATGTAGTGTTGTATGCTGGCTACACGGCCCACGCCAGCCGTGGTTAATTAAAAGGCTCACCGTGCTTATCAGATAGGCCACATAAGAACTGCAGCAGGCTACGTAATACCGAACTCTGGTTGAAGAGCTCTGTGGCAGCAACTAGTCCTTCTTTTGGTTCAGTGAGTAGAGTGGCATGTTTTCCTCTTCCACCCATTATCTGACGCTAAGTTTAACATCAGCTGTGATCGGGACATATGTGAAAAATGCAACTCGTTTGTAATATTTTTAAGCGGTAAGTATTAAGTTTGAATATCGGGATGAAGAGAGAGGAAAGCGAAATAAACTTGATTGCATGATATAATGAAGCGCCACATCACTTAGTAAACAATTTTGTTTAAGTACAAAATGCATTTCCATCATCGGTCAACGCAATCTGCATGACGGTTTTGGACTGGAAGTCAGGAGCAGGGAAAAGACACATACAAGATAATAAAAGGGTATAAAAGCACCCAGTACTACTTATTGCTGTTCAAAACACATTGAGGTCTGGCCTTCCCCGGAAGTGTCCCGATACAATTCAAAAGCAAATGGTTAGCTGTGAAGATTTTGTTTCAGATATTGGCGCCCTCTCCCCCACAAAGACACCACCCACCCACCCCAAAAAAAGTCCTACTCACTTATCCTACTCCGAATCCTGCCAACAGTTTAGTAGTACCACCACCACCACCACCACCACCACCCCAACCCCCGGTTGCATTTATAACAAACAAATCACACAGATAGGCTGGTTGGTTACTCGTTGAACCCGTTGTTGTATATATGGTTGCATGATAGGGGACTATACGCTATATGTCGGGCGTCTGAAAAATAAAGCTGCTAAGTTGTGACATTTTCCAAATGATCTATGTTTGTATTCAACATTAAAGCTCATTGCAAAAATATCATGGATGATAAGGACTGCTACATTTAATACAAACCCAATGATTAAAGCCATGTTTGTAGTCTGGAAAACCTGAAGCATAGAATGCAAATGCAGTAGCAGCTTCTCCATGTAACAAGTGTTTCCTATAATTTATAGACATCCATGCCCTTAAACTTTCTGTAGAAGCAATAACATGGTTCCTCAAGCAAATCAGCCAAACCGTTTTAATCCCAAACGTCTGAATACTGAGATTAATAAATTTAAAACAGACTGGATACACTCAAATCTCCAACTGTTAAGCTTCCTATCTCTGCGAACGTAAGGTATTGTCCCCTCTCTATGAGTCCAAAACTGATTGGGCTACACAGGCTCCTGTGTAATTTCAAAGAAATTAGCAACGTCGTGTCACGGGTACAGTGGCAGAATAGTCTCTCATTTATAAGGCCAGAAGTAACGCAGGTCTTTGTTGGCAATAAATGTATTCTTTATCGAGAACACGATTTCTTTCGTCAAAACCCCACAAAACTTTACAACTCAGTCGACTGTAGATTAATTTTCCGAAAATGTTTAGCTAACTTGAGAAGTTGACAGAACTGTTGTCGAAGACTAATGGCGCAAAAATGAAATTCTATCAGCAGCTTCACTGAAGCAGTTTTTCTTGTTATATACAATGGAATTATATGTTTTTCGTTGACTGTGTAATGCATAAATATGCAGAAATCTATCATAGTGCAAAGCAGAAACACAAATTTAAACAACAGGATGCAACCAGCAGAATGCAAGAGGCAGGAGAATAAATATCCGCATTTAATAGGGAGCTAAACCACATTTTTTGCGACAAATATATACCAAAATTTGAACACATCTATAGGGGTTCTTTGCTTATGAATATTCTTCTATCAGTGGTATAACAATTAATTCCCGAATTTCATGATGTAGAGAAACTTATATTTTATCTTTACATTTGTTCTCAAACTTTTATTTGTGAAAATGGGTGTACCGATTATAACAGGAATGGAAGCTACACATGTCCGGCGAACACCACGCACAACTAGCATCAATCTGACAACTGTTACTGGACCTGTAGAACAACTGCAGAATATGAAGGACTCTAATCAAGTTTAATAGACGTTGAACAGCATTGCAAGGGCAAACGTGATGTTGATTAGGGATGCAGCCCGTCCATAGACGTTGCTGAAGGCAACACATAGATCTGTAATGTTGTAATTTTCCGCACCGGTATGTCCAAGGCTATAGTTCTGGCATGATTGTATCAATCTCGGAACTTGATCTATCCAGAAATCCATTTTTTCTTTTCGAAGATTTGTCTTCATCTGACATTTTTTCATATCTATATACAGATAATCCCCGGTATCCAATTGAAAAGGTCGCCATACCGTGGTAATGTTTGAACTGGACACAGGATTTGGAGCTCTGTAAAAGAACATACCTAGAATAAAATTCCATCTGGTCAACAAAGATGGGACGAGTGGTTCCACTCGCCAACATAGATACTTGTCTTCTCCACACATGTACACTAAACTATCCTAAAATATGGACTGATATACATCAGTGCAAAATAAGCACCATCCAGTATGTTGGTTACACCAAAATATTTCTTCTTAAACTGAAAGGAAGTGCATCGTTTTCAAATAAGCAGATTGACACAGTTTCACAACTGAATACAATTGTCAAACAACTGCAAATTCGTTTGAATTTTCGAAACTCATTGGGAAACAAATAGTGTCGCTCAAATGGGAACACAAGACAATGCATAAAAATGCTAAGTTTCCAATTAGGCTTTTGCTACCCAAATCGTCCGAAAGCGAGCAAAGAGATTATGTCGTCGGTTCTTTATTGTTTTACTTTCCTTTGAATTTAATAGAAGAACAGTTGCAAAACATCGTACATAAGGCCTGTCATGATAGTACATCTGAGGTCAAAAGCTTGCCTTCGGCTGGGTTGGATGCATTCGAATGCTGACTTGGTCACATTCTAAAAATCACAACTGAATCGGTTGTAGCAATGCAATAACTGTTTTGAGCATGTATTTTGGCATCTGAAATAAATTGTTGTGTGCATCGAAAGGCAAAAAATTAAAAAAAACCGCTCTCGTCGATGTAGTGGTGACATGTTTTTTTATAACAATCTTTTATAACAATCAAATACGCGGACCTGTTACGACATACACCGGCTCTTAGGGAGTGAAGTGGGAAAAAGATGCATGCGCATTCATCAGCGAAAGGTGGTAAGAGTTAATGACTTTCAGCACATCAACAAGTATTTTAGACACTTGTTCAGAAATTTGCAGGTGCGGCTTCTTTTTACTTACCATTCAGGCTAGTTCACCCATTTAAATGTTGACGGTTGCGGCTGTAACCTCTGTAAAATAAACGCCTGTATCGCACTGAATATTTTGAAGGCAAATTCAGATAACTTCTTAGGTTTATGCTGTTTACTTTTCAGTACAATCAGTAGGCAATAAGGAAATACGTAAAAGAAATATAAAGTTGACAAAAGAATGCATTAAGATGGTGCCACCCTAAATATACGAAATCCACTCAGCTCTCCAATCATCGAATTCACACTGAGCACCAACACCACCCAGATAAGTCATGTTGTTTTTCGTGCACGACTTACTTATACTTAGCAAAATTAGCCCATAGCGTCATCATACGATTACTCAGGTTTCCATCTCGATCGTTATATGGGTATTTTTTTCCATCTGCCTCTGTCACTTTCTGTCCAGTAAATGGCGCTCCAAATAGGTGATTCAACTCTCCTTGGTGGATTGTCCCGTTGAAAAATGTATCACCCTGAACGCCCGGCATGGTTCCATCAAAAAGGTATTGAAATACTGGTATTTTGCTTTTGGTCAATTTTCTCGCAAGACTGACAGTTGGTACCAAGAACATCAGATCACCAGTGAACTGAAATCATTACATTTTACATATAGGACAGGTATAAGCATGACTCAACGGTATTTCCTGCTCACGTCGGAAAAGGATCCTTAACTTCATTATGGATGTTACAGTTGCGCATTCAGCACCTTGCCCTCTGCTTCATTTGAATACATTCACTATTGGGGCCACTTTTCAATTTGAATACTGTATGTTAAGTTATGTTCCAGTTCTGTAAGATTGAATTATGTACAATTTATCAAACTATGTTTATAATAGAAGCACATTTCTACTTTTTTTCGAGTCAGAAAACATATATAAAACCACAGTACATAAGTTAGAATGGATTCCTTTAGTAAGACAAAAATTATATGAATTAAACAGTCCCTTGCAATATCTTATAAGCTGTAGCCCTTCTTTCTATAAACAGCTGCTTGACAGACCTTTTCATATGTCTGTTGATTTTCTTTCTTGTCAGTATCTTTCGATCCACCAGAATACTCTTGTATTGCAGCCTTGGAAACTATTCTTGGGTATCCAAATCTTGTCACAATAACTTGAATTGCTCGGTGTAAGTCACTCTCTTTGTCTAAATCACCACCTTAATAAATTAATATTATCACTTTCAATTGAGAAATTAAAGAAATGCATGGGTTCAACAGCCAAATGAATGAAAGTAATTTGCATGTGACGCTACTTCCTCTTGGATATAATACATGTAACACCACTTACTGCGGACAGCCAGCAGCTAAACAGTGAGACTGCATTTGTTTTTAACTACCAGCTGACTTTCCTTGTAAAAAGCTTGATACCGACCCTAATTTATCAGTAGCGCCATCTGCAGTACAAATTAACAATTCTGTAAATAGGTCATCAGCGGGAAAACATCAAGCATATTTCACCGCCTTATATGTCTAAATGAGTTTGCTTCAGATATTGCCATTACTAAATTTATACGCACAGCCGGCAATATACCTAAAACTATTATGCAAATGATCTTTGCATGCGACGGAACATTACGGTACTAGTAACATTGCCCCGCTTACTTTATCTCCACCAATTCAAGCGTAAATGCCTAATCAAGACCTGTGCATATGACAAAAGAGTATGACATTGCACACTCGGGCTTCATGAGAAAATTCGGGAGTATTTTGACAGTCCTGCACTTGGCTAATATTTGTGCAGGATGATTTTGACCGACATACAATGATATTTATCGCTAGATGACTGACCGAAAAAGACATGTTAAAATCACAGCTGTTGGCGATGAATGCGTTGTGTATTAAGTATCGGAGTAAATTATTAACTTTGCAAACCAAATATTTTATAGACATTTCCGCTTATGGCAACGATTAGAAGTGAGAAATGCCGATATAAGTGTGAAAATGATTCATAAGCGCTTTCATATATTTTATGTTCGGAACGAGGGGAACTCGAACTTGCAACCTCCGGCACCAATCGAATTTTATATGACAATTGCGTACCTTTACGGACGACGAAAGGTTTTGGGTGTATACATACATATATACGTACGTACGCACGCATACACACACACATATATGTATATGCATATATATATATAAATATATATATATATATACATATATATATATACATGTATATACATACATACATACATACACACATACATACATAGGTACGGATGTAACCCCCCGAAAAAACAGTAACTAAATATTCCCGAGACCTTTTTGACTACATATGAATACATGTTTTCAGTGAAAAAAAAATGCAATCTATTTAAAGCCGTTTAAAATCATTTTGATATATATATATACGCATGTGGCACTTCATCTGTACATTACAGATGAAAATGTACATTTGGGATGAATCTCTTTTTAGCTCGCTATGAACTTGTCAGTCAGCTATTGATTGGTTTTATTTTGGTTCATTCTATAACTGCACATGAAACAGGCTTCTATGCTGGCTTTTCGTCCTTAGTCCGTCCATACACAATTCACATTTTCAATTTTTCTGGGATCCCAGGCCGCATCCTCTTCACACTTAGCAGACCTTGAGCCATTGGTAGGTCTCTACTAGGTTTGTTCGAATTATCACGGTCGAGTGATCCGTGAATTTTAAGTGATTTGTTTCCACATTGTCAGATGAAAATTTTCAAGAATCTCCATCTCTAAACCCACTCGGTTAATTGCTTGGAAACTGCATGGGTACATATCTAAATACACGGAGACCTCAATTTGTTCATCTATTTCCCTAGCGCTTTTCACGTTTTTTGTCGATTTCCAAATAAATTATTTATAATAATAATGATGATGATGATGATGATGATGATGATGATGATTTATTGAACCCCCGGATCCGGGGAAATTAAAATATACATTATAAGATACGTCAAGATGACTGAAATATACAACATACCAATGCATACAAAATCTTTACATTAAAACACCAAGATATCACGCAAGCAAGTAAAAACCAACAGTTTTCTGATGAGTAAGGTGTCTGCATGAGCGATTCAAACCAATCCGAGAGAAAACTGCAGTAATAGGTGACATGTTCAAAGACACTAATGTTTCCACAAGTGTACCAGAACAAAGTGTACCGGCAGCGAAATACTGGGCAAGAAAATACGAAGATACATCTCACTAAGAAGTATCAGCAGCAAAAATATAATTACAAAGCAAGCGGATCTGGGCTCCAGATCAAAAAGCACAGGCCAAATGCCCATCACTGTTGGGCACCAAGACCGGGCATCAGGGTCCTAAACAACGGATCTACTAATATACAATATATCAATACGTACAATATCTTTTGTGCTGAATATAAAGAAGACTAAGATATCACGCAGGCAATTACTATAAGATAGAGCACCTGGCAGCCTCCCGTCCATCCGCACCTTACACGGCACGAGTCAACAGGGAGACCAGCAGATGCTCCTCACTCTAGGGCTTTATAAAGTTTTCATGATGGATAAGGAATCTGAGCGAATCAACGACTCTGCCCTGCGCTGTTACAAAACACTTCTCTTTATTTACTTGCTTAATCTTGATTTTTACCTTTCCTAACCCAGTCGCAAACTTGATTCTCTTTAAACTTGTTTGTTTGCTGAATTCGATAGAATGTATCGTTTAAATAAAGAAAAAATCAAGCAACCCAAATCTATAAGCCCAAGTACAGTTTTAACAACATCAAGTCCGATATTCAAAGAACGAAGTCCTATTCCGTACTAGTAACCGAAAAAATTGTAGAGTTCTAAATCGTTACAATTCGTTTAGTGTAAGGAACAAATCTTATTCATCAAATTTGAATTTTTTATAAGAAATGCTTAGGTTTTAGTAGCATTCAAATAAAATTGGATCATCAACAGGGGACCAGCGCAAGACTTGTTTCGGATCCATTTTTATTTGCCAGACATTCTGCTAACTGGGGGAATTATGCTTGTATCTGAAGTGCAAATATCTCGAGCTGATGTATAATAAAATTCAGCCAACATGGTGTTCCCCTGTTGATATGCCTATTTATAAATGCAGCCCACATTACATAAGTGTAATTAAAGTTAAACACAAACTTCTATTCTAATCAATCGATCATAGGAAACCTCACATTTACTAAGAATACTTAGTCTTTGAACAACCCAACTAGATAACGAGAAAAAGTAATGTTAATCGTGGTAATTATCATTCTGATACTAGTGGAACGATTATATATATATATATATATATATATATATACATCATACATACACTAGTATCACAATGATAATCACCACGATTAACATTACATTATATATACATATATATGTATATATATATTTATATATATATATATATATATATATATATATATATATATATATATATATATATAATCGTTCCACTAGTATCACAATGATAACTACCACGATTAACATTACATTATATATACATATGTATATATATACATATATATATCATATATATATATATCATATATATATATATCATATATATATATATATATACACACACATATATATATATACATATATATATATGTGTGTGTGTGTGTGTGTGTGTAATGTGATACAACCCCTTTGAGTGGGTATATATATATATAATCGTTCCACTAGTATCACAATGATAATTACCACGATTAACATTACATTATATATACATATATATGTATATATATATTTATATATATATACATATAATTGTTTCACTAGTATCACAATGATAATTACCACGATTAACATTACATTATATATACATATATATGTATATATATATATATATATATATATATATATATATATATATATATATATATATATATATACATATATCATATATATGTATATATATACATATATCATATATATCATATATATGTATATATATACATACATATATATATATATGTATGTGTGTGTGTGTGTGTGTGTGTGTGTGTAATGTGATACAACCCCTTTGAGTGGGTTTGTAGTATGCTCAATCAATACGCCATTCTTCAGTGAGTTTTGATCATTTATCTGACACCACTGAACAACTTGGTTGAAAATATTGCAATACATTTGGTTATTTCTGGACCTCAATTTATTCAGAAAGAGACGTTGTAATAGTTACATTGTCTTTGTGAATTTTGTGTGCGTTTCTTATCTTTTCTTTTGTTTGTTTGTTTGCAGTTTTGACATCGTATACCAAACCGCTCTCTGCCTTCTCTTTAACTTTATTGTGAGTATGCCTAAACTTGGTCTCCACCAGCGAATGTTCACTGCACTTCGCACAATCGCTTCTAGATTTTAAACATATTTTCAATATCATTAGATATCAAATCCTCGTATACATGATCACATTTTTACTGTAGAACTGCAAGTATGCATGGATGTTTACGTATTTTTTGCAAACACACACACACACAAATAGATTTACTCTCTGTTTCAGGGTGAATTATCATTTTCTAGAGCGAAATTCAAAAATAAGTAATTCCGTACATCATTAATTGTCACACACCTGCATCAGTGTAGTGGTGCGTTAATATGTAGACAAAAACAAATTTATGCGAGAAATATTTGATTATACGTCATATGTGACGTTATGAGTGCGACGAACGTAAACAAACACGGCACACCAGATCGGTGTTGAAAGTAGGAATAGGGCCCATATTGCGATGAATACCAAATTAAACATAGAATAAAGAAAATCTTTAATGCCTAGAGAGTGATTTCCTGTTTTTTATCTCTCTCAGGATCGTTGTCAATTGTGAAAATCACTCATGACCTCCGGTCAGTCGTAATTTCGCTCACCAACTCGTGAGGGAAAAATAGTTTTCAATCTCAGCCATGCAAGATTCTTTTTGTGTTTCACATTGTCTGGAGATGTAAGATGTGAAAGATCTCTCACCAACGCATTTTTATATGTCATGCTCAACTCTTTTTAGAGTCTCAATGGCTTTTCTCGCCTTTCAGGGGAATCATTAAAAATGCTCTTTCCTAGATCTGCTTCACAACTTGTATTTAAACTACCCAAGGAAACATCTAGAGACTCCAAAATTTTAATCGGCCAAACTGATGATGTTGCATTTGTTTCCAATAACAGTACAGTAAAGGAGCAAGCCACAGATGACCTTTACTTTATGCCATGAAACTAAATAAATTCATATATTGGAACCCATTGGTGCATCTCTCGCAGATTACGTTATATTCACAGACAACAATAATCAATCGGTGTATTGTTTATCTGAATACAATTGCTTCTCCTTCCCTTTTATCGAAACCTCACAGAGTGACATGTTGAAAGTGAAAGATATGACATGAAATAAGTCACTAAGCCATCTATTCTTGTCACCATGATACATGCATGAGCTACATGTATTCACCCTTGGTTTTAACATCCCTTTGCTTGATTTTATCGCGAAATGGAAGAAATATATAAACCAGGACATATATTTCATGTTGCTAAGCTAATTCACCAGATCAAATATCTGGGTAACAGTCGAATCCATTTACAATTTGTATTTGGCCTTTAACATTTTTGCTCGGTTTTTCAAACAAGAATACATCAATGAATCTATCAGGTCTAGAATGTCTGTTTAGTAAATCTGTGTTTCTCGGCTAAGAGTCTGGGTCCTTCAAATTATCAATGTTTCATCAGCTTATAGTTCAGTTAAGTTTTGATTTGCGCATTTCTTATCTTCCAGTTATAGAAAAAGTTTACGCTCATCTCACTTCAGCGCAAGTTAGGACTTTTCTGGGTGCGAATATTTGAATCAGATTAGCATTACAACAGTATACAGATAGACCACGTAAAGATTCATCTGTAGTTGATGAAGGATTTATATCAACGGTTAACAGGACCGCTTTTAAAACACCAGGTGCTTTTTATGGATGGCGGCCTGTCTCAAGTCAGGAGTGAAATTTATTTCTGCAAATTGGTTTTGAAAGATGGACGTTCATGTTTTGGTAACTGTCAGGACCTTCCTCTTTACTAATTTCAATTTTGCTCTAATTGTTTGGATGAAATTTGTGAATGTTGCCCGTGTTTTTCCGATATTTGCATAGGCATTTGTTATGTTTTTAGCCATTTGTACAAATACAACAGCAACAAAAAACGAAAAAACAAAAACAAAAAAAACAAAAAAAAAAACAAACAAAAAAAACCCAAAACAACAACCACAACAACAACAACAAACAACAACAACAACGACAACAACAACAACAACAACAACAACAACAACAACAACAACAACAACAACAACAACAAAACTCCCAAAGAAACACCCCCGGGAAAAAAAGCAAAAACCGAATTCAAGAATTCAAACAAACAAACAAACAACGTTAAACAGGATTGGTAAGAACAATTAAATCAACTGTCCTATTCGCTGCTGTCTCATTTCTTTCAATATGATCCACAATTCCCGGAATATGGGTGATATTTTGTGGAAAGTCCATTTACGCGTGTTTGTTTGCTTTTTACTACATCTGTATCTATTGGATGTGCTGAGAGTGTAAATTAATCAGGTTTGGGACCACAGAAATTGTGGATACTAGGAATATTCATGACATCATGTAAACTGACTGAACACTTTTTAATCAAGAGAAGTAACTGTATAATTGACATCATTAATACCTGTCAACATATGTCAATGGCAGTTAACATGTCGTCTTATAGAGTGATCTATAAAAGTCGATTATCGCCATGTAATGCGAATGTATGATTGAGGCACAGATGAGTGACTATAGGAAACCCTTAGAGTGGTATATTGATTTCAAATACGAAAATATTGAAGGGGAGTTATACATACCCGTACTTTTGAAAGGCTTTAGATTCATTGATTCTTTCTGTAAAAAATTTTCACTAACATTTTGAAGTTTCATTTTCCCGGGATTCATATCTCCGTGATATTGCTTGAAAGGGGTAGAATCAGTATCATACATTTTTCGCGGTACAGAAAGTTTAGATACCGAATTTTGAGCAACAGATGTGCAACACTGATTTACGAAGTTTGCAACTTTTGCAGGGTGTAAACATATTTAGTTGTAAATATTTCAAGTGATCCTTGACTGAACCTTTGATTTACTACAATGTCCCACTGATTTTGAATGTTGCCAGAGTTTTTTATTTCCTTTTGTTCTCAATTTTACTCTGAAAATAATCACTTTTCGCTTTGGCGATTTCTCTTTATACTCTACTGCGGTACTTGCAATATTCCAGTAAGCTTCCACTCTGTTGATATTGGCATCAGTTACCCTTGGATTTTTCTTTGATATGTAGAGAAAGCGATGTCTTTCAGATATTAAGTCTAAGATTTCGCTTGTCATCCACGGTTCTGTTTTTGACATTAGTCTTATTTCTTTCAAAGGTGCAATGTCATCAACATTTTTTTTTGTCAGAACGAAAAGTGGCAAAACGAAGTGGCATTAAAGGATTAATTTTGCAAAAGATGCCTTTTAAATGTACATAGGGTACATTTTGATACCTTGTAATTGCACTCTGGTAGATTGATATGAAAACTGCGGCTTTAATTCACAAAATAAGCATCATAAAGTGGTCATGCAAAGCCCCGGTAAACTAATCCTACTATCCCTTTGGGCTAAATAAAGTGAAATATATTCATATAAAACTATCCAAGTATACATTTTTAAAAGTTCAAATAACTTGCAAACAAATTAGAATTGTTACCCTTCGATTTAAAGTGTTATAAACAGGACAACATCTCTGTTCATAAAGCATAGTATGACATGGATAAACAAAAGCGCAAAATAATAACTTCATAACAGCTTCATGAAAAAGCTAACTGTTTTCAGACAATTACCGACCACTTTCATGGCTAAAAAGCGTCCTATAGATTTGTTTGATCTGTTTTTGTATTGCAGTTATTGTGCTACAAAGTTGCAACTTTTATGCAATTAAGTTTGTTATATTTGGCCCTGAATACTTCAAAAACAAACATCAAAGAAACAATCTATGCGACCCATTTTAGCCACTTATGTTGGAAAAAAATTCAGTGAAAACTGATAATAATTTCTTTAGCCTGTAACAAGTAATCACCACATTTGTATACTCGTGTCACATCACTTGTCAAGAACTTGATAATGAATTTCATGTTGTCATGACATGCACTAAATTTCAAAATCCAAGAGAAAATCTGCTTAAGAGTATACGCGAAATATTTTGTAATTCGGATGCTTATGATGTTCAGAGTATGTTTAAATTTATTTTGGTACTGCATGACACAGAACTTGTATACCTATTTGAAAATTTCATGGACAAAGCCATTGCCCTAAGAGAGAAACCACTGTAATCATGTAACACCGTGCCAATTTGATGACTGCACTCTATTTTCATTTCAGGTGATTAGTGATTTATGTAAATCTTTTGTATCTATTGTACTGCACTGTGCTGTACCTGTTTGTACTGTTTTTGTTTCATTTTTTTTTTGATTGTGTGCATATTTTAATGTTATTTTCTTCTCTTTTTTTTCTTTCATACTCTACACGTGTACATGTTGTATATTTGACATATTGCTGTATTTTATGTAACAGCGCAGTCAATAAAGATTCATTCACTTTCATCACAATTTCAGATCAAAGAAGAGGAGGTTTACAAAGCAAATATAAACAACGGATCACAATTTAACTTTATTCAGGATCTGTTGATCATGGCCTTGAAATAACCAAAGAAGACTGCCCTTGCCAAAGGAACCTGAGCTGTGCTTGTGACAATGTGACGGTGGACTGTGACTGGTACAGTACCTGTGGACAGTACTCAGTCTGCACTTTATTCAGTATCTATCGACTGGTCTTTTCTAGAATAATAAACAAACACAGCTAATTGTGCCTCTATTGTTGTGAACTTGTATTAATTACTGTAATAATATACTCTTGTTGTTGTTAAGATCAATTTAAGATTGTGATTCATTGATGAATTTTTCATTATAGATTCCAGGAGCATCTGGAACATCCAATATTACATCAGAATAGACGATGTTGTCGTTATTTACCTATGTTAATTAACAAGAGGAGAAGACCTAAAATGGAGCCGATTTGATTATCCGTTGATGGTGGTTTGAAAGGTAACTATTACTAAATTTGACCACAAAATCTGAGAAATCAGGTTGCCTCATTTTGGAGGACTTCATCCCGGATTCTGTGTAAAATTTGTGAAAAAAAGCCTAATTGAAGGTCATTGTATATACCGTGCAGATTTGATACCAACTAATTGACTATTGAATCATTGCTTTGAAGTCCTGAATTTGTGGAGACCAACAGTCGTTTTTAGTCAAAAATTCAAGGAACAAATGGACAACGCGGTTGAAGACCCTGCAAAGAAGGGACATTGTCCGATACAATCTGTTCTCTTTTAGTGCTTTGGTGTTCTGTTTAAAGACTTCACACAAGTTAGAATGCTTCCAAGCAGTCGCAACATAGTGATGTTAAGAGAGGCATTGAACGGAGAGTAGAAGTAATAAGAAATGTCAGGACCTGTGGTTTGGAGTAAAAAATTTCCTATGCCATGCAGGTGCTGAGCTCGCTTCTAGAAAAGGCAACACCTTTTCCACACTAACTGCGTCGATTAGAAGAGTGTAAACGGGCGTCTATTTTAAAGGCGAAGTCAGGTGAAGGCAGGGAGTCGTCTCCTTGCGGAGCTGGCATTGGTCAGCAAAACATTTGTGGAAAACGTCACACATTTCTAGCTGAAACGTGGGGAGAGACGCTCAATATTGTTGTATACTGAGAATTGTTGCGGGAGGCTAGACGTGGGTATTGCTTAAATCTATGTTATGTTATGCCCGATCCTGCTCTATACAAAATCCTTCAATTCTACAATGTAATTCGTTGTTTACCTTCATGCCACACCAGTATTTCTCGAAAAGGTGTTTGCAAATGTGCGGGGATGGATCAATTCAGCGAGAAACTGCGTCATCAATTGGAAACAAAAAGACCAGTGAAAGTATTTCGTCTTTCGATTGTGATTACATAAAAGATCGCATTGCTAGTGAATTTGGCAGCATTTAACGGGATGAAAGTCCAAACTATTGGCTCATGCCACTGACACAAATCTGTGACAAGATTTCTGTCCGGGGGAAAGGAAAGCTATTGACTATTGAATTTTAGCTTGCCGTGTTCAACTGGTCCGGCTTGAGTAGGCGTCATTTGCGAGTCTTTAATTGAGGAGAAGCAAGTATGCAGTGCAACTTGAGTGAACGCCAGCCAAAGCAGCGAAATACAAAAGGTAGTATTGTCCAGTACATAGGTTTGTTTGTAAAGGGATCTTGTAATATTTACTTCTGTTGCTTACCTGCCTTACTCTAGTCTCCTGACGATTCTCTCTGTGAAGTTTTTTTTTAATTCAAACCATTTTGCAACGCCAAACTTATTGGGCTGTGTACCACTGTTATATTATTATTATTATTATTATTATTATTATTATTATTATTATTATTATTATTATTATTATTAATATTATTATCATTATCATTATCATTATCATTATCATTATCATTATTATTATTATGTGACTCTCTGCTCATCTGCTGCGGCCCTGTAAAGTCAGAAAAAAATGATGACGACGGGGAAACTATGACCCATCAGCTTCTGCTGTTATGGTTCCAGAGGCGATAGCCTAGTTACAAGTTCCATCGCTTGTTCGCTCACAGCTGCAGTAGTCATCCGGTCCCGATTATATCACTAGTCACTAATCCCATGTACAGCGCCTTTCCCCTTTTGCCCTATCACAGCCTAAAAGGCCCAGGTATATCCCAAGCCCAGTTTCCATAGTTCGAGGTCAGCTCTGGGGCTGATCCCTTTATCCCTTTCCATTTCCTCGCCCACTCCTAACACCGTAATTCCTTTATAATCATTACATTTCATTTCTTTTATTTCAGCATGCTATCAGGTATTCTTGTACATTTCTAACCCTGGTATAAGGTCCTGGAAGCCCCCTCCCAAGGTGGGGCTAGAAACAAAACAAAAAAAAAAAAACAAAAACAAAAACAAAAAAAAAACAAAAAAAAAAAAAAAAAAACCCGTTATTCTTCCCCATGTGTCTAACGTCTTCCAAGTTGGATATATTAGTCGACATGTCAGAGGACTACTGTCCATGAGGCTGGATCTGACCCCCAGGACAAGGGCATTCTTGACCATTTTGACACTTTGACCCACCATCAGCAATCTCAGTAGGGAATATACTATATTTGAAATATAAATCATGTTAATGGACATGCACACCAGTCCCTTCTTGTCCTTTCTAAAGCTTTCTCATTGAAGGTGAGTTGAAGAGTTCTTTAGTCTGTAAGCTTTATGATGGACGGATGTAAATTGACGGGGATTAATTATGTTATGTACATTAAAATTTTGCATGGGTGACGTCATAACTATCCTCAATTTGAGGATAGTTCATTCTGTCCTGACATTGTTGTATGGGAATGTATGTCAATGTGATGCGACATCTGTGCCAGAACATCATGTTAATTGCAATTGATGTGTTAATTTTATTCATTACTGTGTTAAATACGCGCACACATAAATGTTTATTACCGGTCATATGCCGCCATCAGTATCAATAACTGTGGTGGACCAAGAACTAGTAATTTACTATCTGCTGAGAAACGTGCAAACAAGAAGCTCTCTACTGACAGAAGATTTTTTAATCTATTTTTTCTCTTCTGAATTGTAAAGCGAAATGGAAACATGTGAGTCCATGAAGCCATTTACAGTTTAAGATATTCATTTTTTGTATAAAAAAAAATTGCTGAAATCTACTAAAATATGGGCCTTACGTAGAGTTATCATTCTCTTCAGCAATAATCTACACTTTTATGTAATACATACCCAATATCGCGTGCGCAAATGCTCCTGATAGAACCACTGTTTCAGCCGTCACTGTTCCTAGAATAACGGGTACCTTGTTCACAGGCCCGCGGTCGAACAAGTTTGGCGGGGAATCTGGAAGCACGGTTCCGTCAATCCAGGGGATATAGTTGAGGCCAGGAATTGGGAGTGGATTGAATGGTGGAAGCTGAAAAGTGTTACGAATTCCATAGGGATGTGAAACAGATGTGTCTCATAGCTCTGTACCCATCACACATCGCACCAATTTCAGAACATGCCAAGCTCAAAATGCTGCGTCACACAAAACGTGGGCATTAAGGGGGTAAGGGGGGTCCATAGTTTACCCCCGCCCCCCCCCCCCAAAAAAATGTGCTTTCATGAATCCCGATTCAAGCATATTTTCACGATTCATGTGACAAAATTTGACTTTCATACTTAAATGAAATGCACATTCAAAACTGACGAGTGTTTCGAAAAGATGATTCACGTTTCACGACAAAAATTGTATTCACGATTCACCAATATTGATTGTCTTCAATGACAGTTCCCGACAGGTAAAACTGCAAATCACGAGACACGAAGATACCCCCCCCCCTCTGGTTTTTCATCGGATGAACACGGCAAATTTAAAACATCAGTTGAACCTGTCTCGGCTGCCAATCACAGATCACATGAAGCAAAAGACTGATCGGACTGTCGCAAGAATAACCCTCGCTCCCCTTTAAACTTTGCTGCGTATGGTGCACGCCAGTAAAAGAATATGTGGGAGCTCGTGGCGGTGTCTGAAGCTGGCACCAAAGAATTAATACGCCAAGACTTCGGCAAATAAGAGTTAATGCGCAAAACATCCTGGTCGGGTGAAGTACCATCTAAAAGTAAGCATTGGCTCTGTTTCCAGAGGATTACAATGGCGATGTACCGTAAATGGCGGTCCAGTATTAGGGTTGCTTCATAGATTTCCTGAAGAGCGAAAAAGTGTGAAAAGCTCCGAGATTGGTTGAAAAACGAAAGCACTGAGTTCAATAAGGGCAGGACCATGCATTGCAGGCAATATGTAATTTGCCATCGTCGTTTTTTAGAATAGAAAAAAAAATGCTGTAACCATTCGCTGATTATAGACCTATAAGCATATAGCATTGTCACTGATGATCAAATCGTTGAGTAATAATAAATGAAGAAATTCTATATGACTGCTGTATTTAAAAAGGGAATTCGTGTGCGTGGCAAACAACAGCCAAGCGTCACTTATACTCATTCTAATATCTTCTGCAAAAGCCAGTGAGCCATGTGGTATTATCAGCAGGACGGTGCACGTTAGAAGTATGGTTGGCGGGTTCCAACCAGCATGCGTATTAAAATCTACAAGGACATTTTTTTGCTTCCAATACTTATTTATTTATTTATTTTTTAAATTATTATAATCATTCATTCATTTATTTGCTGCCATCACTCAAGAAATCTATTATTATACTATGGAGAACGTACCTTCAACAAAATGAATGTCATCCGTATTATATTTTTTTAGATCTATTTGCTGTATTTTATAGAAAGAAAGAAAAAAGAGAGAGAGAGAGAGGAAGAAAGAAAGAAAGAAAGAAAGAAAGAAAGAAAGAAAGAAAGAAAGAAAGAAAGAAAGAAAGAAAGAAAGAAAGAAAGAAAGAAAGAAAGAAAGAAAGAAAGAAAGAAAGAAAGAAACTGTCCACATCCAAGCTGTGACCCATCATGATAGTAGAAACAACAGATGCTCGGCTGTATGGACGGGTTTAAAGTCTTTAAATGTAACACGGTATTCAATTTTAGATATAAAAACATGTATACATGTGCCATAACGTGTTCATACCTGTGGCTTTGAGCTTATATTGAAACTTTATCAGTCTTATTGGAATATGTAGTATAATACAGAGTACGCTTTAATTCATTTTACGATCATTTTGATATGACCAGGCTTTAGTGCTCCATCCTCAAATATCCAGATATGTATAGAGTGTTTAACGTTAGTTAAACCCCTTAATCGGATCCTACAGGTCTTAATTCTCACTGAAAGTTCAGTTATGAAGTGCTTTAAATATTGCAATTAACCCTAACAACTGTTCCCAAAAATAAGGTAGCTCTGAGTTCAACCAGATTTATTTTTTTGTTCATGATAACTACTACCAGTAATTTTTAATTTTTTTTTTTCAAAATAATTTCCTTTTCCTAGGAAATCACCAAACTTTGCACACGTGATGATCTTGGCATTTTAATCACTACATCAATATTAACTTATTTTGATATGTTCTAAAAACACCCACACGAAACAAAAGAATGATTTAAATGATTATAAATTTGATACTTTTAAAGTAACTTTAGTAGGTTTTTTTTTAATGTGGAAAAAATTCCCATGGTTAAACCTAATGCTTCCTAGTTCTTGTGGGGCGTTAGTATCGTCCAATCGAATATATTGGCCATCTCAATACAGCAAGTATTAGGACCTGTCGGGTCCAATTCAGGTGTTAACTAACGCTGTCAGAGACGCTGTAGAAGCCGCCGCATTCCTAGCAAGTGAGTTTTGTATGTTTTGTGATACACATGATAACCATACATGGCTTTTAAAAGTCTATGTGTGGAATTTAAGACTGAGTTAGTATCTTGCTTGCTTCGGTGCAATGAAAATGATAATAGGAAACCATGTCATTATAGAAATAATTATTTTCATTGGACACTTAAAACATGCTTTTGTTTGAAAGTCTAAGAAAGGGGATTGAGAAATAAGTGAAACTTCTGGTAATTCTGCTCCCAAGCATCACACATCAGGAAGTGAGTGAATGCAAAATGAAGTTCAGTTTTGTTTAACATAGAGCTGCAATACGGGATAAAAATTGAAGGCCTGTCATTTGCGAAAAAAATGTGAGTACCAGTCGGTAACATGACTTTTACTTGTAATAAAACAAACATTGGGGAACCGTCATTCAATATAAATAAATAAATAAACAAATAAATGAATAAATAAATATATAGATAAATAAATAAATAAATAAATAAGTAAAATAAATAAATAAATAGATAGATAGATAGATAAATAAATTAAATAGATAGATAAATAAATGAATAAATGATAAATAAATAAATAAATAAATAAATAAATAAATAAATAAATAAATAAATAAATAAATAAATAAATAAATAAATAAATAGATAAATAAATAAATAAATAAATAAATAAATGACACACTAATTTTGTATTTTCGTAAAAAATGTTTGGATTGGATACTGAATGTTCAACATCATTGTTGAATATGTAGACATTTCTTCAACTTCTGATAAAATGTGTCGTCTCCAGATAAAAGTAAGTGGTCACTGACTTCTTGTTGAGAAAAAAGAATAAAAATCACTTTCTTTTGCACACAGTAAAAATATTGAATAAAGACTAACTTGCCTCTATTTTTGATAATTCTAAAGGTCATAAGGGTTGGCTATCATAAGTTGCTTATATATACGTATACGTTCAGAGTGCTTTAAATATACAAGCATATATATTGTAATAACTACTCACCTTATTCAGTATTTCAGTATTCTTTTTTTCACACTTTGTATACATATAAAATTTTCATGGAAAATTGGTAAACAGTAACAGATAAATAAACTGTGACGAGGGATAAAATTAAGTTGGGCTTGCGGGTCCCCAAAAATTATATATACAAAATAACGTTTACACGTTCAGTTTCTTGATGTTAAAATTTTGGTTTAAGTTAAAATCAGCTGTCCATATATATATTTATATATATATATATATATATATATATATATATATATATATATATATATAGATAGATAGATAGATAGATATACACATACATATACATACATATATGTATATATATATATATATATATATATATATATATATATATATATATATATATATATATATATATATATATATATATATATATGTATATATCACCTTAAGATTAAAAAGAAAGTATATAGGCCATATAATGGAAAAAAGGACGACCACTAGATTCGATGTCACTAACTTGTGTTTTCGAAGGTATACGCTCTACCACTACGCTGCCAGTTGTTCTACATATGCATGCATATTGTGTGGCTCGGAATAATCTACTGAAGACTAACATTGCTCGTTTACTTTCCTGTTTTCTCGTTCTGCCATGCAACTCATTGAAATTTTGTTCTCAGGCAACCTGACTTATAAATGTGTGTCACTGGTGAAATATGAATAGCAGTACATGTCATGAGCGCTAACGCTCAGGTATGAGCGAAAGTATGAATAGGCTACTCAAGTGTTTAACAAACATTCAAGCAGGTACTCGGACATAACAGTGGTGGGGCAGTATGCTACGATCGAGATCGGGATATAAATTGCAACATAATTAACATTAAGTTTACTGTACGTTTTTTTTTTTTACTATAATCAAGCAGGAATATGTTTTTGGTAAATGTAGACATAAGCGAAGTGCAAAAGAACATTCTTCTTGTTTCGTGCAATGGGTGAAAATGAATGGTCCCAAATCCTTTGACGTTTCTCGTTTCGTTTTGCTCTATTTCGCGATATGCATCCTTTCTCGCTCTTTTCCGTGACAACTATGAAGGAGCCCTATTGAACACTTTGTTCAGAACAAAAGTGATTTTGCCACCGCATGCACATGTTTTGTGGAGTGGTGCTTGAATCAGACTTTATGTATTCATATGTTGAATACAGTAGATCGCAGAAAAATTCCGCATAAAACTTTAATGGCATTTGACTCAAAATGATATTCTTTTAAATATCTCTTTTAAAATATAATTAATTAATTTGACATAAATATTGCCAGGTCGTTTGAACTAACTCACTGAATGAAGGTTTTTTTAGCAAAGATATGTGGAGGCTTTTTAATTCATGAGTCCTTCCTCATTCGGCTTATATTTGAAGTTTATACCACACCGTTATACTACTCCATTCGCTGAATAATAAATGTATCTCTATATAAAACACAGAAACGCATATGACAAGTCAATGTCCACATCTTTGTGCGTGCGCCGTTTTGTTTATTTATTGATTCCAGATTTGTTCCACACAACGTGTTGAAATTCAGATTTTATTGAATTGTATACCATACAATGTGTTAACGTTTGTGTTTTATTCTATTGTTTACCATGCAATGTGTTCCAAAAAACTATTACTTTCAACAGGGACAATGTCAAATACCCAAAGCACCTTTAAGTTTGACTTTAAACGTCTTGCATGTTTCAGCATTTGTCACACGTAAGGGGCTGTGTAACCACAAACACACCATAGAGATACAGTAACGTCATAGTCATGTACACACTCGTCATAGTCATGTATTCACGCATCATAGGGCTGCACATTCACGTATTATAGCAATGTCTAGACGTTACATAGATATATCCACATTATATGGAAACACATGTCCATGTACATCATTTAGACATACAATGCATATACACATTATACATTCTCAAAGCTTACGTCTTCAAACTCTGAAATAAGAGGCAATGTCACACGGGTAAAAGACTCCAAAACATGTTGAGTAGTTACCCGCTGAAGACCCTTTAATTTATTTGGGCTAATACAGCCTTGTCAAAATTTTACAGAGGAACGTGTGCTATGTGGACAATAGTACTTCTATGTATTATTTAAGTTAAGCAGGGATAGGTTAGCTTATGGAGAGTAAAGAGTTCCGACTTCGGAATAGAGTAATGACTACTAGGAAGTGGTTTTGGACAAGAAGACACAAATACAACAGCTATACACACCAGCTACACAAACAAATTCACGTAATATAGATATGAATGCACGTCATGCAGGTTGTGCAATGGATTTCAGGTCACGTCCTTAACATGCAGATATACATGCAAGCTCAAATAACTTACTGAGTCAGCATATGCCTCGAGAGGTGCATGGGCAACGTGTCTCAAACACTGGATGGATTCGTTGAGGAATTTCTGTACACATCCAAATTTGGCAATGATGTCATCAGCATACGCGGCGACATGAACCTCCGATGATTTGTTGTTATATGCATAGGCGCCCAGCGGGCTACCGCTTTGGATGATAGCTCCATGGAAAAGGCCTGTTTGTATCGGATTAGGATGAAAGGCGACAATTTATGCAAGTAGAATTGATTACAGTGATTTGATTTTATTCCACTTGACAGAAGATCCATAATTATTTATACGAACTGACTTTTTGATGACTCACGCGCACGAGGAATTATTTTATCTAGGTCTCATAGTGTTTAAGTCGTCGCAGTGGAAAGTTTTTAAATGCACAGTTATGGTCGTCATATTATTTTAGATGTACAGTAATTGAAATAGCCCAGCGCCATCTTGTAACAAATCAAGTGTTCATTGAACGGATTACCCGCGGCCGCCGACAATTTGTTAATATATTATAGTCAATGAACTGAAACTCGAATGGTCTATGTCTAATATGGATCCACAGCAGGTAAGATGTAGTTGTGATAGCAATAATAAGTTTCGAAAACATCAAATTCAATGTTATATCTGCCGTTATCGGATGCATTGCTTGCTTCAGACCAATTAACTTCGTTAGTTAGCTTTAAGTTTCATCAGTATGCAATGATAACTGTTCATCGGGAAGTGGGGAGATTATATTTCAAGACAATGAACAGCCAATTTATGATACGCTGTACTAATGGTAATGTGGGTTTGTAGACGGAGATAAGATTTATAGAATGTGTGATTGTGGCACATCTAAGTACTTGGCATTACCAACCTAGAACCAAGGATTTCCAAAGCAGTTACTAACTCTATTTGCATCTCTAGTAGAGTTGTTATGTATGATATAGAGAAGCAGAGCTCAGCACAAAGCTAGTTGTCCAAAGACACACATCAGGATGTAAGCACTGCTGAGCAAGGGCAGGCTCTATTGCTACATGCACGTATCGTATTGATGAATGGTACCGGCACCACCGCTAAGGGGTTGACCATGCAAGAAAAACACCTGATTCAGCCCGCTTATCCTGGTCTCCGCATTAAAATTTTTATTCGATCATCATATATTGCATAGAATACTTTATGCAATAAATGTTGTTTGCACAGTTTTAATAGTAAGCCAGTCAACATAAAATACTGTGGATGCACATATTTTCACGGTACAAATTTTCACGTTCTTGCATTGCAGGCCTTTCAATAAAGTTTGAATTCAACTACTGAATGTGCATTGCATGTCAAAATGTCCCATCGCCGCGCAATGTACGGGTGCCAAGGGTAGTTAACATATACTGTCTAAATGGGTAATATGTAAACGGCTAGCACCGTAAAAAGCGAGCGTAACTTTAATCCTTATGGTATATATATATATATAAATATATATATATATATATATATATATATATATATATATATATATATATTTATATATATATATATATATATATATATATATATATATATATATATATATATATATATATATATATATATATATATATATATATATATATACCATAACCACAGTTGTGATTGGCTGGTTGCGCATCCCAACGGAGATAGTCCGTCATTGTGAAAATACGGTGTTTTCAACATGCTGTAGCTTCTGTTTAAATAAAGTTAGCAAAGTCAGGTTTGCTGCATCACAGAGTTGCTTCATTGGTGGTCATATAGGTGCACTGTCTTCCAGGCCAGGTGGGAACTTTATGGTGAGGAAGGACAATGATGTGACCCCGGCCAGAGCACGGTTCATACACCTGTATAAAGCTGACATCCAGGTGTTGTTTCGTATTTCAATTATCACGAAATAATGAGCTGGGAATTGTATGACAAAAATTTGTCCGTTTTTTTCTCACATTTTTATCTATTAAATACCGTTGAAGAAATTTTAAAATACCAAAATGCTGATTTTTTACACTGGAAAATGCTAATATGAAAAATAGAAGGATTTATAACTGTAGTCTGTGGCCTATTAGGGCTAGCTCTGTATGTACTGGAACGCACATGGTGATGTTGTTGTTCTTTTATCGTCCATCAAGCAAGTTCGAAATGGAAGGTCAGCGCTTTTTGACAGATGCCAGGACAATTTTAAGTGATCCTGACAACTTTTACATGGATGGTGCATGCAAGATATGGCGTGGGACAGTAGATTACAAGGCAAATGGATTGGGCTATGGTATTGTGTACCTGAGGCCAGCTCACGAAAGAAAAAAAAAAGAAGTTTTACACCCACAGATTGGCTGTGAATATCAAGTTTAATTGTCTCAACATTCCAAAAAGTCATGAAGTATCACATTTATGTCACAAATCATTGTGTATAGAAATGTCGCACCTATCGGTCGAACCTCACCACATAAATAACAACAGGATTCACTGCAAGACATTTAACAAGTGTACAGGCCATGCTCCCTTTGCTGACTGCTTGGTAGATAGATAGCAAGCTTTTGTAGTCTTTAGTTTCGTGATACCTCTCAGGTGTCCAAGAAGTCTTCCCCAGGTAATTTTATAAAAATTAACAATGCAAATATGATATGAATAAATTATGCTAATCCCATTAATATGATCAAACTGTGACATTGACATTTTAGGCCTACTGTTTGCATTTATCACTGCATCCACCAAGTACATGTATTTATTTGCTGCAAGCATGATCCTTATTTCATTGTCTTTTTTTTTTCTTGGACACACTGTAATTTAACAGTTTTTGGTTGTCACAGTCTCTTTTATAAGATACTCTCCCCTTTGATTTTTTATGTCTGTGCAGCCATTCTAAAGTGTGTCTTCTTTCACGTCTTGCCTGCTTGTACTTGATGCTACCTGTATACTTTTTATTATATTCAAACTGAGTGGTAACACTTCTCAGTTGTTTTACTTGTGTAGACCCATGCGTTATGGGAGCTCCAAGTGTTTCCAATCTTGCTAAAGTGGAGTTGCCAAACCCCAAATTTAACATATGTACAGCAGAATGCAATCTGCCAGTCACATTTCTACACCAAGTTACATTTTTTGGATTTGTCCTAGAATAAGACCTGTTTACCGATTCAACACGCTGTGTATCAGTTTTGAATCTTGTTGCCTGTATTGCAGGCTGTCCTAACCTGTACATTACAAGATGCTTCAATTTTTCTAAATCTGATACAGAAGGAGTAAGATACACACCAGCAGGCAAGAAAGAAACTTTCCATGTACCTTTTTTAAGTCCTGTACAAGCATATGAATGTCTAACACAGAGTGAGTGATCACCTTGATAACACAATATTATTGCATTTATTACATATTCAAATTTTATGTTCATGCGCTTCACATTGCCACACAGTTTTTCATAACAGACATTATATTCATGTGTACACCTTCTTGATAAATTGTACCCAAATTGGCTGATCATAGAATTTACACTATTTTTATCTCTTGCAGGGAACATTGCAGAACTCCACTTGACCTTTTGTGCACGTCTACGCTGTGATTGTGACAAATGTCTTGTACACTTTAAGTTTCCTGGTGCCAAGCCATCCTTTTTATACACAGACTTGACAGCTTCCCCAGCTCGACTGTCAAGGTCAGTTGTCAGTTGACTTATTTTAAGTGGCACCTCATCTTTTTCAAAAAGTTCAAAACTTTCCTTGCACCATTGGAATTCATCACCAATGCTTGCATCCATGGGTACATTTGCAGTGCATTTTCCCCCATGGTCTGGGCAAGCTGGTCTGTACAAATTATGTTTCCTTGCATGCATATGACCAACTTTGCACAGTTTATTTTTCACAGTGACCCCAATGATTTTTTTTTGCAAAGTTTGATTTTCACAAACAGTGTAAACACACTGCGTCGCAGGTTGGAAGGGTGTCTTTCCACCACCAGATGTCAGGGCGTTGTTGTATCTGCAGTCTGCCTCCATCATAATTGGTGTTTTTTCAGAAAGTCCCAGCAATTTGTTATTGCGTATGATTTGGCCTCTCTGCTCCCTCATGTTTTCTTCATTAAGCTTTGTGATAATGTCATTCACTCTGTTTGAATTTCTCTGCATTGATTTTCTTGCAGGAGCTGGAATATTCATATGGAGTAGAATATTCCTCAGTGCTGTGTTCCCAATGCTTGTAGTCATGAGGCCAGCTTGAGCTGCCAAATTAATGTTGGCTGCTTTCTGGCCTGGCTGAGAGTTGTTACTTGTGGCTTCTTTGTACAGTTTTTGTTTTCTTGAAATGTAATCACACACTGTACATTTCAGCGACTCCTGCCATGCTAGCCCCACCTTTTTTTCTTTTTCAGCATCAAATATTAACTGACCTGTACAATCTGGCTTGTGCAGTAAATGTTCCCTCATGGAGTCATTCCATAATTTCTCTGTCCTTTCAGCATGTAAAATTCTATAGGAGTCCATGTTTGGTCTGTCATGCTTTGGTGAAGCATACCAATCAAGATACGTGGTGCTGGGTGGAGCTGGTCTAAGCAGTTTTACATTCACCTCTGCCTCCAGGCCTGGTTCCTGTTGTAGCCGTTCATTCAGATTTTCTTGTAATTCACGAGGCAGGCGTGTCCACCTCTCTGGTGTATTGGTTGTGGGTTCTGTTGTCACCTTGCATCCCTTGTTGTGGGGAATATGGCCCCTCTGAAAACTAGTTTTGTTTCTTCTGTGACCAGCTTTCATTGTATCAGTCAGTAGGCTGCAGTAGTCTTCAATATAGCTATGTTGTAGTGACTTATCAAGGCTGAAAAGCTTATGAAATATTTGGAAATTTCTGATTCTTATAAATCTTAAAGTTTGTGTGGGTAGGGGTCTTTGTGTAGGAAAGGAAAATGCCAGGAATGGGGTTGCTTGATGAATCAGAACCCACCCCTCTGTGATGCAAGTAACTTCCAGGATTCACACAGCATCAGCAGCAGGGTGAAATGTGATACCCCTGTCTGCCCCCACAGATGGGTCAAGCTGACCAGATCCTGTTTGCAGTTACACAAGTGATGGATGTCTTATGATTAATCAAAAAAGTCATCAAATTCACAATATTTCTTATAAAATTTCAACTTTATACTAAAAATCAATGTTAAAATTAATGGGTGGGGTGTGGTAATTTGATCTGTCATTGTAGGAAGAGGGCTTGCAAGCAAGTGAACTTGGCTTGAATGCATAGCCCATACACTTATGCATTGATGCCAGGTCAAAGACTTTTGTTATAATCATGTCTCATAATTTTTTCCCAATTTTACATCTTTTACAATTATTTCACCTAAAACTGATTTTTCTCATTTTAAACGTTATTAGTGTCAGGGCCATTTTTTTGCTTATTATTGAAGTCAGATAGAAATGAATGAAACCATGCACACAAAACAAGTCAGGAATTCAGTTTAACAAGTTTTAATAATTTTGATAAGCGTATTAGGTTACAGACCACAGTTGTGATTGGCTGGTTGCGCATCCCAACGGAGATAGTCCGTAATTGTGAAAATACGGTGTTTTCAACATGCTGTAGCTTCTGTTTAAATAAAGTTAGCAAAGTCAGGTTTGCTGCATCACAGAGTTGCTTCATTGGTGGTCATATAGGTGCACTGTCTTCCAGGCCAGGTGGGAACTTTATGGTGAGGAAGGACAATGATGTGACCCCGGCCAGAGCACGGTTCATACACCTGTATAAAGCTGACATCCAGGTGTTGTTTCGTATTTCAATTATCACGAAATAATGAGCTGGGAATTGTATGACAAAAATTTGTCCGTTTTTTTCTCACATTTTTATCTATTAAATACCGTTGAAGAAATTTTAAAATACCAAAATGCTGATTTTTTACACTGGAAAATGCTAATATGAAAAATAGAAGGATTTATAACTGTAGTCTGTGGCCATAAGGATTAAAGTTGAGTGTTCTGGCGTTTGGCAGCTGGCTGCCAGTGATTTGTACTTTCAGGTGCTGAGCGTTTTTTAATAGAGGGTGTTATGATGGGGATGTAGGTTTGTAGTTTTTGTCACTGTTATCATCACTACAATCACAATTTTAGTTAACATTGTCACTGTGACTATCATCGCCATCACCATCATCATCATCATCATCATCATCATCATCATCATCATCATCATCATCAATCATCATCATCTTGACCATTATCATTATCATCGCCATGACCTTCACATTTTTGTCACCATCACTGTGACCATCATCATCGTCACCATAACCTTCATCATTGTCATCGCTATGGCTTCAATCAATTTTTTTGTCACCACAGATCATCATTGTCACCATCATCACCATGACCTTCACCATGATTTTGTCAACATCGTCATCCACATTATCATCATGATCATTATTGTCCCCATCGTCAGTGATTGTTGTTTCATCTCCAATTTCATTTGACTCTTGCTCACCCAAGCGTGCAAGTGGCAAAGTGGCACATACACACTTGCTAGCTGTGGATGACACAGAATGATAATGTACTCAAGTGTTTGCAATGGAAATATATTATACTGGTGGGATATGGGAACTTCTTGGTATTGGACATTTTTTTTTCATTGAAAGTTCAACCATATTGACAAAACCCATACACTGGACATACTAATGTTGCTATGACATATATTTAAACTGATAATTTTGCCACATGTGTTGCAATTGATGATCAAAATTGACCACGCGCATGCAGAGAAGGTACCTCTGTGGCTTCTAATGAATTGACTAGTTTTGAAACCAAGTACGTGTACTGCACGTAGTGCTTCCATTTGGAACAGGAAAGTACCAACTGCCCTAAAAATAATTTACATCAAGTGCAACACGGAAAATAACTGTATCTTCTTTCAACATGGATCATGAAAAGATATGCCTTTGGTCATATTTTTCCATACCAGCAGTGACCGGCACATGGGGTCAAACTGCATGACAAGTGATACCTGCATGTCTGCAATTTCTGGCTGAAACATGTACACTCACCCTTGTTGAAAAATATCAAAGCTGTAAAAGAATCAATTTGTGGAAATAAAGGAAAATGAAGTATGGTGAAAGTTGTCTGATTTTATTTGTTAATCAGTCTTGGACTAAATTATTATGTTCTTTAATTATTTGAAGAATTACAAACTGAAAGAAAATGTCTTTTGCAAATTTTATGTAGTTATGGAAAATACAAAAAAAAAATGAATGAGGAAATAATGGATATGGCTGTTTTTAGTTCTGGGATATGGGTGATAAAAGTGAGACATTAGTGATTATGGTTTTCAGTATTAATCATGAAATGACTGTATGGCACTGATTATGGACTTCTTATTCATGTAGACCTACACTGATGTAAAAGCTTCTTAATTGAAATTCCAGACGGTGAGTGAAAAAAAATCAATTGGGTGAGTACTATTTGGATATTTTTAGTTTGGCAAAAGTGGGGAACATTAACTACAGAATGTTAGGTTTTCAGTAACTGCCCCCCTTCCTTCACAGCAGTTAATTGAGACAAGCACACTTTGCCCCACTTCGATGTGAATTTCACCCCTCAACCTTCCACTGTGGTAACGACTTGAAACAAATTGCACGCTGGGAAGGAATGCACGACTCAACAAAATTTCACGCTGGGATGGAAGGCACTAACACGCTCAGGAAGTGACTGCAGTGCCAGTGTGAATATCGTCCCCCAGAGCTGAGCGGTGACCTGATGCAGAGAGAGCCGCACATTATAGTCCTAGGTCTAGAGGATCCCCAAGGGGATTTAAGTGATGCGTGTTCGTCAATATCCAATACCTGTGAACTGGAAGAGTGTTTTTCTTTTCTTTGTCAACAGTAAAAATTAAAAGAAAAGCATAATCGAGTTTTTGTTTGTTCTGTCTTTGTATAGATCTATGATTTCATGACTCCTTGCATTTATTTCATCTGGTGAAATGCGTTAATCGCGATGGGAAACCACTCGCCTCGGATTTCCACAATCGCGTAGCTTATATACCAGCCGCAATATTTGAAAATAGTTATAGGCCTACTATGGAAGGTTTAAACACTCACTTCTTATATTTCAAGATATGTGTAAAGTGCCAACATTATTAATTACTGTTGAGAGCCGTCGTGGCCTAGTGGCTACCTGTCCGCTGTACGTGCGAGGGGTCTCGGGTTCAATCCCGGCCCAATCCAAGAGACTTGTCTCTGGCGCTCAACTATACCAGTGGTCCATGACTGGTTAATAAAGTCCATGGTATGTGTTGACCTGTCTATGGGGAAATACATATAAAAGACCCCTTGCTGTTTATCGAGAAGACAAGCTGCGTTAGCGGCGGCAGCAGGTTTCTGTCTGTAGAGAGGACCCCACTGGAAATAAGTCAAATCGACTTTCGTGGGTTATCCCTGCACCGTAGGTGGTAAATGGCATACATGCAAGCCTTAGATTGGAATATAATGATCATGAAAGTAATTTGTATAACTTGCCAAATCGAAAGTTAACAAGTTCAAGCATCGATTTCGTTTTCCTTAAAATCGCAATGAAGACCCAAGACTCCCCCTGCAAATAAGGACGCCTTTAATGAGATACACCAATTTGAGTATTAATTATCATAAATCTGTGCAAAAAGACAGGCTATTAATAGCACCGCCACACTCCCGCCAACACTTTTTTTTTTCGTGTAGTGTCTGCGGTTTGTCTGACGATTCGCCGGGAAACCCCAGCCTGGCCGGGCAGTCGGTCCTCCAGTTTCCTAGGCAGGGACACGTCCTAGGCCTAAGTTACTTTGAAATATATCCTAACAAAGTAGGTTTATTAAGAAAACTCGGACAGAGTACAGATGCTACCGTTTGCTCTTGCGGTATACTAAATTTTTGCTTCTTATATGCAGTGAATTCAGTACTTGTAAGCAACTTTGGAATCGTACGTAGCGATGAGGGTGGATCGACGATCCACCTACACCAAATCTGAGCTGGCAACATGTAGTTTTGCCTTTTGGAGCTGCTTAGGGATATAATGTGAGTTGCGATCCGGAAGGCCTCCAGAAGTGACCTGCATGGTGAGTGCACTGTCTGAAAACATTATTAAGGTTAAACGCAACATGAACAACAAATACTACATACTCTGCGATGTTTATTTAGGTTACCCTCATGCCTGTAAAATTTTTCTAGCTGGCGGAAAGACATATGCAGCCCCAGAAACGTGTTTACCAGACCAACGTTCCAGCGAGGTTTCAACAATTTGAGTTCATGAATTGTTATCATTTATCACACTTTAACGACGTTTCCTGAATAGACATGTATTATGGACATAATTTTCATAATGCCCGCTAAGTTTGAGACTTTGGTTTAAATAAAACTGTGGACATTTCATACATTAAAAGTTGCATTATTCAAAATGGCACTCCACACTCAGAAAATCTCGTTCACTGGTTAGCCGCGAGAGGTAGACCGTGATTTGGAATCATCAATATACACTCAACCATGATAGGAACACAGATCTTATACGTACGTAACCACGAGAGCTCGCTTGCGCTCGCTATAAAAAACATACTTTAAATGTAACTTTCTGGAAATCAGTGGAACCCTTTGTTACTGAGACAAAATCTTGTCTGACCTTGGATTTCGTTCAACAATCTTAATGAGCTGTAAATGTGAGTGGCTCAGACATTCAACTTTGAATTGCAGGCCATATGCCACAGAATGTTTTTCTTTTAATCTTCAGATTATCTTCTATGACAAAATACATTGCACCTAGTGTCATGAGCATTTTAAGCCAGACAGGTTTTGTGCAAATAGCCATAAATAGCGGTTACCATCATAGATCATTAGATACATCTATCTCTGTAAGCCCCTATTTAGACTACGATTATGCACCCACCATATTCATGCTGGTATGTGAGAAATTGTGCAACTAAAAGCAGCCAAAAACGGACCCACAGTGTTTAAAATTTTAAAAGCTTTTGCATTGTAAAGTGTGATAACCTTTACATTACACAGAATACGATGAAGAGAGATAGCAATTTCATATTTAACATGTAACCATGGTGATGAAATGAACCATTTCCCATGTAAACAAATTTAAAAGCTGTTTACCTTGTTTAGTCCTTTCAAGATCACTCATGATTTATAGGGCACTAAGACGTGAAAGCATATGTATCATTTCATATTTATATGTTGTAGTACCGGTCACTTTGATTCCAAACTGCACCGTTTGCCATATATATAAAATCTTGTGACATTTGACCTTGCTCACTCCTGAAGATCACTGAAGATTAAACAGGACAACACCAGGGCAAAGCATAATCGCCGTTTCCTGTACATCTTCAGAACAATAACCCCCCAAAAGCACCATTTTTGAGAGACATGCTGGGATCACTTAGGCCTACATGAATATGGGTGAAACAGAATCAGAAATACTTCAAAGAATTATTAAAGAAGTGAAATAATATGTATTATAATTTCTCGCTTCGCTGTCGTCTCATCCGGTAAAGTGCCGTTCGCACCGCCTTGCGTCGGGCCTTTTGTCCACTTTAATGACGTTATGGCGACATCATGCTTGTTAGAGATATACCTCATGTAAGATAGACCAAACTAGGGCCAAAAGCCAGGTTTGTGATAATTTATTGGTACATTTTGCAAATTCTGTTGCATTGTTCTGATTGGCATGACACCCTAAATGATCACGATTCCTGTATATCTCTGGAAAGATTAGCTGCAGTTTCAGCAAATTGCTATCAGATATATACCTTGGGATGGACTTTTGCAAAAAATTCACATATGGTTTTAAATAAAGGCTATCTGTGCCCTGGAATGGCCTCTGCACAATACGCAATGATTAAATCCTGTTAATGCTACACATGCACGCCATATTGATTATGTTAATGCAGATTTATGCTGTAAGCGGCAGGAATTGTCGCTGTTACTCATTAAATGTTGGAAATGTAAACGCTTGGTTTATACAATCATATTGGCAAAGCAACAGTAAAATGTTTGAATACATTTATGAACTGTTTTCTTGACTATCGAGTGGTAATTTTTAGGATTGAGCAGATATCTAACGAATGAGCAGGTAAAAGTAACAATTTTCACAATTTAGCGTGTACCGTAGGTAGAAAAACAAATTGATGAACTTCATTAACATCGCGTTTATGAGCTCATAGCCTGCATGGGGTTGAGAGGTGAATGCATGACAACCCCCAAGTGCAAACGCTGATACATGCAAGATAAAAAAAAGAATGTTAGACCTAGAGGCGGCCATTTGCATTAATACAAATGGCCGCCTGTACTTCTAATATTATCTTTTATTTTTTTTTCTTCATGTGCAGGTCGAATCAGAAGCACTCATTGGTCCTGCCATTTGCACACCCACTTGTCTTGTAAGTGTGTTGTACTATTTTTTATTTATTCTTTTTATTTATTTTTTTTTACATATTGTGTTTGTTTTTGTTTCTTTTTGAGGGGTTGTTTTTTGTCTTTTGCTTTTTTTTTGTTTTTTGGATTTTTTTCTTTTATAAGCTGAAGGCTGATAACCCACTCTAAAAGAAAGTCTGTTCCTATAAAAGAATCAGTTAAGGAATGGTCCGCCCGAGGACCAACCGCGCATTTCAGTCTATTTTTTAAAGAAGCTTTAAATAAAAGTGATCATTTTTTTAGCTGTAAAGCAGACTTCTGCAACATAAATCTCCATTATCATTTCAATTTAATGTAGCATGTAATTACTATGCATAAATATTCCACACAGATACGTTTTCTATTTTATTTAATGTTCGAGATATATTGCACAATTTTGTTGTTTTTTCCCACACCACCCGTGTCTCATTAGCTTTGGATTATCTCGAGTCTGTTTTTGTCGAGCAAGCAATTGTGTGTTTGGTTCTCAATTGTTATTGTTGAAAAAAATTATCATTAGTATCAACACATTGAAAACTGATACAAAAAGGTGAGAATTTGACTGTGCGAGTTATCGTAACTGTAAAAAGCGTTTGAGACATACTCCATACTTTAATGTCAACAGTGCGTGAACTTGCCATAGCAATGCTGGTCCAACGTATACGGCTTCTTTGGCCCAATATGCTGTGCTTATTATCAAATATGGACGAGTTTTATGTTCTTCCAACATTGTGGGTTGGCCAGATACGTGCTTGCAAAGCTGGGTGAACGAGCAAAATTACTGTGGTATTCATAGATGAGCAACTGTTTGCATTCTATTTGTGGCTTTTTGTCCAGAACCACTTCTTGTGAGGCATTACCCTATTCTGCAGTCCGAACTCTTTACTTAATGCCCAATGCCAAAAGCCGATCAAGTTTGTAGTTTCCTGACTAAAAGCTGTATCGCAGTAGAAAAAAAAGGGGCAGGGGGGCTGTGTCTCTGCTCAGCTGACCTACAGATTCATGACACTTGTGGCCCTGTGAAGTTGTTATAAGTCAGCTGTTTGACAAGTCAGCTGGGCTAAAAAGTTATAAAAAATCAGAAAATCACTGGAGGGTGACCATTTAATCGATGGTAGAGACCCGCCCAAGGTACATTACCACCAATTTTGAAGTCATATATGACACGCATTTTGTTCGAGGAAGTCCAAAATGTGTATGAGCATTACAATGCCCATTGACTTGCATATTTATCAATTGGAGAGGTGCGCTCACTGACACGTACCCCAATTGAAAAGATCGTTCAAATTCAGAAGTCCACAGAAGAGCCACTTAGTGAACAACCGTGTCTGACCCTTTCACAAGGAACATATCCACTGCGGTTCAGCTTGACCTGAGTGACGATTCTAGTGAAGAAGTCGAAAATAGAGACACCCCCCAGTAAAAAATAAAAGAAATAAATAAAAAAAAAAAAAAAGAAAGAAAAATATGGCCCCGTGTGATATCATAGCAATCAGATGAATGGCTTGGGAGATATTATAATGACATTTGCCCTAAAAAAAAAAAAAAAAAAAAAAAAAAAAAAACAATTCATTAGAATATTCAAAAATGACTGGAGAATGGCCATTTGAACAAACCTGGTAGAGACCCAACCAAGGTATATTGCCACAAAATTTAAAGTGAATCCGGCCTGTGGCTTTGGAGCAGAAGTCAAAAATGTGAATAAGCATTAGAATGCCAATTGACTGAGCAATGGGAAAGGTGCATTCATCAATTAGTACACAGATTGGAAAAATCGTTAAAAATCAGGAATCCACAGCAGTGCCACGTAGTGAACAAAGGGAAAGCTTAATCTGACTGACGGTTCTGGAGAAGATGTCAAAAATATCGAAAACACACAAAAAATAAAAAATAAATATAGAAAAAATAGAAAAAATGCAGCACCACCTGCTGAACAAATGAAGAACCATGAGTCCCTAGGAATACCCCTGTGTAGTATCAAGGCAATTTGGTGAGCAGTTACAGAGAAGACTTTTTTTTTAAGATTTGTCCCACCCACCCACCCCCAAATAAAACTAGAAGGCTGTGTGAACAGCCTATGCTCAGCTGACCTAATAGTTCAGAAAAATATGATCCATATTCATTAATTTCAAACCCAACAAACTTGTTACCAAAATCCCAAAATCAAATTTACAACTGAATAGACCTGTGTTTAGCTTTAGCTTAGCGCCTCTGGCATTTAGAAATGTTTCAAATGTTTGCCTAAAGATAAATTATATCAAAATATAAATTTTAGTAGTACATGAAAAATAAAAAAACGGAAAAGGAACATTGCCTCTTGGTAGAGAAACACATAATATGGAGCGTCGGAATGCACATTCACTTACATAGTAAACAATAGGAAATGTGCATTAACCGGTACATACCCGGATTTAAAAAAAAACATTTAAAAATCGGTACTCTAGCAATGCCACCTAGTGAATATGTTTGTTTGAACCTCTCAGAAGGACACTATCCACCAAGTTTCAGCTTAATCTGAGTGACAGTTCTGGAGAAGATGTCGAAAATAGCGAAAACACACAAAACATAAACAAATAGAAAATATGCAGCGCCACATTGTGAACATATTTATACTTATGAGTAGAATTTGTCCTGTGTGATATCAAAACACTTGGATGAGTGGTTTCTGAGAAGATTTGCCAAAAAAAGTACAAAAACAAAATCATTAAAAAAATCCCAAAATGAAGCATTACCATTTGAAAAAAAAATAGTAGAGACCCACCCAAGGGACGTTGCCACCAATTTTGAAGTCAGTCTGGATATACGGTTGCAGAGAAGAAGTCAACAATGTGGATAAGCATTGAAATCCACATTGACTTACATAGTAGTCAATTGGAAAAGTGCATTTGACAGGAATTGGCAGGATTGAAAACAAAATTTTAAAAATCAGAAAATCCATAGCAGTGCCACGAAGGGAATTTCTTTGTTTGACCCTTTCACAAGGAAAATATCCACGAGATTCCAGCTTAATCTGATTGACGGTTTTTGAGATATCAAAAAATAACAAATAACAAACGTTTCCCATATCAGCCAGGCGACTGGTGCCAAAGGTGACAGGTCCCAGTCCCGCTCATTCCGAACATGAAACACACACAAAAATTATTATAAGTTGCAGCCCATCCTGGGGAACAAATTAAGCACTAGGAGTCCCTAAGGGTATACCATTTTTGATTTCAAAGTAATTGGTTGAGCTGTTTCGGAGATGAATATTTTTTTAAGATTTGCGCAATAAAAGAACAAAAAAAAAAAAAAAAAAAAAAAAAAAAAAAAAAAAAAAAACCACACACAAAAAAAATCCCAAAATCACTGTGCATGACAATTTGTACAAACTTGGTAGAGACCCACCAAACGTACATTGCTACAAAGTTTGAAGTGAATCTGGCTGATGGTGTCAGAGAAGTAAAAAATGTGAATAAATATCAGAATACCCATTGACTTACATAGTAACCAATAGGAACGGTGCCTTTTCCGAGAAGTACCCAAATAGAAAAAAAAAAATCGTACAAAATCAGGAATCTACAGCAGTGCCAAGTAGTGGGTGTCTTTGTTTCATCCTTTCACAAGGAACATATCCACAAAGGTTCAGCTTAATCTGATATACAGTTTTTGAGACGTAAACCATAGCGAAAAGACACAAAAAATAACTTTAAGTAGGAAATAATGCAGTGCCACCTGGTTAAGCAATAAAGAACTGGGAATCTAGATGAAGGCTATGTTTACTTGGTTTCTTTTCAGTGAGCCGTGAAGTTCGTACCAGGAACGAAATAGGTGGCCCTCACTGGGTCCCATTCAAATGAGCTATTAAATATACGAGTTTAGTTATTGAATTCAATTTATATGCCCATTTTGTAGATAATAGTTACTGTGTTTGGCGTTTGTTTATATATATATATATATATACATACACACACACACACACACACACACATATATATATATATTCATCCATATATATATATATATATATATATATATATATATATATATATATATATATATATATATATATATATATATATACATATATGGCAAGCCGTTTTAAAATTTAATCAGATTAATGGATATCCAAAATTAAATTTTGGATATCAAAAATTCAATTCTTGATATCAATAATTATTTATGGATAACAAAAAATAATTTTTGATATCAAGAATTCATTTATTAATATCAATGAATGATTTTTGGACGTCAGAAAATTATTGAACAAACAAAATTAAGCAGCAAGCAAAGGGAATTCCTGATATCAGTGAAACTTTTTGGATAGGCGTGTATGTAATTAGACTTTTTCATTTAAAAGATTTATTTCGCACTTTGAAAAAAATAATACAAAAATGAATGACTGAATAAAAACCGTGTGTATGTGTCCAAGTTTTGACAGTTTAGCAATTTTTGGTATACTCTCCTTGATGGAAATCGTGTGAACCGTAATTGGAACTTCCGGTTCCGGTTTGCGCGACGTCGACCACTGCAGCCAGCATGGATCATGACCAGCATTTGAGACCAGTTGACTGATTTAGTCTTTGGAAGACGATGGACTCACTACAATGGTGAGTCTCGGAGGTTGGAATTTCATCAGAGCCATGTTTCAATGACGACCATCTCCGCACAAAATATGCAAAAGGAACCGTTCATTATCACAAACGTTCATTTCCTTATTTTTAGATTTTCCAAAAGTCATTTTTGGATGTCGGAAATTCATTTTTTAGATATCCAAAATTCATGCAGCATATACATATATATATATATATATATATATATATATATATATATATATATATATATATATATATATATATGTATACACACACACACAGACACAGACACAGACACACACACACACACACATATATATATATATATATATATATATATATATATATATATGCATACATATTAGTGGAGGTGGAGGTGGGGGTGCTGGTAATAATAAATAATACCTAAGTTCATCATCAAACTATTCGTCAAATCCCTATGTGTTTGTCAGGACCCACCTGTACTTGCAGGCATTAGAAGATGTAGCCCTACACTGGCGCCACCTGCACTGTTACCAAAGATAGTAACTTTCCTCGGATGTCCTCTGAAGGAACTTATATTTTCCTGAACCCATTTTAGCGCCTGGGTCTGGTCTTGAAGACCGTAATTTCCTTGTGCTGCAGGGGTCGTGGTTGTAAAAAATCCTGCAAATACCATTTTTGATGAACAGTTGTTCACTTATAAATCTTGTTCATTTAATTTCTCTGGATGCTCGTACTTATTTATGCGGTGGCTTCATGCTTTTCTGGTTATTTTTTTTCTTGTCCCCATTGTGTTTGTGTTTGACAATAATTATAAAGATAGAGTACGGTTCATCCACCACATACAATTTTTGCCCACTGTATTCCGGCGTGAATTCTACAGTTCTGCCAGGCGTTTTATGCATTATACTTTATGGCATGATGTAGCCATAAGACAGTTTTGTCATAAGGTTATCGATATATATGAGCACGATTGAAAATTAAATCTAACAGAAACTTATTAAATGCATTTAGATCATTTGAAAATATACCTAAAAATGCCAGTCTGTAGTTGATAGTCACAACAACAACTTCTTTGTGAGCCAAAGCGTAGCCATTAAACTCGTTACCCGATCCTATGGCGTAGCTTCCCCCATGAATGTACACCATAACCGGGTATTTGGTTCTTCCTTTGAATATTGAACGCTGTAAAGATTAAGGATAGAGAAAATGCAAGCCCCCCGCCCCCACAAAAAGGACAACTTGTGAAGCGCCATATGTTGACCAAGTACATCTGGAGAGTTGCAAGGAGAAATCAGTCTAAATTTGGAATAGACTTGTGCCCTTCTATATTGTACAAATTACCGTGGCCAGAAATACATATAGGAAGAGTCAGGCTAGCGTATTTTTTATCAGACAGAAAAGGCCAGACTGGCATACATTTTTTGTTTTGGCATTCCACATTTTTTTTTTCAAAAAAACTGCAAAAGCAGTCAGAGGTACTTTGTCTTTGGGCTTTCACGGCACACATTTTAGAGACATACCAAAGTACATTAAGTTTTCATGCCTGTCGACATCACATCTTTCCGCGCACCCACATATACTGTGCCATCATTCCATTGGCATTTTTCGGCGTAAAGTAGCAAGTGGAGTGACAGGAACAAAAATGCCCTAGTTACGTTTCTACCTTTTTACAGAGACGCCGTGGTCATTATGATTATTTCTTTTACTTCTTTTAGTACCATATTTTTGACGAAGTTGGCAGCTTTCCTCGGCCTGCATTTGGTGTAATACGCTCAAAGCGTGTCCAGGAAAGCTGTTGACCCATTGTATTGTTATGTCTGGGTGCCAACACAGACATGTTGTTCTTCTGGGAATGTTTTTTTATTTCTTTCTTATTTTTCTGTCTTTCTTTCTTTACAGGCAAATTGGTCCGCGTTTCATTTGAAAAAACATATCATACGTAGAAACTCAAAACTTGGTATGATCATACTTCCATACATGAAGTGTTGAGGTTGTTTAAAGAGTGCAACGGTTTTGTGAAAATTATGCAAACTAGGGACTTTTGAAAATTTAAATCTTTAATATCTCCAAAACTATTATAAGCACAGGTTGCCAATCCAATTTCAATTAATATGTTTGTAGCTCTGCACATGTTCGTACTTTACATGTGGCCTCTAAATGTGAAAGGTCAAGGTCATTTGGACCTCTGAAATTTTAATTTTTCGTAAATTTTTATCTTATTTTAATTATGTTGCGCTCAAATTGTAGCTATTGTTACACCTCATATTTTTGTAATTACATATTGACACCTAAAGGCCAAAGGTCAAGGTCATTTGGACCTTTGAAATATTAATCTAGCCATAACTTGGTCAATTTGTATCTATTTTTGCTCATGCTGGGCTCAAATTGTGTCTATTGTAACACTGCACATTTATGTAATTTACATGTAACCTCTAAAAGTCAAAGGTCCAGGTCATTTGAAATTTAAATACAACAGTTAGCTTAATGGGATGTGAAACACCAAAGGACAGAAGTAGTATTTAATATTTTGACAACTATTCAGGGCACACGGACAGATTTGCTTTGAAGCAAATCTTCTTTTCCAGTATTCTTTGTAATTTCTGGCACGGAGTTACTATAAAAATGAAGTCTGTCTCTGTTGTTGTCATTGGCATGTAACAGCGCGGTTGTGGGTAGGCATTTTCTTCATGACGTCGCTATCGCGACGTCATGAAAAATGCCTACCCACAAGCGCGCTGTTACATGCCAATGACAACAACAGAGACATACTTCATTTTTTATATTTATATTCATATTAACATTAATACTAGGCTAGAGTTATATTTGCAGGACTATTTGTGCTTAAAAGTTTTGATAGCCACTGCGAAGGACCTTAAAAATGTTTATCAGTGGGAGGAGCTATGGGTGTGGCCAGCCGCTTGTTACGCAGCAAAGCAGGCACTGGCACGTGCCGTGCTGTACATGATGTTACCATCGACTGATGAAAACAAAATTTGTCCCTATTCTTTCAATGCTAACGAAAACTCCGAATGTAAATATTCGAATGTAAGGTTAGTGTTTTGACATGAAACACAAATCTAGCATCCTTATCAGAATTTCAGAGCAGTTCATTTCAAGGAGTTCGACATTAGTCGCAGTTGGCACTGGGAGAGTTAAGCCTCTCTGGGCAAAAGGCAAAGGTACCTCAGACCACAAGCACATTTAACTCAAAATCATTTTATCTCATTGTTATCTGTCATAAAGTGGCGATTTATTTACTAAACAGTTTATGCATGTTATATTTATTTTTGGTATAAAAGCTCACTGAAGGGGGGGGGGTACGCATGAGCAATCATGAAAACAAATGGCTTCAAGTTCAGATACGCATGGCCATAGATCTTTTCTCTGCGAATGTATGTATTTCACACAAGTAATATGTATACCGTTAAACTTGCACGCAGGCTATGTTGAAAGCAGTTTTTCACCCTGTATCAAGTCATTAAACATCAATGCTAGGTTATGGTGTCCAAGTGGAGCATAGTTGTACTTTTCACGTGTTAGTAGGACAGTTCGGTTGTAATAATGGAGTTTGTTTAACTGGACAAGTTTGTGGCAATGGACATGTCATTTTTATACTTAGGTATAGACCCATATCTTTTACATGGATTGCGAAGCAGGCCAATCCTATATTAATCACTCTCCATGGCACAGATGGTGGCTTATACTTTCCTACCAACATATTTCATACTTCAGTAGGACGTAGAATGATAGATGTCAATTTCCTGTTTGGGTGTGACCCTGTTTGGATGTGACTGGACCTCAAACGGTATTGTTCATTCATATCAAGTTTTAGGTATACTTCACACTTAGACCCATGGCATGAGTACTACAAGCGTCTATCCGCTTAGATGTAAAATGCACCACGCTGATCATGCCCGACCAAAACCACTCTTCAAATGCACAAAGTGAATAAGTGATGATGTGATGCCTGTTGATCAGTGCACGTAGAAAAACTGTGATATAGGATCAGGGACCTTAAGTATATAGACTCTTTATCATGGCAAATAAAAATTTGCAAATAGTATTTGCTTGCTTCTGGACATTAAAACTCACAGGAAAGTGTTCTGTCCAAATTGTCTTCCATTATGGAAATATACGGTCGCACTTTACAATAGTAAATTGTGTTTAATTGTGCTGTGAGGACTAGGGATTAGCCAGGATGGAAGAAGGGTTAAACATTTTTATGTTTGATTCTATTTATGATATTTCCATGACCTGGTCCTCTGAATGATACATAGTAGTCGCTGCTTGTAACAATACATGTGGATGTTCATGCCGAAACAAAACCCAGTGTAAAAAGAACTATGTTTACTTTAAGGGTTATAAGGCGCCATGACCCCCATTGGAAAGAATAGCAACACTAGTACTGCCCATATCATGGGAACGTCTGGCAAGACTAATATTCTCTATACAATTGGAAAGTCCTGGAAAACCACTAATCTCTATACTATTGGAAAGTCTAGCAACTGTTAACACCAGTGTTATCTACACCATTGGAAAGTCTAGCAACACCATTATTCTCTTTACCATTGGGAAATCTAGTAACACCATTATTCTCTATAACATTCGAAAGTTTATTGATACTGTTATATACTTTTGATTCCAAAGCAGACACAGCTCCTCAGGGGTTTCAGAGAACCCATCTGTTTGGCAGGCGATATACCCTTGTGAACAGACATTTGCAACATAAGCTTTATAAAAGTTCAGCAAGCAGTATAGGCACTTGCAGCTTGGAAATTGAATGAACTTGGTTTCAGGAACACTAAAGAATGGAAAGTGCTGTATGGAATGATAATCCTAGCGACCAATAAACAAATTTTCAAAACATAAATGGACAATATATACATGCTAAGGATATCATGTCGTAATGCTATCAGTAAATACACCATTCTATTGCCCAAACATGGTTCATGTAGAAAAGATAATGCACAAAAGCATAATTTAAAAAAAAAAAAAAAAAAAAAAAAAAAAAAAAAATCCAACAAGAGACTGAAGCAAATAGTAAACATGCATGTTACGATAATCATAGCAAACAATGGACTAAGTTTTGACACACTGATGGACAATATTTACATTCAAAGGAGACACCTTCTTAATGTTATCAGTACCTACATCATTCAATTACCCAAACGTGGTTAATTTACAAAAGTGAATGTAGATCAACATCATTAAAGAAAAAAAATTATTTGGTTGGGGTATAGGGTAAACAATGAAGTGTCCCGGGTGACTCTTGCCTTAAGATTAACAAGTCATCTTTATTTTTTTTCAGATAAATATTTTGAAGGATTTTTTTTAAACAATACTACTTTGATTTTGAGGTTTCTAATCAAGCAGCAGGATTCTTCCAAGTTGACGTTCATCTTTCATTTGTATATTTTTGGCCCCCCAAAAATTCAGAAATTGGTCACTGCAAGAAAGGCAGATGAATTTCAAGTGAATAAGCCATCTTATCGTGACGATTACTATTATTCTTTTATATTCTGTAGAACATGCATGCTCTTTTGTCAAAATACAGCTTAACTCATGTTTCAGTAAACATCTGTTATAAATTATCATAACTGCATGATTACGCCTGCCCTGGTCAGAATAAGACTGAGTCAACAGCTTTCCTTAGACGTGGGTTGGGCGTATTGCACTCAGCCTGCGTCAAGGAAAGCTATTGACGTGGGGCGTGCATTTAAGTTAGGTTTTAATAACAATTCTTACAAAGAATGTGTTCTATAATCACAAAATTTAACAAAAAAGAGCAAAGCAGACGGCAATGTTACATCCTGGCACTTTTATGCCATTTGAATCGCAATTGTATGTCATAAAATTTGTGCGCGCATAAGAGCACAATCACGAGTTTATAAAATGTTTAACGTTTACCTTGTAAGGAGAATATACATTCAGGAATAAGCAATCTTCGCCATATCTTGGATTTGTTTGATTCAGCAGGCAGCATATAGGCTGTGGACAGTTGTTGCCATGGACCTTAGATTGTCGTATACCATACCAAGGTACAGGAGGTTTTAGCGGCTATCGATAGATGAAAATTCTACTTGATCGTTTGCACAAACATGTATGCAGATTTAATACAGACTGGATCAAAGCAATATAAGTAGGTGCCACTAAGGGCAGACATAAATCATACAGATACAGTAAGTCATCGAAGCTGCGCTCAAAGTTGAGCGGAAAAACACTATTCATTAACTGAGCTCTCCGTGGGTGACTTGCATGAACAAAAATTTTATTTCAGTAGTTTTTGTCAGATAAAACCTTATTCTTATCTGCATGTGCCTTCAGAGAGTCATGACTGTCTGCAGCACTCGGTGCATAATTCATTTGCAAGAGCCTTCGAAGTGTTGCCCAGGCTGCTGCTGGCGACTTTGTGTTCATTATGATCACCAGCCCCCCCCCCCCCACCTTATTCATGTGGAGGATATTCTAATGTTCATTCTGACCAATATTTTATTACCTGGAGGCGTAAACGTCCCACTGGAGGTGCAGCGTATGGTATTCCCAGGAACTTATCAACGCCATCAATATCACTACCTGAAAAATCATTCATCACTTATATTGTTCCAAATGTTTCATTATGAAGTATTTTAGCGGTTACCACCCTTTTTATTAGGAAGGAGCAAAGGAAGGCGGCATATTTGGACCCAAATATTGATCCTTCCTGACGTGCCAGAATGCATGACCAGCCACATTATGCTTTACGGTCAAATTTAGAGAAAACAAACTTCGCTTGTGGATTTATCTACGTATTGGGAGAAGATGTGTCAAAATTAAGTCCCTAGCTGTCATCCTGACATTTGACTTTTGACACTGTAATAGAAAATGTTTCTGTAAGCTAATTTTCCTTGACTTTAATACTGAGATACCGAACTTGGTGTGTGGAAACTTCCTGCAATAGAAAAATTCTGTTACAAAAATTAGGTGACTGTGGCCTTGTCCTTTGACCTGTGAACTCGTCATAGAAAACGCTAGTGTGGACCATACTTTGCTGTACTGTAAGAACTAGAGATACAAGTACCAAACCTAGTATGTGGATACGTCTTGGGATAGGGTGTATCACATGCCAAAATCTAGGTTACTCTGTTCTTGATCTCTGATCATTGAGCCCTTCATAGAAAATGGAGGCCCTGTACCCCCAAAAATAGACGCCGGGTTCCATAGATTTTAGGAGCAGACGCCATATTCTAGATCCTGAATTATACTGGATTCCAGATACCTACATTTCTTAAAGTGGACGCGGATTCCAAATTTTATGCTAAACTGGATGTTGGATGTTAGTCGTAAGTGGCAGAACGTTGAAACACAACAGAAAATATGAAGACAACTTCTAGTAGGTAGGATATACACCTTCAATTATGTCTCCCGGTGGAAGCCGGGGGACATATTGTTTTAGTGCCCGTTTCTTCCGCTTGTTGTTGTTGTTGTTGTTGTTGTTGTTGTTGTTGTTGTTCAGGTTCTTCAACACTTGGTTTCCGCGCGATAGGTCTTGAAGGACTTGACACAATTTGATGAAACTTGGGAGGATTATGTATCTAGGCAAGACCTAGGTTGGGATTGTATTTGGATGACCTTGACCTAATTTTCAAGGTCACAGGGTCACTTATGTGAAATTGGTTTCCGTTCGATAAGTCATGAAGAACGTGATGGAATTTGATGAAACTTGGTAGGATTATGTATCTTGGCAAGACCTAGGTTGGGATTGTATTTGGATGACCTTGAGCCAGTTCTCAGCTCACAGGGTCACTTATATGAAATTGGTTTCCGCGCGATAAGTCTTAAAGAACTTGATGGAATTTGATGAAACTTGGTAGGATTATGTATCTAGGCAAGACCTAGGTTGGGATTGTATTTGGATGACCTTGAGCTAATTCTCAAGGTCACAGGGTCACTTATGTGAAATTGGTTTCCGTTTGATAAGTTATGAAGAACAGTATGGAATTTGATGAAACTTGGTAGGATTATGTATCAAGGTAAGACCAAGGTTGGGATTTTATTTGGGTGACCTTGACCTAATTTTCAAGGTCACAGGGTCATTCATGTGAAATTGGTTTCTCTGCAATAAGTCTTGAAGAACTTGATTAAAATTGCTAGAGTAATGTATCTAGGTGAGATCTAAAATAGAATTGTAATTTTCAAGCAAACTCGGTCATTTGTAATATGTTATCACCTGTAGCTTATTCAGAGACGTAAGTGTTCCACCGGGAGACATTTGATTTTCTGTTGGAAAATCAGTCTGTTCTAGTTATTTCTTGCATACAACAGATCCAGCAAGTTTTGGTGGCTTACATACAATACTATAAGACGATCCCATGAGATTTTGGTTATCCACCTTCAATATTACTTGCATACAGCAGCTCCAGCGAGTTCTGATGACTACGGACAATGGTACAAGAGGATACCATGAGTTATTTGAATGTATAACTGACGTTTTAAATGATCACTTGCTTTTTACATATACATTTGTTTCTTGTCTTCCCTTCAAATTTTTCTGAACTGGTTTAGATTGATCTGCATTGGTCTAAATTAGAGTCTGAAGGCCCAAATGCAGTTGAATAAATCACTTTTCTTTTTATCATAATACAAAACTTTCTTTGTTAGAGAACTTATTATTAGATTTGCATTTCCTATTGGGCCATTCTAACCCATTTTAAATTAATGCTATGTGGTTTATTAAGATTTCATTATAGACAGGTGACTGCATCAGTAGTTTAGGACCATCCAGTTTAATATCTACTGACAAGTACATTTAACGTGCTTGCTTGCAATGCATTGCAATGATCCCGAACCAATATATTATATGCTGAAAACTAAACTGGATGCCATATGAGATTTAGAGTGGATGCTGGATTCGGGGGGGGGGGGGGGGGGAGGCAGGGTACAGGGCCTCAAAATGCTTATCAGGGCCACTATTCCGGTACTGTCTACTGCACATACCAGTGGCCTCTAGACGGGAACTTAGCTTTGGGGTGAAGGGGACGTGAGTGCAAAGCCTTTTGATTGTATGAAAAGAAGTGGACGTACGCACTTAGATTTGGGAAGCAAGGAACATGAGAGCTCTGTTAGTAGGATAAAACAATGGCCACTCCAAGGAATATTTGCGTAATGATTTCCTGGGGACAGGAAACCTTTGGAACATGTCAAATCTCCGTATACAAAAGTATCCTTTATACTAATATGTAACGAAGCCGAGTGGTTGGTATATTTTCACTGTTTCACATGATAAAGATAAGTGATACTATTACCATGGTTGCATGCTTGGGTTATATCTAAAAATATTATATTATACCCCTGGGTTCTTTTTTCCCATCAGCACTCATATAGAAGCAACGAAAGAGACCCCAAGTCGCATTCCTTTAATAAGGTTGATTCTTGATATTCTGAAAAAAATGTTATTTCTAGATCATTTCAATATAATATCTACTATGTGTGTTCACTCTTATTTAATAAGATAGCCATACAATGTGATACGAAGAGCTCATGACAAAGAAATGATAAAAACGTCCAAAGAAAATAGCGGTCGTCGTGGTCAACCGCTTGGTCTCTCCTGCTAGCTAGCGCAAGCGCGCTGGTGGCGAGATATGGAAGCCTTTTCCCATACTTTTGTATATATGGGTGCTAAACAGCCCCCCCCCCCAAAAAAAACGTGTTTTTACGTTGTCAGATCACATGACATGACGGAGTTTTGTGTTTGGTTCATCATTTCGGTTTGAAATATTTCAAGAAAATAAGATAATTTCAGTTTTCTTCGGGTAATATGTATGGTCCCGGAAAAACATTTTCAGACGTCCGCCGCTTCTTTTCTTCTAATGAACTTAGTCAAGGCACTTTGCTGGGAATCATCATATGTTTAGGCCGATTTTCATGCATGTCACATTTTATGGGATAACTCTCAACTGGCTCTACTATCAATATGCTGATTATTTGCATACATTTATGACTAAAATCAAGATAAACAACGGAGATCAACATTTATTTTCCAACGTGCAATGGAAACGTATCCTGGCATAAATAAATGTACGATTTCTCCGCCTGAAGTTAAAACCCTAATTAGGGGTCGACATTAACGATCATCAACCTAGCCGGCATGTCAGTGGTGCCTGCATGTGTTCCCTGTCAGTATCACTCATCTGTTTCTTTTAAATGTTCAACACAATTTATTTTATGTTCATATTTAACTTTCTCCAGAAGGGGCAGTTTATTTTCAATTCATATTCCTTGCAGTTTCTATTTGTTGTTGAACACTGAAACGTTAAGTATCGAAATGTAAATAGTGTTAAATGCGCCTGCATACACCACGTCATTATCGGGATTCCCCTAATCCCATGATACCTGGGTATAAGACTGCATGCAGCAATTCTTGCTTCGTAGAAGCGATATCAATAATCTTAAATTGCAACAGATACGCTTACTTCTGTTTGTATAACATTCACAACTCAATAAGCTCCTTTTTCTGATTCCATGCCGTGTCCCACACGGCAGTAGGCCTAGCTATATCCAATCCAATCCTGCGTCCCACATGAGGCAGGCAAATCGTTTTGAGTTAAATGCGATGAGACATTCCCACCAATGCCAGGGAAAGAGGGAATGAAAGCACTTCTCTTTGTGAGAATTAATTCCTCTTGGACTTTGAATCCTTTCTCTGTTTATGTCAAGTCTTTAAAAAGCAGTGCAGATAGTATGCCTCCCATGCACGTTATTTTTTATCATCAATGATGGCACCAATACATGAAAATCAGTCCTGCCATGACTATAATAGGAAGTGCAGTCTAAATCACTTCCAAATGGTCTCAAAATACACAATTTAATGATTTTTGTTATTTGGGTAGGGGGAGGGAGGCTTCACATTATTGGTGTTTAGGGTGGATAAAAGTACAATGAAATAAGGGACAAAGATTATGTTAATCTTCTTTAGGATCGGTACTGAATGTATGTCTTGTTGATCCTATGGCCGTTTTGTTAGTCAAGCAGTAGCAGTGCTATGAAAGCGATACAATTTAAACCAACATTCAATCAAATGCAGAGAGCGTTAATGCATGAAAAATTAGTGCATCATGTTAAATCCAATTTTGACACATTTTAAACGAAATCCTATAGGTAGCTCAAACTACAGGCATTAATTTCAAATAGGCCATATACATTTTATCTGAGAATTTCACTCTAGTTTTTAACTACAACACATTCCCGACTGATGCGAAGTTGAGTCCACGGATGGACAAATGTAAAACACACTGACGTGTAGGCCTAATTCAAGTGTCACTGTGGGGTGCTCGTGCGTGTGCGCGTGCATGCCAGCGTGAAGCGGATGAAAGGGTTATTTTCTTCAAGAGTGAGACCGAATTTTTATTTCTTGTGATATGTGAGCTTGAAAATTTGTGATCTGTGATGGTGATAAAAAATCATTTAATGTGAATTGTGAGGGCGGCAATATCATTCTGAGTGAAACGTGATAAGGCCTTCCCACCAACGCAAGAAATAGAAGGAATGAACACACGGTTTATTCTATGTTTGAGAGGGAATTCCAGCATACCAAAGGACAATTCCATAAGTGCTTTTACCTACAAACCACTGTTGGTTAATTATTAAACCTATTAATCAGACCGCGCGATGTTATGAACTAATTTCAGCCTTCTCATTCAACCCGCGTGCCATGCCTCCATGCCGCAGAGGAGTTGTTCCCATTATCGAGAGTGACAGTTCCCAGGATTATTATGTGTTGATAATGGCCTCTTTGCATCATATTTTGACGGTTAATTTTAATGAATTGGTTGTGCGATTCGTGGGTCAATGTTTCTTGCCGAGAAAAGTGTGCGCATCGGGTGACAATTTTGAACCATTTTCACCGTTGCCATGAACAAAGTATAGGTTACCGTGTCACGGACCAGTCATACAATAATGCTTTAACAACCTTGCCATAAGTACATGGAATATTCGGATTTTATATATACTATCCTTGATATGTCTCTCTATGATGAAACATTCATGATACTGTGTGACACTTGCACCAATGTACCTGCCCTATGTTTGATGCATTGATATATGATACCAGCAGTTAAGCGTATAAGAGTCATGTTAGGTTTTAGGCTTGTTGTTCAAAATGGTGGCGCCCTTGAAGCGATGGGCACGGCAAAAATCCAGGTAAATTCCCTCTTAAACATAGAATAAATAAAATCTGACATGTCGGATTGGCAGTTACGGTGTTTTTCCTCATTAGTGGTCCTGGTTGATGTGGAAAATCACCCGTGGGCTTCGCTCACTCGTGATTTTCCACACCAACAAAGACCTCTTGCGAGAAAAAACAAGGTAGCTCCCTCTCGGCCATGTAAGATTCTCTATTATCTTTGGGAAAGACATAATCATCTTGGACTTTGAACCCTTGCCCGGTTCATCTCCGTCAAAACAAGTGAGGTAAGTATGCTTCTCAGGCACGTAATTTTGTATCATGAGTGAAAACGCCAATGCATAACCACTCTTGCTATGATTGTGATAGGATGTTCAGTCTAAATCACTTCCAAATAGTCCCAAAATACACATTTTAATGACAGTTTATAAATCCCGGGAAGGGGGAACTTCACATTGTTGCTCTGAAGGATGGATAAAAGTTTGGTGAAATAAGGGGTAAAAAGCAGACCCTCCCACCCCCATCCCGACCGAAATTATTATTTTTGCTCCTGGAAACGTATTTTTAGTTTTAATAGTGTGTACTGAAACTAAATACACAATTTGAAGTCCAATTATTTTCATACAATGTGTGCATCTGTTCTCAAACTGCGCCGAAAATACGGAATTGAAGGAGTTGAGAAACACATTAAATTAGCTGTCCTGCTCTAGAGAAGGAGGAGGGGCCACGGGCGAATGTAAGAGTAAACGTGACAGGTCACACAGCAATAAACTGTCTCATAAATGCGCCACATTAGCCAATGGCCTGGATAAATAACACATGATGGGGTTAACAGTAAACACCTCATGCTCGAGAGAAGGGGGCAAGTATTCAAGGGTTCCTGTTACAGATCACACAGAATTAGAATGTTTCACAAATGGGCCACATAAGGTATTTGCCTAATCATACCAAGGTATATATTTAACATTTTTTTAAGGTCAAAGCTGACGCAGAACATCACTGCCACCCCGTGTTCATGGTTGTTCCAGATTGTCATCGTTAACATAAAGGGGGAAAAAGAGCGACATTATTCCACCAAAACAACAAGACAGTTATGTATGTTGATCAATAGCATATATTTTAACTAAGTATCTATGTATCATTAATGATTTAATAAACAAAATAATAGCTTAGATTTAAAAATATGGTTAATAATATGAACGATCTTACTTAGGTTCACTAATTTCGGCAGCCTCTGTCCAACCAGTTTTCCGTATTTTGTCTGAACCATAGGATCAGCTCCACCGATTACAGCGACAAACACAGAAAAAACTGAAATCGTATAAGAAATACCCTCCATCACGTCCCAGAAATCAAAATGCGATGTGATGAGAGAAAAGGAAGATCTCCAGCACCAGTTGGATTGTGTTGTTCTCACAAAATAGTTCGGCACATCCTTCATAGCATCTTGACAAGTTCGCAGACCTCAGGCAGCACAATGAAACAGCGGTTGCATGAAAACCTAAATAACTATACACATACATATAAATAATGACCTACTTTGCCGTCCCTATTTTGTTATCCGCTGAGGTCGGCACCTTATCGTCTGAATCACTCCTCAGCGATGGACAGAACCGGGAATTTAAAGCTTGTGGCTATCCGATTTTTTATGTCATAAGTCTTACAGTTTGCATTATTATTATCATAACTATTATTATTATTTTTGTTGTTGTTCAACATTCACTTTTCATTGGCTCAACTGTCTTGGACAGAGCGAAGGGTTCTTCTTCTTCTTCTTCTTCTTCTTCTTCTTCTTCTTCTTCTTCTTCTTCTTCTTCTTCTTCTTGCTCTTCTTCTTCTTCTTCTTCTTCTTCTTCTTCTTCTTCTTCTTCTTCTTCTTCTTCTTCTTCTTTGCAATTGGTGACAAAATGATGGGCCCTGTGCTTTTAATCCCAAAAGTAAAAAAATCCAATAATTCACATTTCGAACTACAACTTATCCAATAATACCGTTAAAAAGGACCAAAGATCCAATTATTCTACAACCCTGACAAGACACCAAAGATGTGCTTGGAACACCTTTAACAGTGACAGATACATCATGACAAACTACGATGTAATTCTGGGATGTATAGTGTGCACTTATGCTTGTATTTGTAATGCGCTTAGAATTGTTATAGGTGTATGAATAGAACAAGTACCATTTTGTTTCTATAAGCATTCTTACAGGGAGAAAATAGACTAAAAGTTGGGCAGCGTAAGCCTTTGACAACCAAGAAATATGACCCGTCTCCTAACAGATCTGCACAGACGCGGGAGGTAGCATAAACAATGCAGAAAACTTAATTAAAAATTTAAAAAAAACCCTTCGCTCTGTCCAAGACAGTTGAGCCAATAAAAAGTGAATGTTGAACCTCGAAAGATGAGACTATAGTGCGATCAGAAATCATCATCGACATCAACATTATCATAATTGCCAAGTGCACACTTGACTTTCCTTCAAACAGAATACAGTGTACGCGCCGTGGACACAATTTTGAGATTGATGTATGAAATGTGAAAAAGCCGAAGGACATTTATGTTTGAAATTTTAGTCAGTGACTGATCAAGTAACACTGTCATACCTACAACGAAGTACTTTGACTGGATGCAACATGTAGTTCTGCTGAACACACTATGGAGTGGCAACAAAAACAAAACCAGAATATTGCAGAGGTAGAAAAGGAACAATTTTGACACTTTTTTAGAATTTTATTGATGCTTGTCCTCATTAGAAGAGGATATGATGCCTACTATACCACTCGTTAATCTGTAATTTTAAAAAACCATGTTCGTAAAATATCAATTGCTAAGGTTAATCATCTAGCTGCCGTGCTTGGACGGTTCTTAATGTGGTCAACCAAAGACAATGTGAGAACAAAATGTGCCACTTTCATTCAACCTTTATCCAAGAATTAAAGTTATAATTGGTTGTGCTGTGCTCTACATCGAAAAGCCATTCAGCCTGTGGCTCAGCTCCTTGCTTGGTGAAACTTTAAAAGTTCAAATTCATTTTTAGTGTTCATTGCGTTACGCCCTGTGATTCTACAGAGTTTCTGGCTGGAGTATTTCCTGGTTTCATATATGACCAAGCGATTGTGAACAGTCCAGATTTATAGACAAACGAGATATAAATTGGCGGGAACCAAAGTAAACAATTTCGTCAAGAGGGGCTGTGCTACCAAGGTGGTAGCATTCTCTTTGTCCCTTTTTTCAGCAAACCTTTACCCATCCTTAAAAGCAACAATGTGAAACTCTCCCTCCCCATCATAAAAAAAGCAATCAAAATGCGTATTTTGAGATCATTTGGAATGATTTATACTGCACTTACTATCATAATTATTCCAAAAGTGATTATTATATGGTAGCTTCATCACTCATGATACAAAAATAAAATGCCTTGGGAGATTACACGCCTCACTTTTTTGACGGACAGGGCAAAGATTCAAAGTCCAACATAAATTGAGTCTGTTTCAAATAGAACTGCCTTTTAATTCCCACTTTTCCTGGCATTGTTGAGAAGGTCTCGTCAAGCTTCAGGCAGTGATTTTGCCCCCCCCCCCCCACCTTCCACATTGAATGATACTTAATTGTATCACGAATCACATACGCCACTTTGTCAGATTCACAAATCACAGAAAGTAATAATCCCGTATCATGCTTAAAGAAAACACCCCCTTCACCGCCTTCACACACGCATGCATGCGTGCACACACATAACACCACAGTGACGCTCATTTTACACAAGCCAGTGCTTTTTACAGTTTTCCCTCTCTGGAGTTAACACGGCATCAGCTGGGAATGTGTTACAGCTAAAAAAAACCAACTTAATAGTTATCCTAATGTTACTGTTTATTGTCTCAAAGTGTGTGATTTGGACTACGTGATCATCCCGAGGGTACATGAGGTGGATTACATACCTAACTCGAAATAGGTAGGCTACCCCTTGGGAACCAATATTATAATATTTTTGGTAATAATAGGCATTTCTGATCGCTATAATATTCGAAAATATAAAACCACATCCAGTGTTTCACGCAGCGAGCACGTTTTTCCGTCAAACGGGTGATACGGTTTATATCATGGTTTAGCGAAAGGGCCCAGCTTTTGCGCTGGCAGGCAAGACAGCAAAGTTTATGCAGCGCGAAAGTTCAAACAACGTGGTAGGTCTATTTTATGGCTATTGCTAGCCTTGAATACTTGAAGTTCAGATTTGGGTTCAAGAAAAAAATGATATGCCTTCATGCAAACGAATCTTATTGTTTTTTTGTTTTGTTTGTTTGTTTGTTTGTTTGTTTGTTTGTTTGTCTGCTTTTTTGGCAAAGGTTCCAACATAGTCCTAATTACTACCAAAAATATGATAAATTCGTTACCACACGTTAGCTTCACGTTGTGCGAAGTTTAATGTTGCCTTGGCCAGCCATACCACATTTGCGGTGCGCCCTCATGTGGTATGGCTGGCCAAGGCCAGGTAAAACTCCGTACTACGTTCAGCAAATGTGTGGTAACTAATAATACCACGAGCGACAGTAGGCGGTCCAAATACAGATATATATATATATATATATATATATATATATATATATATATATATATATATATATATATATATATATATATATGGATAATGATGCCACTTTTCCCTCTTTTTCTCTATTCTTCCACATTGGGACCTTGGCTTATTACCGAGTGGGACACAGGATGGGAGCAAAAATCAGAGCCAAGTGGGTTGTAAATGGTAATACAAATGAAAGTGAGTGTAACTGGTATAATATAAGATTACTGATCTTGCTTTCAAACGCAAAAACTGATGCAGGCAGTCCTTGACCTTGGTACCATGTGATCAAGGGAATCGATGATAATTAGGTAGTTTTAGGCATGCGCACTTCACACTATTTACATTTTAACGTTTGAGATTCAACAGCATGAAGAAATAGCAACGAATATGAACCAGCTGTCCCAAAATAAATTAAACTTGAACACGAAATGAAACATATGCTGAACATCCTACAGAAACAGATGAGTGATACCGATAGGGATCATATGGAGACACCACTGACATTATGCCAGCTAGGTTGATGGTAGTTACTGTTGACCTCTTATTGGGATTTTAACTTCCAGCGGAGAAATTGTACATTACTTGTGTCAGTACTTACTTTTTATTGCACCTTGGAAAATAAAGGTTGATTTCTGATGTTCATTTATTTGTTGTCGTACATATGTCCAAATAATTAGGAATTTGATACGGTGTAGGTGATAGAAGAGGCAGTTGACAGATACGGCATGGAATGTGACATGCATAAACGTCGGAATACAGACACAGTTCCCAGTAAAGTGCATATATCAAGCTCATTAGATCCAGGGGAGTGATGGATGTCTTAAAATGTATGTGTTGGATCCATATGTATTAGCAATAGAAACGGAACAGCATTTATCTAATTTTCTTCAAAAAATTAAAGGTAAAATGGTGAACCAAAAACAATACTTCGTCAGGGTCATGCGACCAGACAAAATAACTACCGGTAAAAATTATCTCATATACAGAATTCGTAAAGCGGTTATCATTCTAGAGAAAAGTTATGCTGAAAATTCCTGCCTGCATACAGTCTTTTCCAGTCAGCACTTGGGGGGGGGGGGGGGGGGGGGGGGTGATTTGGATGACCCATGATTGAACGTTTTTATTTGTTGTATTCCGGGTTTAACATGCCTTGACAAAACTTATTAAAGGGAATCAATGCTAATTTTCAGCATAACTTTGCTTTAATATTTTGCCTTTCTCATGACCACACATAATTTTCTTTCAAGTGTTTTAAGCTCTTGTCACAATCCATGTGAACTAATCCATTAGTTCAAATGGATCGTGACAAAGGTGACAATTTGTTAAAGTGAAAGGGGCAAATTATGTTATTAACCTGGAACAGAGACCTGCAAGGGGCAGCGATAGCAAATTAAGCACTCTTTCATGGCGATTTCAGTCACACCAATGAATTATGGGAACAATAAAATGTTGTTTTCAATTTGCTATCCTATAGAACTGGTAATATTTAGGTTTTTATCCCCATGTTATCATTGTACTTTTTCCTTTGTATTTAGCTCTATGGGCCAGTGCATGTAGCTCTACAGGCCTATGGGCCAGTTTGTCTGAAATAAAATCATTCAATTGATTTAAAATGCTATCAGATTCCTATTCCTACTGCCTCTCATAAGCTCATGATCTACATGTAGCCCAGTGAAAGACAAAATAAAATGTATGCAATCTTGCCTAACATTCTCTGTTCACTGATATGCATCTGTGGCGATTTCGGACCAGGATTAACAGCAGGATATAGCCCATATGTAAAAAACTATGGTAGTAGGGTTAATTGTGGCTCGCACCTTATCTTCAGTTGTCTGTTAAAACAGATGTGTTGCAGAACAAAGCCTCTGTGCTGCACATTTTTGCAAATATGGGTCTTTTTTAATAAATTTACAAATGCCAGAAAACTCTTGTGCTAGGGTCTGGGCTTCATTGCTGGTGCAAATGTTGCAAAGTGGAGAGGGAAAGTAGGGAAGAGGTTTCTAAACTAGGGGGCATCCCAAATTCAAATTCTACTACAACATCCAACTTTGCCGACCTTGCATGCACGCACGTTGGCAGAAAAAATCGCCATGGCAGAACTAACCTATCAGTTTGAATGATACCTGAGGGTGTATTACTTCATTCCCCTGTGTCTAAGGAAAACTTTTGCAATCTTAACACCTAATGATCCACCAAGACAGGCCCACTTACTTAGATTAGTTTTAGTTATGATACACCCCTTTAGAAAGCGGGAAGTTTTCAGAGAAATCCCTCTATGAGGGCAACAGCTTTCTGAGGACCTGACACATGTCAATACCACCATCACCTAAGTAATGGTGTTCATCAGAGCAGCCAGACAGAAGATCCCCCAATCTTTAATCACTCAACAGAGACCATCACAAAATCACTCACTGACACTGATCAGCAGCGATGGCAAAAATATCACCCTGCATGAGGGCCAAGTGTCAGTGCATAAAACACATTAAAAACTGCATTCCTCCAATGGTGGTAACTGGTTCTATTATATATATTACAAGCACATACTAATGATGATCAGTGGTCCCAGCAAACGCGGTGATCATACTTAGACAGGTAGGTCATCTTTCCTTTCTCTGGGTACAGAAGAAAGACCAACTTACAGCCGGGAAGCTAAGCTAACCAAAGCTGCTCCTGCACTCCTACCATTGCCCACATTAGGGACTTCCAATAACCAGGTCATAAAGTGTTCTTGGGTGTGCCAACATGTCCCCTGGCAGAAATTTCAACTCAGTAAAAGGATGGAAGTCAGGTTCACATGTGGGGGCAATAATCACAGACCCACCCTTGATTCTCATGCTCCAGTCATAGATCTCTTACCTCAATGTCCAGCAAATCTGACAAAAGAAGCAAAATATCCCACCACTCACTCACGCACAGCCTGATAAACCATCCTCCATGCACTTTCCTACAATGCCTCCTAAGCCATGATGGGGTTGACGCCTGTACAGCACACTCATAACAAGCCAAGGCATGTGCCCTGCAAGTATAAAGCACCTCACCACAGGTACGAGCATATCGCTATTGATGCACCACCCAACTGTTTTTTTTTCCTCAGTGTAGAATACCCTACATAGCTAAGAACCTGTTGCAATAAAGGTTGTCTAAAAGGGGTACATAAAAGATGCTGGTACACCATCTTATCCAATGAAATCTGCTTTTCGGCAACTGGTTCCTTGTGGAAAACTATCCTCAATGAAACCTGTCCACACCACACATCATTGGATACCTTCAACTCCAGTGTCTCCTCTACCCAGGCACTCAGATAAAGACCAGAAGATCTGGTTTTATAAACTCTGATGTCCCTTAGCGGCTCTGTTTACTGGAAAAATACCTTCCTCCACACATGTCTGGGCTGAAGCCCATCACCAGCATTCCAATTGTCACAGTGGATGATTGCCCAGCCTCGGCTCCTGTCACCACATCAGCTGTCCACCCTATATTGCCAGCTCTTAACTACAATGGTTTCTGTGACCGAAACCTGTGGCCTCCCAAACATTTCTGGCAACAAAGCCTCTCCTGCCATCCCATCAGCACAGATCTGTTTTCCCACCTGTGGTGCCACACTCTCTATGGGTGGCACCAGGGGCAACCACAACCTCCCGCTTGGGGCTTCTCTCCTGAGAAAAGGGGCACCATCATATGTGGTACCCCAGCATGCCACTTCTGGACGCAAAGATTGAACCTCAGCCAAAGACATGTCAAGCGACACAGCTCCCTCTTTTGGTCTTCCAACTGGGCTGCATCCCTCAAGGTTCTGCCTTGACCCCTAATGGCCATCAAAAACAAAATAAAAGCCCACAAAGGCAAGGGTACTCCCTGCAGGGAGACCGCGATGATCTGCCCTTCTGCTCTCTACATGCAAGCCTCTCCCCAGAAGCTGTAAGCTGCTGTGGCTCCATATTGTAGGGCAGAGGACTAAGCACCAGGGGCACAAAGATTTCTCCATATCTCATCTGCAAACAGGGAGATGTCACCAAACCACCTAAACTTGTTTGTTATATGAGTCTTAAAGGGCAAGTCTCAAAAAAGCAGCTGGTGTCTATTTTTGCCCATTTCTTATAAAAGAAACTTTGAATCAGAATTAGCAAGGCGCATGACGTCACTTAGGGAACTCGTTTCACTTGCACAAGATGGCACACAAATACAGTACATGGTCGATGTTGATGTACAGGATTTTTTTTTTATGTGGACAACATTGAAGAGGAAGACAACAAACCAAACATTGGCCCAAAGCCCTAGCGAAAAGCGGCCCAAACAGCCAGCGATCCTCATCTGTATGAAGGCTGAGAGGATAACCTTCCTTGGTAATTTTACTTGTTTTGATTTTGAAACTTGCAGCATGTTCAGTAAAGCCATGAACAACTGATGAAGCATAAGTTTTGATACTTGGTCAATCATAGACTGAGGAGAGTGCAGGGTAGCCCAGTCGACGATAAATGTCAGTGTGAACCATTGCATTGAACAGCACTGTCGCTGGAAACCCATTAATTGACATCTCCAGCGGCTGCAGCCGCGAGGCAGCTTCGCCAACTTTGTCACGAGACCCATAGGCATAGGCCTCATATATTATATATTATAACCAACTTACTACGTTCGAACATTCACTGATTAGAATATGAATCATGTATAGTTGAAACTATATGTAGCTTTCTTTTTTTTCTGGAGCCTTTGAGGCTTTGGTAGTTAAGAATAAGATGTACGTACAATTGTACATCATTATCAATAGAAAGCATGACCATCACCCGGACCAGCGCAGAATTTTGGCACTTTTGACACTGCATTGTATATTCATCTGAAAAGACTGAATACACAGATCTATACACGGAACTGTTACAGATGTCACCGTGACCTCTTTAATATGCCTCAAAGTTCAAAGTGGCTCGGTGCTCTATCCAACAACCACTCACTAGCTGAAAGACAAAATTATGCTTCAAACTTTGAGCATGGAAGCAATTGTTTGACTTCAAAGTTTAACACTGATTTAGCTGGCTTGGGCTGAAGGTAATTACATTGGCTGACTCACTGTACACAGTGTTTTATTCACACTATATAACGGTTATAGACATAGAGTGGTCTTTTCTTACAGTTTGAACAGGGCTAGTCATACATTACTGACGAGCATGGAATTAGATCTTGATACACAAACTTAATCTAGCATAATGCAGTATAATTAAACCAACAATTTCAGCTGTAAATGTAGAAATCTTCAGTTCCATTTTTCAATTTTCACCGAACTTGAATCACAAGTTACACAACAATCATGATTCGTATTTGTGAGTAGCAGCATAGGAATCCTGGGCCCGTATGCATAAAGGAGGTGTAACTTACCCATGGTATAGCTTAAAACAGTTTTAGTTACCGCTCAGTTCATGGTGTAAGAAAATTGGTATGCATACAAGCTGGTGTAGTTATAACCGGGGTAACTAATCCATGGGGCAGTTACGCCACTGTTTAACTAAAGACCTTGATACAAGGCTTAACCCCCTTTCCTGACACTGACCAGCTGACCTGTCCTAGGTGAGCACAGTGAGGACAGTCGTGTGACTGCTGTCCCCTTTTATTGACAGATTGCATCATGTGACGAGGGGGGAAGGGGCTTCAGATTTATGTCTGTCAAAATGAAATTGAGTGTACACACAGTGGTCAATAGTGGAAATATTACACTTATAATATCTGTTTATGATAAACAATAAACTTATATGTGTGTATTTAATCCTCAGAATATGTCTGTGTTATGGATAATATGATAATGTAAGTGATCACCGAAGTTTCAATAGAACATTAAAATTTTTACCTTCCCCATATAACCCCCTTTTTCCAGATCCAGTCACAACAACCATCACTGCACAAGGCGTAGACAGCAAAGCCAAAAAGAGGAGGAGGGGAATTGGCAACATGAGAAAAAAGAACGTTGTCTAGCTTTGCCCCACTGTCATAAGTGCACTATCCCCCTGTTAGTTGTATATTGTAACAAGTATTCCAATAGACATATGCAATGTATATATTTTTAAACAAGTAATGGTCAGTAGATTGTGGAAAATTCTCATCCTGCAATTAATCGTCTCATTAACAACAGTTCGTTTGATCAGAAAATACACTTCTGTGAATGACCTTTCATCAAATGTATACTTTGCAGGTTTGTATGTTTTTACCCTCGGCATATTAAGTGCCGGAGGGTATTGTCGTCAGCTACGTGGTCCGTCCGTCCGTCTTGTCGACGTTACCTACCGCGATATCTCATAAATATTCACCACAGCTTTCCCAAACTTTTGTCAGAGTTGCATCTTATGATGGACCAGGCTCCAATTTAAAACTGGCTTCCTCGTTGTATTTATAAACTTCTTATGAAACTTTAAAGTATTTACATTTTAGGCCGTGTGAGTGGTGCACATGGGGACGACTTTATCATGATATCTCAAAAAGGATCCAACGCAGCTTCCCCAATTTCTTTCCACAGATGCACATCATGATGGACCACATTACTATTCAAAACGAACTTCTTCCTATTTTTACACTTGTTGTGAAACTTTTGATGTGTTTATTTGAGGGCAGACTGGGTGATGCACAGTACAGTGGTGTATGTCACCAGAACTTACTCCAAGAACACATTAAAATTTTTTCCTTCATTTCACAGACAATAATATGGGAATTGTATGTAAATTATTTTCCCGCGAAGTCTAAAAAATGCATAATTGTGGGAAAAAATGTGGGTGCCGAGAGTTATCCGTTCTCTGAACGCCATTTTTACTTTATGGAGTCGGAAAAGAAATATTTGCACTGATTATACTGTGGCATAACAAGACCACCTGAAGCAAATTACAGCCTTATTTTTGCGGACCCTTCAGTCAATGTTTCGTATTGAAGATGTCTAGTTTTTCTTTGTGTATGTTCAATGTGTAGACTGTGGACTCTAGTGTTAAAAATGTTTTTCATTCTACAGCAAAGATTCTAATATTATTGCAAAAGATCTGAGGAAATGTCACACATTTCGCAATAGTTAAAGAAGGAATAGTATGCTAACTTTTAGAATATGTCAACGCAGGCAAGGTCATTTTATGGTTCAAGTGTTTGAAATTCATTTTGCCAAACAGTTTGCTTTGATCATTTATATGAGTGAAGACATAATACGTGTTTTGTAAGTTGAATGAAGTGTATGTAGCTTAGTCAGACCCGTCTGCTCGTCTGTCCGTCCTTGCGTAGGGCCTAGTCTGTACCATATTTCCTGTACCCTTGGGCTCACACTAACCTAATTTTGCGTGTAGACACTTCCTCGAATAGCGGAGTGCCATATGCCAAAATTGGATCACTGTGACCTATTTCTCGACCTTAAACCCCACAAGAAGTTTCGGCTTGTTCAAGCCATATTTCTAAACTATACTTAAAAGACATGTAACGTACAACTTAACCATCAAATTGCATTTAGCCGGACAGAGAGACTAGGTAGCGGGCAAACTTTAATAAAAAATGTTTGAATATTCGAGTTAATTTATTTGTTAACAAAATCGTGCCAGAAAAGTTCATCTTGCACATGTTTATAAAAAGTAACTTTTCGCATACAAAAAGCATTTAACTTATCTGAAACAAACCTCACCTCTTTCTAACACAACTTTTAATGTATGTTTATAAGTATTTGTTTAAACCATTGGAGAAAACAGAATACGCAGCCTGGGCCTGCTTTGGAGGCAAAATATTTTATTTCAGAATTGTTCTTGCGCTGATCAAGGCACACATAAAGGCAAAATTTTTTTACTTTCATTGAAAAATTGCTTTGAATGGAAATAGAATCAAACAAAGACTTTAACTTAACCTGATTTAATAAGTGGAATTCATTATAAATATCATATAACTGTTAAAATACCTGACCAGTCACTAAATATTTTATTGTCTGCAAAGCAGACCAAGTTCCGGCTAACTTGGGGCAAGGGTGTAGAATATTAGGCCTGGTCAAGGTAAAATCGTAAGGGGGTAAAGGTCATAGTGACCCAATTTTTAGTGCATGACACAGGCCTATCCCGTGAAATGTACAGCAGTGAAACGGCCTTGGATTAGGTATTATGGAACACGATTGAAATTTTCCCGCGTTTCGAAGTAAAGCGGTAATTATTTTTTTCTGAATGTGTTACGCAATAAAGTAGCCTACGTGACGGAAAAGGGGTGAAGTAAGTGGAGGGAGTGCGGAGCATGGTCACGTGTAAACAAATTGTAATTGTTTAACATACTAGTAATGGAATCAGTGTGGATTTCTGTAATTACAGTGTTTTCATGTTAGATCTAGGGCAGTTTAAGGCCATTTACACCATGGATTAAGCTGTACTTCCTTCTTGCATACGGATTCTTAAACCTGGTGTAACTTTACACCAGGGGTAACTTTGCAACACCTTTATGCATACGGATTAGACTTTACACCATGGTTGTTCCCTGGAATAAGCTAAACCACAGCTAAACCACCTTTATGCATACGGGCCCTGGTGTATTGTAATCTGTTTACACGGTAGCTACAGCTAATCATTTTATTTTCTGCAGCATTAGAACTGGAATCATGGGAGAATGGTCAGCCAAAGGACACATTAGAAATATCACCAGCTGAGCTTACTGGGGAACACGTTATATGCCCCAAGATAGTCTGATGTATGAAGATGGGCATGAAACTTCTAGCTGTTTCTTGTTCAATGTGCATTATATGCAAGCCACTATTATAGGGACAACCTTCAATGATTAGAACAACAGTGGTCCCTTAATGGTCACATTGAAGAGGGTATTATATGTATATTTTAGCACAGCACCTGATGCATGTACATTTAAGGTACCGGCATATGTGAGGTATACACTGCCTTGCACATTTTTTAAACAGGGATTGTAGATTCAAAGTACATAATTGTCCCTGTCCTCAGGACCACTCCATTGAGAGATCACTTGTCCTGAAAGGGCACCTTTTCAGCCCAGTACATTGCATCTAATTTGTGTTTCCAATCAGAAACCATCCATTTAGCATACCTAGCCTTATACATACATATCATGTTATTTATTGCCATATATGGTTTTTAGCTCTGCTGACTTGTCAGTCTGCAGAGCCTATGTGATCCGTTTGCGTCTATCTGTTAACGTTTTACATTTTCCACTTCTCAAATATGGTTTTGTGGAATGCTTTCATTTTCCACATGAAGGTTCACTAGGTCGGCCTCTACCAAGTGTACAAACAAGATGACGAGCCAACATGTTTTCTATTTTTCACGAATTGTTGAATAAATTTTTGGACAAAAAATCAAAAGTTTATTTTCTTAAGAACTACGTGCCCAATTTGCTTGATATTGCATATAAGGTCTTCAGAGGTCACTTAGTTCTCATTTTGGCTAGCAGGTGGTCATACTCTTTTTTGCTACTATTTAATGACGTTCTGTGTGTTAAGGCTTTTTTCCACTTCTTGTCCCAAAAACTTATGCACAGAACTCTTTGAAATTTTGTCAGATTTGTCTTTACCTAAAGTATGTGTAGATTTGACAATATGACGAGGGTACATTAATTTTTAGTGAAGCTGTGGCATGTTAAAAGTTTGGAATTTGTCAGTGAGCTTTGTTATAGTTAGCTGTGGAGAGATTTTGTCCTGCTCATGCCATGTGGCATTATGTAATATCCAGCGTGCTTACATCAGATGTAGGAGGGTAACTGCATACAGTGAAACTTCTTAGCATTTTGTTTTTGTTCCCATGATACTATCCATCCGTTGCAAGTGCATACATATGTATGTATGTCTGTGCCTTGTGTACATGGTGTACTCTAGTTTGTGAGTTTTCCCACTTTACATGCTTCTTTGCTATGACTCAGATACTGTATGGAAGTAGTGTCTACTGAATGAGAGGTCAAGTGCCTCAACTGATCTTTCTCCACATAGAGGGCTGGGTGGTAATGGTGTGGGCCACATGTCTGACATTACTCCCACAGTCCGTCAAGGGCGAGATGAGCTCAGGGAACTGTTTCATTAACTGCAGACTGCCCAGTTAGTCTCCAGGCAACCTATCGCTTCCCCAGCTGCAGTGCTGGTAGCCATATGTGCTGTCCAAAGTAGCCCTCCTTGCTTAGCCAACATGAATAGTGTGGCCAGCCCCCTGGGCCTCATCTCTGGCTGTAGGCTTCTGAAATGTTTATGTCAGATGGATCTTACCTGGCAGATAAGCCTTTTGATACCTATGATTATAAGAACCTGCTTCATTAAGTATTTAGCAATGTTTGTTTCAAATACTATGCAATGCAGTGGTACTTGCTTTAAAGACACATCTGGTGAGAAACCATGTTGGCTTTTAAGACCGCCATTTGGACTCTCGTATTGTTTTAAATCACCAGTAATGAAAGACAACCTGCAATATGTGGTCACGTTTTTCTGGTCATAGGGGTGGAAAAATGTAGCAAGTACCAAGTACGTAGGTTACTCTTTAAAACTATTTCACCTGGACTTCTGAAATTTATTCATAGATTCAATTATTATTCGATTTTTACTTTACCTTGCATACCTTTTACTTTGACTTAACTTACTTTACACTGCAATGCTACAGGGGTTTAGTGTGGAGAAAAATATGTAGTAATTGATCGCACTGTCTTGATTATACATTTAAAATCTTTGAGGGCAGGGGCCATAGGTGTATACACTTTTCCGCACCAAAAGGCAGTTAGCAGAGCACAGGACCATCATAGTTCTCCTGTTGTTTGTTTTTGCATTGTGGCCCTGGTCATATTTTTGCCGTCGTCAAAAGTAAAGGAGGGTGTTTAGATGAGATGTATATGTACGTACATTCCTCAAGAATCTTAATTATCATTTTTGTGTTCAGCCTGTTAGACACCATATAAACAGTCTAATACCTAAAGTAGTATTGATTGCTCAATTGGACTAAACAAGGTGCAGTTAGCTGATATCTTACTTTCCTGCTGCATTAGGCTTCCAACGAATAATGAAAACTGAATGTAAAAATTGTTTGATAAAACAGTTTACCATATCAACTGGATGGTCCTTGCATTTTCGTATTTTTTTTTCCTTGGGGGGGGGGGGGGGCGGGGGTGGGGGGGGGGTGAAATGATAATGCATGTCTCTGCAGCACGTAACGTTGCCAGATAATGTTGAACATTTTATAGTGTAAATAAAAAAAATCGCATTTATAATTCATCATTAATCATATGTTAAATACATGTGACTGATCATTTCTAAATTTTGTCTTGTCTGCAGCAGGTACAGGTACATTGCTTATAGTTGTGAGGTGGTGCTGGGAGAGACTAGGCAGAAAAAGAGGCGTCCTCTACCAGCATGCATAATGAAGGCGGTGATGGATACATATGGGCCAGTTGATGGACACTGTTTGATTTGAATATATCCATTGATTGCCATATATGTAATCTGACTATAATACCTTCATGTTTTACTGCAGTGGTCCTCAACTCAAAAGGTCCCTCTTAAGAGGGGCAATTCCCTGTTATGTACAACGCATAACCTAAAATAGGAACCATATGGTATGTTTGTAGCACAGATATCCATAAAACAGTCAATGTATCTTCTGTATGGTTAAATAATATTTTACATTGTATGTCAAAGCAAATGTGCTGTGTCATTGACTGTATACATAAATTATCTATTCACGGACTTGTCCCGAAGAATGATCTGATGGAGGGAGGGTGGGTGGGCTTCTATGTAGTTTACAGGTAAGAATGATTAACAAATATGTCAGATTCACTTCAAACTTAGTGATGAAGTACATCCGGTAGGTATCTACCAACTTTGTTCAAATGATCATGCTCCAATGATTTTTTTTTTTTTTGAGGGGCTGGAGCAGAGGGGTAATATTTGCATTCCTGTTGATTACCATTTTGTAGATCTCCTATCTTTACATGATTGTTCAAGTGCAATGAAAACATTCAGTCTCTGTGCTTTATGTTTGAATTCAGATATTTGTACAAGCTACAAGTGTTATGCGCACAGCAACTCGTATATTTTGAATCTTCTACTACCCCTCTCCTCATTGTGATGTAAAGGTGATAGGATTGTGAAAATTGGCATTGGCACCAAATATATAGTTTATTTTACATGTACTTGAACTGTGTACTTGAACTGTGATGGTCAACATCAACTGCATGGCAGTTGGTTAGAAGTTCATGATAGAGGGAATAAAGAGACAAAGTTATAGTTTCTGCTGTTATTTTATAACCTATCAATGATTTTCATAAAGATTCAAATCAGATCCAAGTTTATAATTTATGCACATGTTTGCATCCATTAAGCTTGATACAGATGATTGAAAATTATCAAATCTGGAATGTAGCACATATGTAGGAGGGGTGGATTTTGATGGGGGTTGAGAGGGCATTAGTCCACTCTGCCCACCTTTTTTGTTTTACAAAATACATTTGAATACTTTTGTTTAAACTCTCTTCAAATCTTCGTTGTACTTTAGTCTAAAAATGGCTTAGAGTCCACCATTTCACACAAAACGTTTCTCGGGTAGAACCCCCAGACGCTCATTTTAACAAAATAAGTCAATGTTTCGCCACCTTTTTTTTCAAATTCCTGGCTCTACCCCTGGATGTATGACGTGAAAAAATACAGTGACAAATTTAAATGTTTATATACAAAGACCAATATCATTTAGACCATAATAATGTTAACACTGTGCAAGCATGGAACATGCATATGGCCGATAAGTATCAAGACTGAAGTTACCAGCTGAGTTGAGTGTGTCATGCAAGCCCAGGGCTTTTTTTTTTTCGATTTTGTCATCAAGGCAAGTATGATACAGTATTTCACTTGCCCCCATATTTAAAGTCTGGTTGTAAAAGCAGAATTCTCGGTTACCTACCCCAAAGGGAATTAATTTGAAATTTTTATGCCCAGCTCAAATATAAGATTGTCCTGGTATAAGGTGGTTGCCACTAAATGATGAATAAATGGTCAAAAAATGATGAAACTTGTTGTGTTTTAGGGGGAATACAGTGAATCTAAAAGATCTGTTTACAGAGTAAATGAAGCCATATGTTGTGCAGGAAAAATACACCGTTTGTGTATTTTGCTGTCTCTGGCATACCTTAGTCTGGCGGAAATCCACAACAGTTTTATTAGTTCAAAATCACGTGTGCCTTACATTTACTATCATCTTGATGGGAAATATCAAAAAAAAAAAAAAATAAAAAAAAAAATTAAAAAAAAAAAAAAAAGGGAACCAGGAATAAGAATGATGTGGAGAAGTAAAGATATCAGTTATTTTGTAGTCTTGTAGCATGCTCCAACTGGATTTTATGATCTGAAAAAAGAGGAAATTTGGTGGGGCCTGTCAGAGTGAATGAACAAAGAACAAAGAGTAGGAATACTTAATTAATAGCATGAATGGCTATGAGCGAACCAAAGGAAGACTTGTCTCTCAACTAATAGCCTAAATGGCTATCAGCAAAAGAAAAGAAAAACTACATGTCCATGATTCTTAAACACAAGCAACCATTAAAATATCTTGATATGGCAAGCACTTGGTTGCACTGGGCAGCACCATAAATTTACTTTTTTCATTATATTTTTATTTTCGTTTGATGACACCAGTTTTTCTTACATTTAAGGTGGCCTTATAAGACTGATCACTGCATGAAATGAGGGGAAAAGAGATGTCATTGAAAATGAAAATTGTTTCAAATTATCACTCATGATGAATAAAAAAACGAGATCCCCATGCAGTGTATCAACATATCCACGACAGGTACAGATTTCACAAATTCGCTGCGGGGCTCAACATGAAATGCAGCTTTGTACATGAATGCAAATGTTGCACGAGGGCATTTTAGAAAATAATGCGGTTAACTGCTGACTAGACAACGGATTGGTGCACCCATAGCTGTTGGACTTCAATGTGACAGGATTCAAAAGATGCCCTTCACTGCACTTCATCCAGTGGGACTGCGAGTCCTTTTTCAACTGGCAGTGTACAAACAGATTGTGGAGGGGCAAGGTAGTCTTAGGCACACCACTGGAGTCTGTTAAGCAGGAAAACTTGATACGAGGTGGCAAATGCTGGACGATGGGATAATATGCAATTCTACCTGCTGTATTTGGCCACTTCTTCTGCCAAGAAAAAGTGGCCTGGCACCACAGGTAAATTTAACAAAGAAATTGACTCCTATGTCCGAGCCTAGTGACCACAAAAAGCAATTCGGCAGCTCTCAGGAGTGGTTGCATACAGCAGATACCACTGTATATGTGTTTGAATGTTTTCAGTTTGCATTTAACTACCTTATGCATGTATAATGTACATGCGCAGCATATGCAGAAGTGTTTCTTACATGATGTTTATGTGAAGTTTCAAATTGGCAACCAACATAAAAAAATGTACATGTCACACTGTCACGCTTACATCCAAGTTTTAGTTTTGGAGGAACCTAAAATGTTATAAAACTGAAATATTATGTTTTAACACCATTATCCTATCACACAATTTTTGTTTCACAACAAAGCTAAAAAACCATGGGCTCCCTGTCTAAATATTTCTTTCTGAATGAAAGAGTGTGTGCATCAATCACTCAAAATTAGCATTGTCATCTTGACAACTAGGTAGTACTAATCTCTGTGATATGTAGTCTGTTCCTGAGTGCATGTGGGAAAAGATTGAAAATATGTCTGTTAGTGGGCAAGTAGGTGGGCCCTAAAACATTGCCTTGAGTAAAGACGTGACAACAGCCTGTACCCTTTCATTTCACGGAAAATGTACACTCTACAGATCATCACATGGTCAGGATTATGATGTGCAAAAATATCATGCAAAGACATGAAAATGGGAGTGAGATGGCCCCTTACAAATATCCAATCACCAATGTGATAAAGACAATCTACAGAGAATTGAATAGCTAATTTTGGAACATTGAGCATTTTCAACGAATCATTTTAATCATGAAAGGACCGAAGTACACCAGGGGGAGGGGTGCACTGCAGGTGCATGCTTTTAATCATGTAATAAAATTATTACTAAGTCACAAATAAATTTATGTTGTTATCATCATGGTGATGCATTGTATTTATGACCAGAAAATGTATTTATCCCTGGCAGCCTGTCATATTGGTCTGCGAATATTTTTCGAAATAGCAGGGATATGGGCAAGATCCCTGGAAATACCAGCTACAACCTAGAGACAAGGTTTGAGAAAACAAATGATAAAACTTACCACGTTTTTCCACTGCCGTGCTCATGCGTTGTCGTGTGGACTCGGGAGTCAACTTTGTGGCAGAAGCACCACGACCTCTCTTGGGTCCTAGGATACGGGCCAACTGCTCAGGGGTTGGCTGTGCCTGTGGCTGTATAGAGGGCATATCACCAGGAACAATTTTGATGTTGTATCGAAACCTAGCTTCCTTCATCATTCCACTGACAAACATAGAGTCTTCAAAATGTATAGCACATAGTACGCTTTAAATTGTAATCGGAGGTGTTATTCCGGTCGACTGCAAACCTGTTCCATGCCACTGGGAGGCTAGGCCTGCAGCCCGTCTTGTTGGTGTTGCCACAATACATTGTCACAGACCTATGGGGCATGGCAGTGACAAAAATAATGAGCTAGGTAAAAAAAAAAATGAATTTGGTGCCAAAAACGATATTCCACGCATAAAAATTAGACAATCTAAAATTTTGAGTCAAAACAAAAATGTGTGTCCTATCAGGAAATGGCGGCGACTGCCCAGGTCGAATGCCAGATTCACAAACATGTTTCCACATTGACGTCACCAAAGTGGATCTTACCGATTGAAATTTTATTGGACATCCTCGGTGGCGCTATGTTTAAAAGCACCAAAAAGCCCATTACACATATTATGTGTAACAAATGTACCTCATTATTGTTATTTTAGTATATGATCTTACATCTGGGGCAACAAAAGCCTTGTTTGCTGCATGTTTATATTTTCCCAGACCTGCCCTTTAAAAAACAGGGATCCCTCTTGCCCACACTCCACAACCCTACAAGTCCTTGGCACATTTGCCAACATAACCACAAAATAAGAATAAGAACAGAGTGCTATGTGTTCTGTTTTCACCATGACAACAAACTGTTCAGTGCTAATGATCAAGGATCACCACCGCTGTACCCTTTCTGGTAACTTTTGCAGGACCAGGAAGAGTAGGTATCTTTGGAGCTGTACCAGGGCTCTCAGAGACATGTGTAGTTCTGGGCTTTGCACTTCAGGAACTTCAACACAACCAGAATTTTTTTTAAAGACACCCTCTCCATGGACTCCCAAACAATGTTTTTACAGTGGAACTGCCAACACTATCACCCTCTGAGGCCTGTGTCCCACCTGAAGTAGGGAGCATCCCTTTGTGGGATGCTTCTTGCCCAACGTTAACCTTGGAAAGTGGGCAGTAGCAGTTCCCCTTCACAGCTTCTGTTGAGCCAATCAAGCCAATTGAGATAGACCCCAGCATCAGACTTTGTGAGCAGATCATGGTGCAACACCCGTCAGCCTTGCTTGACTTGGGCCTGCTCCTAATTCCATGTGGAATAAAGAGCAGGCCCACTGTGTTGATATACCAAGAAAGGTCCCTCCCACATAAGCTCTTTTGGTGCTCCTTGTGCATCTGAAGGATCTCTTGTGCCACTTCATGGGTACCCTCAAGGTTTTTCTTCATACCCTACATAAAGTCCAAATATGTCCTGTGGTCTTTATGTGTCACTGACCTTCCAATTTCCATATCTTGAGGCCACTTGGTTCCTCCCCAGCATAAGACGATTGGGACTGAGCCCTTACTGGGATGAGGGGTGCTCCTGTATGCAGCCACTAAAAAATGGGATGTGCATATTCCACGCTTATTCTCATCAACATAAGAAAGCAACATTCCGAACAACATTCAGTTAAATTGTTCCACAAGGCTGTTGCAGCTTGGATGGTATCTGGGTGTGTGGATTTTCTGCACTTCTAACAACCTACAGACCTCCCTAATGATCTCCTCATCCACATTTCTGCCTTGGTCTGTGTGGAGCTCAATATGGGTACTAAACCTAGCTATGAGTTCATAAACCAGTCTTTTTCCAACAGAGGACCCTGTCTGATCCTCTAGAGGGTAGGCCTTAAACCATTCCGTCAATTGGTCCTCAAAGACCAACATGTATTTGTTCCCAGAGTCACTCACTGACAAGGAACCAAGTTTTACAGCTGGCACAACCTAGGTGAGTATGAGCTTGGTATATTTCATATGTTGCCCTGGCCCTCTTACCAGGCCACTTACACACACTGCACTTCATCCATGCCCCAACAATGGTTTTGACATCTGAACCCATCCCAGGCTAGAAGTAAAATAGGCACAGGTTTGCCAAATTTTTTGTCGCTCCCTGATGCCCTGCCGATAGGGGCTTATGATGGGCCTTAACATAATCAACCCTAGGCTGCCTAGGCACCATCAATAGACTCCTAGCTACATCGCCAAATAGGTTAATCCACTTGTAGTGTAAAACACCATCCACAACCTCAATCTGCGACCATAGTAGCCAATATATTTAGCAATCAGGAGATGCACCAATCACATGGTCCCTAGTCGGACATCCATCTGTTGTCCATATAAAGACTTCCTTAAAGTGAGGTTCCTTCATTTGCTCATCACCTAGCTCAGGAGGAGTCTGGTACTCAAGCCAACTGGAACCCCAGCCCTCACCACATCTATCACCTGCTTTTGCCTCTTCCTCTTCAGAGCCCTCTGAGTTACCTAGCACATCTACAGCACCAAACATGAAGCAGTTCTGTATCTCATCAGTAAATCTAGCCCATGACTTGGGAGCCTTTGTGCTGTGATCGCATCCCCAGCATGGCAAGTCCTCTAAGTCCTTCCCTATATTATAACAGTCACAGACTTTGGTGTTGTCAAACTATCTTGACATCTCATCGGCATTCCCGTGGCATACTCTCGGGTGATGTTGTATGGTGAAATGAAATTTACTCATGGCTCCCAACCAATAAGTTAGTTGCCCCTTGGGAGACTTAAACCCGAAGAGGCACGCAGGACTAATGTGATCCATCCTCAGCAAGAATGTTCACCCCAGGAAGTAGTTCTAAACTGTATCATAAACTTCACTGCTGCTTACAACTCCCTCCACACCACACAGTTTTGATGCTGAGTGGAGTCTAATCATAAAATAGCACATGCTACAGGCCTCACCATTCTATCCTGGGAAAGGACAGTGCCTTTGCCCCTGGTCACGGCTTCAGTATCCAGCAAGAAAGTTTCCTGATCCTGAGGGTACACCAAGATAAGATCTTCTGTTTCAAAGTCTCCAAGGACTCTCTCTTGGCCTCCTGCCACTCAAATGGAGCATCTTTTTACAACAGGTAAGCGGGAACAGCTGCTATGTGAACATAACTGGACACAAATCTGTTGGATTAATTGACTAGTCCCAGAAATGCCTCTAACTTGGTAACTGTCTGAGGATGGGACATTTCTGACCAGAGCCTAGTTGGTACATATACCCTCCTTACACATCACATGTCCTAGAGACACTACTGAATCCCTTAAAAAGTAAGCGCTATTCCTCTTCAAGCAGTTACTATGCAGTCGCACCAACACCTGCCTAAATCTACTCAGATGTTCAGAGAAGGATTTCCCTGTCACTTTGATGTCAACTATATAGACCAATAGCATTTTCAACTGAAGAATTCTCAGCATAAGATCCATGGCCCTCTGAAAAGTTGAGGCAGTATTTCATAGCTGGAAAGGCATTTGGTTGTAGTGGCAGGATGGTTAACAAAAGCTGTCTTATTCAGATCATGCTTGTCCATCTCTATTTGATAATGACAGCAATTTAGTCTGAGTGTCGTGAAACATTGTGATGCGCTAGGGTTGTTTAGGCACTCCTTAATTTGTTTGAGTGTGTAACTGTTCTTCACAGTCAACTTCCAGATGAACACCACTGAGGATGCCCATTCCCCACCCAAGGGCAAAATCCCCCCCCCCCCCCAATTAAACATTTGGATGGAGCTCCTCATTTCCTGGAAAAATTCAAAGGGGTATGGGGCATAGAGCCTGTTGCACATGATGCGCATCTCCCATTCTGATGGGATGTTTCAGCCCACCACAACATCCAAGGTCCACATCATCCTTGGCAAAAATGTGCTTGGGTCCCCCCCCCCCCCCACGCAGGAAAAGTGTTTTTGTAACTTTTCTACCCCCTCAGGTACATGGCAGTACCATTTGTGTCTTCTTAACTGTTTGATAAATAGTTCATTAGGTATAGTATACTGTGGGCTGTGTTCTCTGACCCATAGTCATAATGGAAGTAGAGTGTGTTTATAATGTTCCAGATTCATAAATATCACAAAAACTATATAGGCCTACTTTCTTCTTTTGCTGTAAACTGAGCTGATTGACTAATGAGGAGAATCACAAAGTGATAGGCCTACCAGGTCTGTTTTTAATTTTAGAAGAAGTGATACAATTTGGGTTTTGAGTGGTTAGGCCTATACATTTTGGAAACACTATTGTCTGTAGATATGAAAAATATTTCAAAATTTGAGAGGACTGTTTTCAAACCATCTGTTGCTTTTAATGGGAGACTGCCTGTCTCAAGTCAGGAGGAAAATTTTTTGTTCACATTGGTATTGGGAGATGAATGTTGATGCTCTTGGTAACCCTGGGATCTCTTTGCTGTCTTTGTTGTATTTGAAATTTATGAGTATGGGTCATGTTTTTCTAAACTGTTTCATCAGATTCCCCTGACAAATGGGAGATGACTACTCCCTCTGGTACTCAGTGGGTTCGACCATGCCATCACTCATCAAGGACCTGCCCATCTGACATTTGTCTAATACATGTACTTGCCCTCAAGGTCACCTTTTCACACCCCATGTTTATATGTCACACAGGAAAACTTGTATTGCAGTCCCAATAATCATATCCTCATTAACACCAACTGGCTCCAAAACAGCCAGATGGTCTTCAATCACTTTGCCAGTGTGTGCCCAGACCATGTTTTTGGGTCTCTGGCCAGAGAGCTACCATCGCATCCAAGTCCAAGCGGCTGAAAGTTCACAGTTCCAATTTGGTTTGCGGCTGGGTAGGAACCAGAACCATAACACTCAAATGGAATCTCAAATGACAACCAGTCTGTAGTTCTATCAAATCGAGGGGGCTTGGAGGCTGGGGCATGAGGGGTTTCAACATGAGGCTCCCCCTGGCTACCTGCATTCCACCTAGTCCTAGCTAATATAGACCTCTGTTTTCCCCCTTCCCCAAGGTGGAACCAATCGTTATCATCACCATCGTTGCTATTAGAGGGCAACTCCCTATCTTGGACATCTGCTCAATGAGACCCTGCAATCCATGACCAAGTAGGGGTATGCTGCCTTCCTGAAGTTGGTTGATGAAAACCCCAACCTCTCATAGAGCCCTCCCCACACAAGCCTCTTCGCCCTTACTACTATCATTGGCCCTTTTGGGATGAAGAAGGGGTCTACATCGCCAAAATGATCATACCTCGTTCCATCTCCTGATCTGCTCTAAAGCCTGTCCAGATTGTGCCCTTGAGGGGTAAGACACTTGAAATCACCCTGTAAACAAGGGGTCACTCAGATTACTATCTCCATGCCCACTCCCTACGTTCCCTGAGCTTAACCTCTGAGGGTCTATATCTTGACAACTTGTTTACAGTATAGTCTGCATTAATGAAGAATATTTTAAAGGTTGAGAGGACCAGTTTATAACCACCAGTTGCCTTTCACAGCTGACTGCCTGCCTCAAGTCAGGAGGGAAATTGTTGCTTCACATTAGTATTGGACTATGAATGTTCATGCTTTGGTAACTCTGGAATCTCTTTGCTGTCATTGTTTGGTTTGAAATTTATGAATGTGAGTCGGGTTTTTCTAAACTATTTGCTTCCCTTGGAACCATACTGTCTGGATCAGGGATTGCTTTACAGGTGTTCGAGGCTAGGCCTACTGATCACTTTCTTACAGGTAATCAGCACGACAAATTAACACAAAGCAAAGTATATACACATGCGTTTGAACTTCAGAACATTTGAATTCACCCATGCATGGCTCAACCTGCACTGATGAACACATAGTTCACAGTTCTGCCACAGGTGTCACCAGTGACTGGGCAAGTTCACACAAAACTCTAAGTGCAACATACATGAATTTTACTTTCACTATAACTTGAAAACTACTTGAACTGAGACTTTGATGTTGCATATGTTAGTTTTCTTCTATAAAGTTCAGACCTACTCAGAACATGGGTGACCTTTATCCTATCCCAAGTTCACAGAGCCACAAGTGTGATAAATATCTAGGTCAGCTAAGCATGGACTGTTCACACGGCCCTTTTTTTGTGTGTTCTCGCCATTGTCGATTTCTACAGAACAGTCACTCAGACTAATCTGAAACTTTGAGGATATGTTTCTTATGAAAATGTCAAACAAACATGTTCACTAGGTGGCACTGCTGATGATTCCTGACTTTTAAACAACTTATTCAATTTGGGTACTCATCGGCAAATGCCACTTTTCATTACATTACTATGTAAATCGATGGTCCTTCGTCCTTTCGAATTGACATTTTCAGCATTTTTTCTAAAATCATTTGCAGGATCCTCTTCAAACTTGGAGTGCTTCTACTTTGGTTTAGACAAAAGGCTCGGATTGAAAATTCAGTATGGTAATAGCCAGGGTTGTTCGTTTATGCTAAAATATCAGAAAGGGCCCCAAACCACGTCCATGGGGAACCAGGGATTTGCCTTTCATCTGGCCAACCAGCTGACATGGCAAACAGCCAAGTCTAATGAAGCCGCGCATTTATATGCACTGCAGCTAAGCACTTCCTAAATATCTTCAAATATTATTATATTTCATATGCCTCAATGCAAATTGAATGTACATAAAATATATGGACAGTTGTCCTTGCTGTGTGTGACCACCCCGGCTGTCAACCCAAAATGATCCCACACTGCAGTTGGTCGTTTGCGTCAGGGGCGGTTCAGGTGTCCCGACCACCGTTGCATAGGTCACTTAACGTTACCCGATCATGCCAAAAATAATTACAAAAAAAAAAAAAAGAAAAAGGAAAAAAACTTACGGTATTTTGTTAAACCACAAAACACTCGCATATTACACTGCATGCAACTTATAATTCACTTCTGATGAGTCTAGTTATTATTCAATCAGATAATATGAAATTGGAAAATACAAGCCCGCAAAATTTCAATACATTAATGTTATTACGATGTCTGGGAAGCTGGACCATGACTAAACAGTGATAGTCAACAAGCAGCGTGTGACAACCTGACAACCATTTTGAGATCGAAAACTCGTTAGTGTGCAAACTTGGGTACATGTGATTATGTTCAACCCACCTCGTTCATTTTAATCCGGGAACATTACAAACAGTGCTGCGAAAGGCCACAGTTCACTTTATCATCCAAATCAAATGTTCCTTTGTGCGACTGTCCCAGAATGCAATGTGCTATGTTCAAAATGCGTGCATGATGTACCTGGACATCGTGTCGCATTTGAATTTGTAACTAACGACGCAAACTGATTCAGAGACAACTGAGTGAGCAAATTACAGTTAAGATAAGTCAAGTTTCAAAATGACCCCAAGACCGCTTGCCTTGCTACCTTAGCGAACGGAGGCCTAGAACGTAACAAAACAATATGTAAACAGCCAACACCGTAGAAAAGTAAGAAAAAACAAAACAAAACAACATGTGGACAGCTTTAATCCTTACGGTATACATAATATATATATATATATATATATATATATATATATATATATATATATATATATATATATATATATATATATATATATATATATGTACTTATGTACTCAGACTGGCATGCAGTGCAATACAATTTGTCTGATGTACCGAGTGTTCTTTAAATGGCCCTGCTTCCCAGATGTACGAGCTGCAACACACAAAACATCAATTAACGCTAAATTACTGTAATCTCAGGTAATATGTTAGGTTAATGAAGACTGACATCAACATTTGTTTATAATTAAGATTTATTGCCCATCCCTGTTGACCAATCTGAACAGTTGTTTTGAAATGAAACATTATTTTGAAATAAACCACAGAGCTTGCACACTGAATACCTGTATGTGATGTATCTACACCTGACAACCTCTATTTTGATGCTGTTGTTTAAGTATAATAGCACACAGGACTATTTTATTGCATTCCATGAGCAAAATATACATTGCGTGAACTGATCCTCTTCTTATTACTTCTATGAAATATTTGTGTACATTTTTCAGACCAGGTAATAAGTTCTTGGTGTAATAAGAATGGCTTCAGTTCAGCAAAGTTTGTCCCTAAAGTGATACAAAATAAAAGCCATATCATACCCTGTTTAATCGATGGTATTAAAATATTTTTCAAGAATAGTATATACATTTGTATGCAAAATATGTCAAGTACAAGCCATTTCAAAACTATCCCAATTTATCAGCATTGAATCTTAACCCGGAGCAAACCTGAAAACTTGATTTTTAAAATGAAATAGATACAAAGGATAATTGGTTACAACTTACATGCCAACAGCAGGACAATTATAGTACAAGCATTACGCAATACATCTTTGTACCAACTTTGAGCTCAACTTGTTTAGACATATTTGAAACATGATGCACCAAAAACAGTAAATAAGCTCACATAACATGAAAAGAAATATTACAGGGACCCTAACTTGGGTAGTTTTTGCTTCATACAACACAGCTGTACCAAATTTATCTGTTGATTGTCCAAATGTATTCAAAATACTGCCAAAAATGATGAACTCAAAACGTTGAAAGGTCCTCATTAGAAATATAAACTAGGCAAAATTAATAACCCTCTGCTTAAAAAATTTAATGGTGTACCCACACTTTTTTAGGTAATTTAAAGATAAGCACATGTATGTGTAGCATAATCCTTTGATTACATCATGTGTAAAGATGAGCAGAGTTGGAGCCCGTGCTTGACTTCACATGGGCTGAATATGACACAAAGTCAAAAAGTGCACTTCGCAGAAAGGATCATGTGTGGTTTTTCCTGTCATGTTAGGACGCTCCTTACCATTGATTTTTCTCAGTATACCTGTGTAATGTGGCCAGAAACTGTGCCAATCATGGGTATAAAGGCATGGTTTTTTTTTGTGTCAGTTATGGATTCGCCATCACTGGTCAAACTGTGAACATCACCATGCCAAGGCTATCCAAAATGGACAGGGCAAGAGCCATAGGTCGCATTGAAGCCTGTGAAAGTTGCAGAGCTGTCGCACGTGCAATGGGTGTGACCCACAAATCCATCAATGAGTTGTTGAGAAAATACAGAAACACAAATGATGTTGCAGATTTACCACGCCCGGGTAGGCCAAAGCTGACCACCAGGCAACAAGACCGTTTCATCGTCAATGCAGCACTGAGGAGTAGGAGCCGCACAGGTCCTGATATTCATAGCCAGCTGGAGAGAGCCAACCTCACCAATGATGCATGTCCACCCAGACTGTTCGTTACAGACTGCATGCTGCTGGTTTAAGGTCCCGGAGCATGGTAAAAAAGCCGCTTCTTACCCCATGTCACAAGGTTGCTCGGTTGCAGTGGACAAGAGAACATGTCTATACAACACATGCAGGATGGAGCAATGATCTCTTCACTGATGAGTGTTGCTTTTCCCTCCACAGAAGTGATGGACGTGTTCGTGCATGGAGACGGCGAGGGGAGAGACACGCTACTTGTTGTGTTCAGCCCACAGTTGCATAGGGAAGGGGCAGCATCATGGTGTGGACGGGCATCTCTGCTAATGGCAAGAAAGACCTCGTCATCATGGAAGGAGCAATGACAAGCAGACGGTACATTACGGATGTCCTGGAACCCCATGTTAGTCCATATGCGGGTGCCATTGGAGACAACTTCATGCTGATGCACCACAATGCCCGGCCACATGTTTCAGCTGTGGTTAGTGATTACCTGGATAGTGAGAGTGTTGAGGTGATGAAATGGCCAGCATGCTCACCTGACCTCAACCCGATTGAGCACCTGTGGAGCCACATGAAAAGAAATGTGTACCAGAAGATGGGTCCTAACTCACACTTCGCAGATCTACGGCGTTATCTTCTGGAGGAGTGGGACAGTATACCTCAGGCACTTGTGAGAAAGCTCGTCTACATCATGCAAAAAGGCTGCCAACAGTGCATTGACAACCATGGTGGCTACGCATCCCATTGAATGGACATTTAAAGGTGCTTTATGTGACACAGTGATGAGTCAATTTCTGCTCTATTGAACTCAAAAAATGCCTTAACTTTAAATACAGTCTGTGATAACTTTTGATGCAACCAAGCACCATCTGTGATAACTTCTAATGGGACTTGGCACTCAGTTCATATGCATGTTTGAGCGCTGTACAGGTACTTTTGCGAACTTGTGATTCAGTCTTTGTCTGCTTTTTGACACTCTGCAATGAAGCGTAACTTCATTTGATCAGAATTTCCTCTACAGATCTACTCTAAAGTGTATATAGAATAAAAGAAACATTGAATATATTCAAAATATGTGTCTGTTTTTTTTTCATATAAGAATTGCTTTTAGTGGAGGGTTATTAATTTTGCCAAGTTTATATATATATATATATATATATATATATATATATATATATATATATATATATATATATAGATATATATATATATATATATAGAGAGAGAGAGAGAGAGAGAGAGAGCGAGAAAGAGGGAGAGAGAAATCTAACTGATCCATGGCCTCACAATGCACCTTGATAACAAATCTGAACAAAATGTGTAAAGTTATTTTTGAGATATCATGTTAGCAAGCATCTCATGAATGGAGGGACAGCACAAATGATAAATGGAAAATAAAAAAACACCATGCCCCCTCCTCCACTTGGTCAAAGGCATAAAATGACATAATGTAATTTGCTAAATACAAATCAGTCAATAACCAACATGCAAACTGGCTACACAATGCACATATATGTTAGTGCCTACCCAAATGCTGCAGCTTTGATATTACTTGGGCTATGGTTCTCCCACACCCCGTTTTGTCCAAGAAAACGTTGCATCTGTTTGTCAATAGGATTGGTCCCTGTTAAGGATGTTTTTCTCGAGGACCTCTACTTCTTCTTTTTTTCCATTTTACCCATAATCCCTAAATGGAAAAAAGTGATTCTAACATAACTACAGAATTTTATGTAAATATATATTGTTGCAGGGAAACATAGTTCAAGACAGATATCTTCAGACAGCATAATACACAGTGGTCCCTCTCTTGAAAGATTGCGAACAGGTATCACAAGTATGTTTTCCCACAAAACATTTTTTTTCTGTTAAGAAGTGAAAAGAGAATGAAAACTAAAACGTAAAGTGTTCGGAAAATTTTTGTTTTTGAAATCAGGTAGTCTCTTTGTGCAGTAAAGTATCCTGAAAAGATTTTTGAAGTCAGGAGGGGTCTCTTTGTGATGGTTTTCATGGCACTATATGGACGCTCTATAGGCTTCTCCTTTAAGGAATATGGTTTGCATGCATTTATGTGATAGTGCACACTATACTGGGTTTCGGCACTTAGGAATATGCCAGTCCTCATCACTGTCACTGCTGTCATAAACTAAACCAACCAGAGACTTCAAAATCTGTATTAGTACTTGCCACTGACAAGAACATATTGCCTGCCAGAACAAAAGTATGTCTACACAGGGACAGTGGTGCCTACTGTGACCTTTACATACTTAGCTGAAGGTCACTGTTGTTTCATAACACATCTTCTACTGATAGAGAATGGTCACACAAACATTTTAGGAAAGTATGAATATCACTGAAGGAACTAAAACAGTCAACAAAGGCAGATTAGATACCCCCTGCACCCTGTGATATGCTCACCTCAGCCACTTGAAGCAGCCATTGCTCATCGGAAGATACAACAGATAGATGTTTATTTCCACTCACCCATGTAGTGGCCTACTTCCGTTACCTACTTTCAAATTCCTACCTTCATGCACATCTACCCATCATGCTTGATAAACTTTGGAAGTTTGGAACAATTGATCAAATGGAATAGGTAAAGTTGCGTATACAAGATTATGTGCACACCCACCAAGTGACCCCCTTGCAGTGACCTACTTTCAAATTCCTACCATCATGCACATTTACCAATCACACCTAATAGCTGTGGCAAGTTTGACAGAAATCAGTCAAACTGTACAGGGCAAGTTTTACACACAAGATAATGCCTCCACCTACTGAGTAACCCACTTTCCAAATCCCATCTTCACACACATCTACACATCATGTGTCAAAGCTGTGGAAAGTTTGAGTAAAATCGGTTGAATGGTGTAGGAGGAGTAGTGCACACAAGATAATGTCTACAGACACACGGATGATAAAGATGATGCCAGCTTCCACTCACCGAGTGACCTACTTCTAGTGACTTGTTTTCAAATTCTTGCCTTCATGCACATCTGCCCATTATGCTTGATAAATGGAGTAAGTGGAGTTGTGCACACAAGATTATGTGCACACCCACCAAGTGACCTCCTTCCAGTGACTTACTTTCAAATTTCTACCATCATGCACATATACCAATAACGCCTAATAGCTGTGGCAAGTTTGACAGATATGATTCAAACGGTATTGGAATTGTGCACAGGGAGATCATGCCTCTACCCACTGAGTGACATACGTCCAGTGACCTAATTTCAAATTCCCACCTTCAGGCACCTCTACACATCATGTGTGCAAGCTGTGGAAAGTTTGAGGGGAATTGGTTGAATAGTGTGGGAGGAGTAGCACACACTAGGTGATGTCTAGAGACAGACGGACGGACGGACACACAAACAGCCAGATAGCCATTGTCCTTCCAAATTAAAGCAGACCCTATCAAAGGTAATAAACTATGAAAGTTTCTTGATCCTACCAAATCTGGTTCTCCTGATATCGAGCGAAAGAATTTCAAAGTACATTGACCCTAAAGACCTTAAACTTCAGTCAAGGTGACACTCCTTCAAACTTTATTCAGCTTCCAAAGATAGGTCAACTGTAAAAGTTATGTGATCCTAACTTTTCTGGTTCTTCCGAGATTGTTGCATTTTGTTTAAATGGATTAACCCTGGTAACTTAAATCAGGTCAAGGTCACTGTCCTTCAAACCTGAGCAAGACTTCTACCTGGGTGATTGGATGACCAACTGTAAAAGTCTTGTGATCCATCTTATCCAGTTCTTAACATCTCATGTACAAGGCATTTATCAAAGAGAAAAATTGCCTCCAGTAACCTTGAAATTAGGTCAATATCACTGTCCTTGAAACCTTGAGGAAAACCCTTACAAGGGCAATTATCTGTAAATATTTCATGATCATAGCAATTCTGGTTCTCCTGATATTGCGTGCAAGAAATTCCTACAGAATTGACCTAGGTGACCTTAAAATTGGGTCACGGTCATTGTCCTTCACACTTGATGTAGACTTCAAATAGGGTGATCAACTAAAAAGTTTCATCATCCCAGCTTATCTGGTTCTTCTGAAATCACGCGCTTGAAGGGACAAACGGACAGACAAGCGGACGCACAAACAGACCCAGGCGATAGCAATACCACCCTGGGCCTATATGGGCCCAGGGGTAAAAATCAATGGAACAGCTATGACAAACTTTATGGCAGCATTTGAGATAACACAACAGTAAAGTAGTGTGGCCTAAACAGTGTTATTAATGCTGTAGAACACGAAGAAAAGGCACGCCAAGAGCTCACCAATGGGACTGACTCTGTCAGGTTTCCATTTCCTTTCTTTTTTTTTTTTGGCAGGGGAATAAATTCACCATCTGTTGAGACAATAAATTAAGTTCATTAGCACTCAACACTATGTGACTACCCAAGTTTCCCATGAAATTTTACAAGTTTCTTCAAAACACTTTTCTTCTTGCTTAGAACTATATACAAAATACATGATTAAACACCAGCCTTAATCTAATTACCTTTATACAGCAGTTGAATGCCTTATTTCACAGCTGGTTAAATTTCTACTGTTACAATTGTATAAATAAAAAAGACCAAGCAAGACCAGTGACGGGCAAAAAACTTTAGAGAAAGCGCCACACCAGTTTCGAATCAAGCAATTCTCATCAGTGGCAGTCAGGGGCACCGTGAACCACTGCTCATATACGCAGGGATAACGATGCTAACAACATTGGCTGAACGCCATTAACAGTCGTACGTACTGACACACACTGAGCTACCAGTCCACTGTCCGAATTAATGGGTTGATGTGACGCGTCATAAGTATGAAGATGTCGATACGTCATGAAGAGTAACCATTCCTTGGTTACCTGAAACAGAAGTCATACTGTGGCATGAATGCCGGATGAGGCCTTGAAATGGAAAACACTTTTCCTGACTAGACTAATTGGGGAAAGTGTCTTGTGCATCAGAACGATAGCCAATATCGAACAGAGCTGAGCTGTGTCCTTAGGTCAACTTAAATAAAGGTTACCTGGAGGTTATGTGATGGTAGATAGACTCAGAACAGAATATTTTAGCACAAGATTTGCCAGGGGGTCTATCTACCCATAACATTGAGGCCCAACAGTTCAGTAGTGCAAAGCTGGTGTATCCAGTATTTTTCTCCTTCAAGTCTGAGTCCCGTGGTGCGTGACAGCCCAGGGGGAATTAAAACGCAATTTTATAAATGAGTGGTAAATTTTATGAACATACATTTACTGACCAGAACAAGTTTTGCATGCAGACTTATGCACAGGTTACTTCCTGAAATTAGTCGTATCTGAAACCTCTAAGTTTGTTTAAATGATTTGCTGGGCTTTTAGTGCAATTGCATAGATCTATTGCTTCACTTCTTTGAGAGTCCACAAGGATCTACTACACTTCTAAATTCTTTTTCCGGGATATATAAAAGGATAAATTTCTCTAAAAATAGACATACATTCAGTAAATGCATTCCATTAAGTTCTGATGTCCAACAAGCTGGTCATATTGCTTCTATCACGAACTTACCAGAATCGGATGACACCTCAGCATCTGGCAATCCTACCCGGACAAAATTATGCATTAGGCAAAAAAATTACCATCTGCTACATGCATTAGGCTACAGTATTCGTCACAAAAGAGGACTGTATAAACAGTTCATGCTCAACAGTACAGGCAGCAGTACTCCTACAGAAGACCAAAAGGAAAGTCAGGTAATGTGTGGTATAAAATTCAACCCCATCTCCAAAATATCAGCCCCCTCCAATAGCTTAACACCTTCAATGCCTCAACACTTTGTGTAGTCCCAAAAGTGTATTGCTATTGCAGGTTTCCTGTCATATATTTCTCAACTATATACCATGAAAGTGTCATTTTCAGGCCAGTTTTTGGGGTGAAAATGTTTCTCTGATTTCATCTTGACATTTTGGCATTGGATGGAGGCACACAAAAAAAAATTGAGTTCCAAGTAGAACTGTCGCCAAAGGCAGGCTAGATACCCCCCCCCCCCTACCCTACAATATTCTCACCTCAGCCACAAAATCGACCATTGTTGATTGGAAGATACAACAGGTAGCTGTTCGTTTCCATTTCACCATCTTCCAGCATCAGCCACTTAAACATGTTAAAGCAGTGGCCACTGAGTGACTTACTTTCAAATTATTGTCTTCATAAAATTTTACCCATCATGCTTGACAAATGAGGGAGGTTTGGAAATAATTGATCAAATGAAGTAATCGGAGTTGCGCACACAAGATTATGTGCACACCCACGAAGTGACATTTTTTCAAGTTCCTACTATCATGCACATATATGAGTAACGCCTAATATCTGTGGAAAGTTTGACAAAACTAATCAGTCCAATGGTATAGGACAAGTTGCGCACACAAGATCATGCCTCCATCCACTCAGTGACCTGCTTCCAGTAGCCAACATGTAAATTCCTACCTTCACACACATCTACATATAATGTGTGAAAGCTGTGGACAGTTTGGAGAAAATTGGTTGAACTGTGCAGGAGGAGTAGGGCACACAAGATGATGTCAACACACACACGGACAGGTGGACAGACAGAATACAGTATACCCCCAAACTTTGTTTGTGGGGAGGGGGGGAGGGGTGTAATGAAAGTTTTTCAAAGGGGCCCCAATATTGTTACTATTTATGTGGTAAAAAAAGACATTACAAATGTATGCTTACACACACATCCATGAGATCAACATTGAGATCAAATTCAAGACATGGTATTTTACAAGTATCTTCCATGTGGAGGGAGGGTGTCATAAAAAAGAGTATTCTTTACACTTTAATGCAATATTTGACTGAATGATCCCTAAAACTTTTATTAAGTATATAAAAGCACCCTCCGAGATATTTTTAATGGGTGGGCTTGCTGCGGCACCATTCATTAACTGGACCAAACTAGCCTGCAAAACAAAAAATTGAAAAAGTTTTACCCTTTAAGTTGATGTGCAAGTCAAAACAAGGGACCTTTACCCTAACATACAGGTATTACAATGGTAGACATGATGTGTACATTAGGTGAGACATTGAAGGCTTTGCTGTGCCTACATGTGAACGTATCAGGATAATACACAAAGCACAAAATGTGTCATTTTTCACAGGAAAATAACTTTCCTTTCAAACCAAGTGTATTTCTATTGTACCAAGACATGACGCTTTGTGATGACAAAAGATAATGCATGTACCAGGAGATTTCTGCTTATATAGGTCTTGGGCCAGTAAACGCACATGACCGGGCTGGTGTGTCAGAAATTGTAGTCACGTTATGAATGCACGGCCTCAGGTGACAGGATATTAGAAATAAGAGAGCAGATAAATCTTATGCTTTTCTTGTCAAATGAAGGGATCAAATATGCCTGATTATTGGTTCGTTTGGAAAGGGTGTCACTTCAAGCAATAAACCTTGAACTAGAAATCTTATTGGGTCATTATTTCATTGAGATTTGCCTCAGAACTGTAACTATGGAAGTAAGCATAAACAAATGCACGAGTAGCAAAAAAGTTAATTGGATGTGACCCCATTTTCTATTTATAATATTACTGTCATTGAAGTAAAATTTGAGCAAGATGCCAGGTAAATTTTCAACGAGACTTTAAATGTCAGAGAGACAAGCCTGCGAATATAGCCAATTTAACATGTAACTCTATTAGGTTTGATTTACTGGTCCAAGACCTTAAAAGGAGCATATATGGCCGTTTGACTATGAACACACACACTAATACACATGTATCCAAATGGCTATTTTATGTTTCCAGATAATAATTTTTGTGTTTTTAAACATTTTACCAGGGTCACGAGTGGTCTCATGCACAATTATAGGCACTTTTTGAGAAATGTAGGCCTAACTCCAATGCAGCAGGGTATGAACTGTGGCAAGGTGGTCCAGATCCCAGCATTGTCCAATATGGAACAAAAGAAATAAAATATCCTGGCCACCCATCAAAAGTTGAATACGTACATAGAATTGCATATAAATTGCCACACATTTCATTTGAAATTGTTGGAAGAAAGGAAGTTAGTCACTTATGCCACAATCATAGATGCCTGGAGACAAGTCATTTGGTTTTTGAGACACATGAAAGTAACATTTCACGGCTCAACTGTAAATTACAAAAAACATGCACTCATGGGCATACATCCCACTGTATGTTTTGGTAGCATCATTCCTACTGGTGAGTCCCATAATATATATAATGAAGTATATTATGTTGATAATGTTCATTTTCAATTGTTTGAGGGGTGAGGTCCCTCAACTGCATTTCACTTTTTAACATGTTGAATAACTGTGTTTTGTGAAAACATGGACTGTGTGACATGTGGGCTGATCAGCCATACCTTTTTTATAGCATTGCTTTTTGTTTTTCAGTATGTTTTGGTGCATGGCACTTGGATGTATTATTTCTGACAGCAGGGCGTTCAGTTTTGAATGTGTTAGTCTTCTGTCTCTCTTTCTCAGGCATTAATTGTTTGTCACCCCTGTGTAACTGCTGCACAACACTGGAACCTGCTGTCAGTGGTGCACCCAGAGCTGTACCCAGAGTTAGCAGTGACTTGCCTGGCATATTGTTGTCTGAATGACCGGCTGCATGGACACGACCATGTACATTCATTTAAATGTCACATTTTTGGGCACTGCCTTCACGATAGCCCTGTTAGTGGCTTCAGTTTTGTTTGATGTGCAATTGAATTTTTTTTCCGACCACTTTATGTCCAAATCTCATGTTTATTATGTTGCGCAATGTTTGACAGTCTTCCTCTGTAGGTGTATTGACTGGTTCAGTCAGTGTTGAAGGGAGACATGGCCTGGTCCACATGCAAAGTTGACTGCCAGCACATACAAATGAATATTTTTTACAGAGGTCATGACTCCCTTAGTAAACAAGCGATCACAGCCTCAGCCACATAACACAGTTTATTTTTCAACAGGTGGGTGTTGTCTTCCAAATTCGCATGTGCTGCGTGAAAGTCACATTTACATCGATTACCAAGGTCATCCAGAAATCTGTTTTGTGCAGTAGTTTTGCCATTGTGGCCAGCATACATGTGATTTGAGAAAGTCGCTTTTCTCACTGCATCTTCCTGGCTCTTGCTTAAACGGCGAGCACATCGCTGTACATTGATTGAACCATGTTTTTGTTCAATATTTTGTACTGTTGCATTTGCATTGGAGTCTCCATTCAATATAATCGTGCCAACTGATAGGCCTACGTCATTAATTTGTTTGATGCAGTGGGTCAGGTACGTGCCTTTATTACCAACTGTTGCATCAGCAGGCAGGTTAGCAGAGCAAGAGTCATCATGAAGTTCTCCAGGCCCATGCCATCGAAAACATAGTTTATTAAATGTACCCACTGCCACAATTGTTTTCAGTTGAGTTTCATTCTCAGCCACGAAGTAATTGGCTTGTGTGGCTGGCTGGAAATGTGTGCGTCCTTGAGCAGTCTGCAGTCTGTTATTGTAGGTACAGTCACCTTCTACAGCGATGGAACTGTCAGGATCCAGACCTTTCTGTTTGTTTAGGTCTTTTACGTCCTGCATTATACTGGCCATACCCTTCTTATTTTCATGTACAAGGTTCCTTTTGACTCTGTTTGCATTGTATTGGAGCCCAGCTTTTGAGGGAGGAATACAGTTTGCGGCCAGAAGAACGCTGCGGAATGCAGTGGCAGATATAGAATTCCTCGACAATGCAATCTTGACACTAACAATTGGCGCAGCAGCTCGGCGTCCACGCCCACACCTTTATTCTAAATCATAATGCGTGTGACATATTTCCTCATACCAGGTATGAAGATCAGTGGAATATGTGCATGTACAGCATTTAAATGCCATCTGCCAGCCCAGGCCTTTTTTCTCACACCGGTCCCACTGTAAGTCACCTGTGCAAGCCGGGAATTACCTGTTGTGCATTGGCACTGTGTCTTGTGGGGTACCTACATAAATAAAAGCTGTTGGGTAGCTACTGCGTGAGCCGCATGTTCACGTATTGCCTTGTTCCGCAGATATGCAGTTTTCTGAACATGCAGAAAGGTATAAGTGTGCAGATCAGGGTTATCAGTACTAGCCCCCTCATCATATTAATTGTAAAAAGTATCAGCTGTGGTCTTACCAGGTTGCCACACCTTGACGTCCAATATGCGCTTCCGTTTGTCATCTTGCAGGACCTTCTTCCCATCTTTTGTTTCATGGACAGTGGCTGGGTACTTTTCAGCACTTATACACTGAAGTGGGGTGCGGGAACTTTCACTTTCTCTGTTGCAGGTAACTATTTGGGTGTGTGAGTGTGTCTCAATACGAACTTAGTTTTACGCCTGTTCCGGTCTCCTTTCATAGCTACAGCGATATACTTCTTGTAAAGGCACACGTATCTTCAATCAACTTCTCTCAATCAAGAGCAGTGACAGAATGGACAGAATACTGTGTTGTATTGTCCTATGGAGATTACAAGGCAGATAGAAGCAATAAGTCTGGGGTTATCAGATAGGACTGGATTGCAGCCGGGGCCAAATTTAGTGGCTGTGAGTTTTGAATTGAGTACACATCATGCAGCTACCAGCTTGTTTGATAAGAAAATGTCTTTGGTATTTTGTTTACAGTGGGATGCCAAAGATACCAATGGAATTTAATTACAGTTACAAGAAGACCTATCTAACACTTTGATAAGAAATGTCTCATATCAGTGTGATTCCTCTTCTCAGCTTATGCCCAGGTGTGATGGAAATGTAATTTCTTCACTGACATAGAGGGGGCACTGCAGGTTCAGCTGAGCCAATTGTCAATTTTAGTGTATGAACACAGATCAACACAGTCTCATACAAATCAAATAACAGTTTTACCCTTTAAGTTCATGTGCAAATCAAAACAAAGAACCTTGACCCGAACATACTGGTATTACAATGGTAGATATGATGTGTACATTATGTGAGACATTGAAGGCTTTGCTGTAAATTGAGCCAAAAAGCAGAAAAATAGAATTTCTGTTTTAAAAATAAATTGTGTTATGTGAACTTATCAGGATAATACACAAAACACAAAATGTGTAATTTTTCACAGGAAAATAACTTTCCTTTCAAACCAAGTGTATTTTTATTGTAGCAAGAAATGATGCTTTGTGATGACAAAAGATAGAGATGTACCAGGAGATTTTTGCTTATATACGTCTTGGGCCAGTAAATGCACATGACCGGGCAGGTGTGTCAGAAATTTTAGTCACGTTATGAATACAGGACCTCAGGTGACAGCCTTTTAAAAATAAGAGAGCAGATAAATTCTTATGCTTTTCTTGTCATATAAAGGGAACAAATATGCCTGATTATTTGTGGGTTTGGGAAGGTGTCACTTCAACCAATAAACCTTGAACCAGAAATCTTATTGGGCCATTATTTCATTGAGATTTGTCTCGGAACTGTAACTATGGAAGTAAGCATAAACAAATGCACGAGTAGCAAAAAAAAGTTAATTGGATGTGACCCCATTTTCTATTGATAACATAACTGTCAGTGAAGTAAACTTTGAGCAAAATGGCAGGAAAATTTTCAACGAGACTTTAAATGTCAGAGAGACAAGCCTGCGAATATAGCCAATTTAACATGTAACTCTATTAGGTTTGATTTTCTGGTTCAAGACCTAAAAAGGAGCATATATGGCCGTTTGACTGTGAAGACACATACTAACACACATATATCCAAATGGTCATTATATGTTTCCAAATGATAATTTTTGCGTTTTTATGCATTTGCCCAGGGTCAGGAGTGGTCTCATGCACAATTAATTACAGGCAATTTATTAGAAATGTAGGCCCACCTCAAATGCAGCAGGGTGTAAACTGTGGCATGGGGGTCCAGATCCCAGCATTGTCCAATACGGAAGAAAAAGAGTAAAATATTCTGGTCATCCATCAAAAGTTGAATACGTACATTGAAATGCATATAAATTGGCACACATTTCCTTTGAAATTGATAGAAGAAAGGAAGTTAGTCATTTATGCCACAATCATAGATGTGTGTAGCCAAGTCATTTGGTTTTGGAGACACATGAAAGTAACAGTTCACGGCTCAGCTGTAAATTACAAAAATCATGTACTCATGGGCACACACCCTACTGTATATTTGAGTAGCATTATTCCTACTGGTGAGTCCCATAATATATATTAGTGTATAATGTTGATAATGTTCATTTTCAGTTATTTGAGGGGTGAGGTCCCTCAACTGCATTTCACTTTTGAACGTGTTGAATAACTATGTTCGGTGAAAACATGGCCTGTGTGACATGTGGGCTCATCAGCCATACCGTTTGTATAGCATTGTTTTAGTTTTTCAGTTTGTTTTGATGCATGTCATTTAAATTTATTATTTCTGACAGCAGCGCGTTTAGTTTCAAATTTGTTAATCTTTTGTCTCTCTTTCTCAGGCATTAATTGTTTGTCACCCCTGTGTAACTGCTGCACAGCACTGGATCCTGCTGTCAGTGGTGCACCCAGAGCTGTACCCAGAGTTAGCAGTGACTTGCCTGGCATATTGTTGTCTGAATGACCGGCTGCATGGACACGACCATGTACATTCATTTAAATGTCACATTTTTGGGCACTGCCTTCACGATAGCCCTGTTAGTGGCTTCAGTTTTGTTTGATGTGCAATTGAATTTTTTTTCGACCGCTTTATGTCCAAATCTCATGTTTATTATGTTGCGCAATGTTTGACAGTCTTCCTCTGCAGGTGTATTGACTGGTTCAGTCAGTGTTGAAGGGATAAATGGCCTGGTCCACATGCAAAGTTGACTGCCAGCACACACAAATGTTAATTTGACAGAGGTCATGGCTCCCTTAGTGACACGTGATGACAGCCTCAGCCACATAACTCAGTTTATTTTTCAACAGGTGGGTGTTGTCTTCAAAATTCTCATGTGCTGCGCGAAATTCACCTTGACATCAATTACCACGGTCATACGAAAATCTGTTTTGTGCAGTAGTTTTGCACCTGTGGCCAGCACACATGTGATTTGAGAAAGTCGCTTTTCTCACTGCCTTTTCCTGGCTCATGTTGAAATGGCGAGTACATCGCTGTATATTGATTGGACCATGTTCTTGTTCAATATTTTGTACTGTTGCATTTGCATTGGAGTCTCCGTCGAATATAATAGTGCCAACTGATGGGCCCACGTCATTGATTTGTTTGATGCAGTGGGTCAGGTACATGCCTTCATTACCAATTGTTCCATCAGCAGGTTAGCAGAGCAAGAGTCATCATGAAGTTCTCCAGGCCCATGCCATCGAAAACATAGTTTATTAAATGTACCCACTGCCACAATTGTTTTCAGTTGGGTTTCATTCTCAACCACGAAGTAATTGGCTTGTGTGGCTGGCTGGAAAGGTGTGCATCCTCGAGCAGTTTGCAGTCTGTTATTGTAGGTACAGTCACCTTCTACAGTGATGGAACTGCCAGGATCCAGACCTTTCTGTCTAGGTCTTTCAAGTCCTGCATTATACTGGCCATGTCCTTCTTATTTTCATGCACAAGGTTGTCATTTACTCTACATTGTATTGAAGCCCAGCTTTTGAAGGAGGAATACAGTTTGCGGCCAGATGAACGTCGAGGAATGCAGTGACAGATATAGAACTCCTTGGCAATGCAATCTGGACACTAACATTTGGCGCAGCAGTTCGGCGTCCATGCCCACTTCTATCCTCTGAAGCATCCTGCATTGGACATATTTCCTCATACAAGGTATGAAGATCAGTGGAATATGTGCATGTAGAGCATTTAATACCATCTGCCAGCACAGGCCTCTTTTCTCACACCGGTCCCACTGTAAATCACCTGTGCAAGCCGGCAATTGCCTATTGTGCATTGGCACTATGTCTTGTGGGGTACCTACAGAAACTACAAGTTGTTGGGTAGCTACCGCGTGAGCTGCATGTTCACTTATTGCCTTGTTCCACAGATCTGCAGTTTTCTGAACATGCAGAAAGGCATAAGTGTGCAAATCAGGGCTATCAGTACTAGCCCCGTCATCATATTCATTGTAAAAAGTATCAGCTGTGGACTTACCAGGTCGCAACACTTTGACTTCCAATATTGGCTGCCGTTTGTCATCTCGCAGGACCTTCTTCCCATCTTTTGTTTCATGGACAGTGGCTGCGTACTTTTATGCACTGATTCACTGAAGTGGTATTATGCGCCTTGTGCCATTGGGGAATTAGGTGTGAAAAAATAATGAGTCCAGCATAAAGTTGATGTTTTATTCCAGCCCTGTCAGCCTCTCTGCCCTTCTCGCTTTTGCAGTACTATCCAATATTCTAGACCTTGTACTTGTGTTATCCATGGCCCAAGTCCCTGAAGCTTTTGGATCCTCAGAATATAACTACAAATCATTACTCCAACCCCTGGCTTTTATCCAATCAGAATACTTCTTGAATAATTAAAATTAATGATTAACTTATCAAGGCGGGATAATATGCCTAAGATGAAGTCTAAAACAACAGAAAGTGTGCATTTTTAAGTAGATGAGACAGAGATTGACACTTGGTCCAGTAGTGGACTCATTTACCATATGGTTGCTGTTCTGGTCTTCAAAGGATTTCTTAATTTAAACAGTCACTGGACCAAGAGTGTAGAATAACAATATCAAATGTTCACTATCGTACTGGCTTTACTAATGGATAAAACTGAAGTGCCTAGAATAACAAAATTACATTCCTCAACGACGAAATCAAACGTACGCTATCTCACTGATGTCACTGATGACTGAAACTGAGGAATGCTTGTGGCTTCAAAGCTATCTTGTATCCATATACATTGTTAGGTTGGTGACTTTAATTACACAGTCAGGAAATACCACAAATATCAAAAGAGTCTACATGTAACTCTAAATCGCTGGAAGAAGGAGCACAGAAAAACATACAGGTGCAATACAAAGATATAATCAAACCAAATAAAAAAAATTCAATACACAGTTACAATCCTTATTTCCACCTTATGATACTCAATCATAACCATAACATCCGCCAGCAGTTTAAAACAATTACTTTAGATGATAATCCATGTAATTTTTTTAAAGTGTGGTACAGAATTGGAAATAAGACTATCATAACCCTTTAACTTGGTATACCAAATCTAAACATATCCAAGCAACCATGACATCGAAATCAAGATCAGCAGAGGTTAGCAAGCACGCATCTAATCACAGTCTTAGTCTCAGTCCAAACCGCCTGTACGGGGGTACAGTTGATCAAAATGTCATGACTACAATATGTCTAGGGTTTGTCACTTTGACTGAAGGAAGGACTCAACTCGAACCGTTTAATCACCATGGGCATTTATTGACACTAGGACAACACTGCGACATTATAGAGACATACTGAAACAATATACATATAATCAACATATAATCATCTTTACTACTCATTTGGTATAACTTTTAACTTGTATACCATTTATCGTGACCTATTTTTAACACTTGTTCACTTATAACTTCATATACAATATTCTATTAAACAATATATCAAGTTTTAACAATATGACATTTCACCATTTAACAAATACTTCAAAAATGTATGCTCTTCGTTAATAATTCATTGTTAAATATAATTTATAACCATTAATACAGCCAGTGAAAAAAGTAAGCTGAAACACAAAAGCGACACCTGCTGTCGATATATGTAACTAAAGAGAACAAAGCGTAATGCACATTGAAACCATGAGGAAAATAAGTATCCACTATTAAAACCCCAAAATGCCAAACTTTTATGTTCAAGTCGCACAAATAAGAATAGCCCTTTTAACATAGATTTATAAGTGAAGCTTAATTTTAGGCATGAAATTATACTCTGAATCGTTGCTAACCCCTTGACACCTGAATGCACGCAATGACTCAAAAACGCGCACACGCGCGCAAAAAAAAAAATATTTGTCGCCCATTCCCTTGACCAATTCATACAAGAAAATACGCAACCAATAACTTAAGCTCATGCATCATGAATCTTTACCTAGATACATATATATAGATTTAATATTAACCCTTTATAACCAATGTTAAACACTCTTCTCGCAATTCAATATACTTCATATACGTAACCTGCACAACGTATCAACTTCATTTACACCTTGACATAATCTGATTTTACAACACTCTTTTACATGTTTTATGGCTTTTAAGCAGCATTTAAACTAAATGCATACTTACAAAGCTATTTTGCGGGATTACACGGCCTATCCAACCCCAGTAAAGCACAGAACCTCAACCATGTTAGTAGTACCTATAAGCAACATACGACCGATGCCTATAAATACTACGAAGTGACTGAAATTTGACATATTTCAAAACGAACACGATGAAATAGCAATTCATAAACGCAGGTCCCTACTTACATTAGTTCCTTCGATGCTTGTTAGTTACATAATATACAGGAGTGGGAAAAAGCCCCTAACTCAGATCTCTTGACCTCAATACAACTATTTGGCTTGTTGAAAACTGGGGAATATGTGTACATGCAGCCTGCTAACAGTATATATATATGGCAGCGCGAATGAATCGCCGACATTATAATATAAAAGGAAAGTAGTACCTAAGCCAAAGGGAAAAAACTAAAAAAAAATACCCTCAATACATTATTAACCCGTGTATACGGTACCATAACACTACAGGGTTTACAAAAACACATAACACAATTTATTTTAAAAACAGAAAATCCATTTTTCTGTTTTTTGGCTTAATTTACGGAAATTGGGAACCTGTTGCTGCGAATTCAGGATCCTGATACCTGTTAATTCTATAAATCTACATTTTGTATGAGTGGAACCACTCATTCTGTACAAAACCTTGGAAAAAAGGTCCCAACTGAGTGGAACCACTCACTTTGGACCTGCTGCACAATGCCATTGATGAGTGGGACCACTCATTTGGTACAAAATATCCAAAATGAGGCCCAAATGAGGGGAACCACTCACTGAGACTAGCTGCATCAAGGCTTTGGTGAGTGGAAACACTCGGCTACCTGGCACAAGAAATTCGAAGCGGGGCCCACACGAGGGAAAATACTCATCTGGGCCTTGTGTGGCTGCATGAAAGCTTAAGGTGACCGGTGAGTGGAGACACTCAGTTGATCCCCAATCATGTCAAAAGGAGCGAAAATACTCACTTGAAAGACCAGAGCTGTTTGTTTTAATCCTATTTGAGTGAAACCACTCATACTTTTCAAGATGTCGTGAATAATTGAGGAAATGAATAAAGTGATATTCTAAAAGATTTTTTTTTTTTTTTTATGTTGTACGTATGACTGATACCTCTCATACAAAAACAGAGTTCGTATTTTGAGCCCTGGATTTTGAGTTTTAGAAGCGTTCGTCGTAAGCATATCATCAGTTGGTGGGTCTGGACAACGGGGTCCCGGTAATGCAAAACTTTAAAACACCCATTCCGGTATATTGCAAGTTCATCAAATCATGGCGTGGGAAGGGATGGAGGGACAACTTGGGACAGTTCTCGAGTTACATCAAAATCACCGCCACTGATTCAGATTGGATTTTCATGCCTCGCTGGCCCTGTGATGTTCAATACACACATTCAATGCTGATAGTGAGACGCATGTATCGTCCTGTGACCTACTTTGGCCCGTAGTCAATGCAGGCATAGTCATCTTCTGCGTCGTGGTAGGGTCCATTAGAACCCATGAAAAAATGCCTGAACATTTATGCCAAAGTTGTATACTATCATGAGTGAATGTTTACTTTCTTACATGGCCCGACACATGGATAACTACAGTACACGCCAAATCTTTCTGCCGTGTGATACACCCAAGTATGTTTGGGAATCCTCGACACAGGGCAAACTATACAGGGGCGGATGCAGGATTTCCGGAAAGGGGGATCAGTGACTTAAACAAAGCACAAAACGCAAGTGTGAAAATGACAAAGGCCACAGCGGGGTGGAGGCGGGGGGGGGGGGGGATTAAAAAAAATAGATGCTCTGAGATGCATTTTCCTGGCATTTGAGACTGTATTTTAATAGGATAATTTGATTTTTCTGAGACACAAAATTCACTACATTTGGCCTCTCTGCTGCTGGGAGGGGTGGATAAGCATACACATTTCACTTCATGGCATTTGTTATACGCTATGATAATAGTTCTTACCTTTTGTCCATCCATAGTTTCTTGGGACCTTATCTGTTCAAGTTTTGGCTTCTTTATAAGAAAACGATCCATATTTATTGCAAATGCCAATTATATTAAGCCCAACATTAAAGCAAGCAAACATGTCAGTCACTGTGTGGATTAGATCATTACGTGTCAAAGTTAGGTCATGACTCCATTCACATGCATCATTCCCAAGAGCAAGCACCGGTGGCCGCAGGGAGTATCTGGGCCGAATGACATTAACTGACACTTGCATTTAAACTTTGACCAAGCCCAGGACGCTGGCCTGGAAGTCAAGTGGTGCACCCGTCTCCACATCTGGAAGTAGTCTCACATGCAACTGCCTCTCTGGGTTACCTCTGCAGCAGTTTCAAAGTGGTTGTATTGAAACATGCTGTATGCTGGGTTGTACGATTTCCTGATCTCAGTTTGCAACTAAAACTGAATATGTAAGCCTATGTACTTCTTTCTGGTATTGTTAATGAGCCCCACATCGTTTATCGTCTCTGTCTCCCTTTTCTCTCTCTTTTTTTTTTGACCCCCCTTTGGGGCGGGGGGGGGGGGGGGGGTCCAGGACCCGTCTGACTCCCCTCTAAATTTGCCCCTGCTATAGACTTTTGATCGCCAAAAATTCTTACATAATTGCCTTTGTCTCCTGGTGTTTAAAATATGCTTTTCAGCAAAATTGCCTGAATTGGGTCAAACTCATCATGTTCTTTCCATTCAAAAACTGTTGGAAAGCCCTTGTCAGAAGACGAGAACACATGAAAGCCCTTTCTTTACTAAGTCTGTGGTGTACGAAAGTGTCATTAAAAACGTAGCAAAGTGCATGTATTTAACCTCTGTCAAATACGACTGCACAGGACCAGCATTCCCATATTTTCCATTCAAGAATACGACTGCACAGGACCAGCATTCCCATATTTTCCATTCAAGACTACAGTCCATTTGGGCTCCAATTGGCCCCCCCCTACTCAGGTTTGTGTCCAGCTTATTATGTGATACGTAAAGTCATGATCTCTGCACCCTTCATGAGGCTTCTTTCACCCATACCCCGCAATAAAAAATTCAAATGATCTCGGGGGGGTTTGTTTGTTTGTTTGTTTTTGTTTTTTTTCTTTTTTGTTTTTTTTTTTTTGTTTGTTTTTGTTTTTGTTTTTGTTTTTCATAAAAACTACTTAACAGGTTCTGCATTGGGATGCAGGAAAACACCCAAGACATATCTGATATTTAAAGTGTCTGTGTCAACACACTCTTTTTTTCTTTCTTTCTTTCTTTCTTTCTTTCTTTCTTTCTTTCTTTCTTTCTTTCTTTCTTTCTTTCTTTCTTTCTTTCTTTCTTTCTTTCTTTCTTTCTTTCTTTCTTTCTTTCTGTCTTTCTTTCTTTCTTTTTTTCTTTCTTTCTTTCTTTCTCTCTCTCTCTCTTTCTGTCTTTCTTTCCTTCCTTCCTTCTTCTTTCTTTCTTTATTTCTTTCTTTCTCTCTCTCTTTCTCTCTCTCTCTCTCTCTCTCTCTCTCTCTCTCTTTCTTCTTTACCAGTGAATTTGTCCATCACTTTTCTCTGACACTATTTCTATTTTACATACAAACTCCAAACTTGGCAGGATTGTACTTTCATACAAGGAGTTTGACACATTCATTCAATGAAGATGTTTAAAATTATGCAACTAAGGGGCATTTGAAATTTTAAATCTTGGATATCTTCAAAAGTATGATAGATAGCGATGTCATTCCAACTTCTTTACCATTTCGCATATCTGGAACGTAAAACAAAAATTGTAGCAATTTAAATTATGCTAATTAGCAGAATTTTAAATTTTCAAACTTAAATATCTTCAGAACTTTTATAGATAGAGATGTCATTTCAACTTCTATTAGGGGGTTGCTGAGCATTGCGCATGTAATTAATTAAAAACAAAAGTTGTAGCAATTTAAATTATGCTAAGTAGCACCATTAGAAATTTTCAATCGGGAATAACTTCAAAGCTATAATAGGTACAGATGCCATTCCAACTTCTACTCCTGTGTTATGGAATAGTTGTACAATGCCATACCAATATGCTTTGAAGACACACACACTGATTTGCTATGCAGCAAATCATCTTTTCTAGTTTTGGACATTTTTATCCAGTCCACAGATATAAATGAGAAATACTGACTATATGGCTGTAGCCAATTTTTTAAACATTTACCCAGGATAAACAATTGAGAACAAACCAGCAAAACGTTTTGGCTACGAAGTATGGCCCTCATCAAGAAGTGTTATAACCTGGGTCAAAATGTGAAGCATGACGGTTTATAAAATGTTTGCCACCATGTGATCAAATCAGCTGGCCACGCAACCTCCACGGTTGGGGTGGGGGTTAATGACCAAAGGACCCCCCCCCCCCCTTCCGTGAGATAATAATTCCTGATGCAGATTTCTTGAATTCATTCCCCACCTCCAGCCCATACAATAAATCACAAAAGTGTGTATTCACATTGTGATATGTGTCAGATAGAAGAAGTAAGCAGTTATCAGGCAATTTTAAGTTATTTCCAAGTCAACTCTATCTGGCATTGGTATACAAAAGTCCCTCTATTGCTATCACCAGACAGAAATGATTACCTACCACTTCAACAAAAAAGGGACATATAGTCCATCGTGACAGGTCAATTAGCATGGAAAGCAAAAGACTTCGAAATTTCTAAGACAGGTCTCTCATGAGAGGGTGGTCCCACACATCCGACAGAGGTCTTGTGACAGGGGCTAGTGTAAACTGGACACGGGCAGAACATTTTCAAACCATAAAGGAATTCTTACATGCAATGAATTAACAGGAGCGCTGTCTGGATGCCGACATGTGCATACGACCTCCCGGGTCACTCCATCCTCACATTGAGTATGGAGATCAGACACCCTACACACCCTCCTGGGACCACTGCTTATTACTTTATCACTAAACAGTATAACACTGCTTACATGGACAGCTGGAATTTGTTATGACTGACTAAGATGCAACCGGACCCAGTGTAGGAATGCACCAAAACCACTGGCTATATTTATATCACAGTGACACAGAAGAGGACGTTTCTCTGTGATCCTGCTCAAAGGACTAAAAAACCACAGGTACCCACCAAATCTGAAACAAAAACACATAATTTCAACAGAAGTACATTTTTGCATGTGCGAAAGAATAGGTTAAAAACAAACATGTGTAGTACCTAATATACAGTTTATATCCCAGGGTATTCATTTAGTATCTCAATTGTAGAGTGATACCACTATGACAGGAACAACATGCAGGAGCCAACTAGAAAAGAAGATTTGCTTCAAAGCAAACCTGTCTGTGTGCCTTCAAAAGCTGTAAATAATAATTCCAACAACTTTTGTCCTGTGGTACTTCAAATTCCATTAAGCTGATGGCTGGATGAAAATTTCAAGGTACAAATGACCTTGACATTCAAAGGTCATATGTAAATTACAAAAATATACAGTGTTACAATGCCTACAATTTAAGCCCAACATGAACCAAATCATAGAGAAGTTGACCAAGCTTAGCACAGCAAGATGAAACTTTCAAAGGTCCAAATGACATTGACCTTTCACCTTTACAGGTTACCTCTTATCACAAAAAGATGCAGTTTTGTAATATCTACAAGTTGAGCGCAACATGATTAAAATTGGATGAAAATTGACCAACTCATGGCTGGAAGAAATTTTCAAAGGTCCAGCTAACCTTGACCTTTGATCCTTGGAAGTCACAACAACTAAAATTTGCAGTGTTACAATAGCTACAATTTGAGTCCAACATGATTTAATTTGGATACAAATTGAATTATGGCTACATGAGAATTTCAAAGGTCCAAATGATCTTGATGTTTGAACTATATAGGTCACTTGTAAGTCACAAAAATGTCTAGTGTTAGATTAGCTACAATTTGAGCCCAACATGATCAAAATCGGATATACATGGACTGAGTTATGGCTACATGAAAATTTGAAAGGTCCAAATGACATTGACCTTTGACCTTTGGAGTTTATTTGTAAATTAAAAAAATATGCAGTGTTGCAATACCTTCAATTGGGGTCCAATATGGTTAAAATCGGTTAAAAATTGACACAGTTATGGCTAGATGAAAATTTTAAAGGTCCAAATGACCTTGATATTTTACCTTGACAGGTTGCATGTAAATTACAAAAATGTGCAGTGGTACAAACATATTTATTGAGTTAGGATTGGTTTTCTGTACCTATAATAATTTTGGAGATATTCAAGATTTAAATCTTCAAATGACCCTAATTTACATAATTTTCAAAACCGTTGAACGTTTTTTTACAAAAACTCAATACTTCATGGATGGAAGTATAATCATGCTAAGTTTGGAGTTTCTACGTATAATGGTTTTCAAATGAAATGTCTGACAAATTTGCCTGGCAATAAATAAATAAATAAATAAATAAAGAAAGAAAGAAAGAAAGAAAGAAGGAAGGAAGGAAGGAAGGAAGGAAGGAAGGAAGGAAGGAAGGAAGGAAGGAAGGAAGGAAGGAAGGAAGGAAGGAAGGAAGGAAGGAAGGAAGGAAGGAAGGAAGGAAGGAAGGAAGGAAGGAAGGAAGGAAGGAAGGAAGGAAGGAAGGAAGGAAGGAAGGAAGGAAGGAAGGAAGAAGGAAAGAAAGAAAGAAAGAAAGAAAGAAAGAAAGAAAGAAAGAAAGAAAGAAAGAAAGAAAGAAAGAAAGAAAGAAAAACAATATGTCTGTGTTGGTACACAGACATAAATGGAACAGATAAGAGACCTTGGATGCATAATACAGTCGACTTGGTTCACACACTGTCTAGAAACACTTGGAAGTTCCATGAAAAAAATGGACTCTGAAGGTCTGAAATTCACGGCTCGTCTTTTGAATCTTTGGAAAATCCCAAATTATCCTATTGCATTAGTTTTAAAATGGACTCCATTTTATTATTTTTCCTCGTTATGCCCCTTTCCTAATGGAGGAGGGGCATACAGAAATCGCTTATTTCATCCATCTGCGTGTTCATGCGTCCCTGTCCGTCCATCCATCCGCAATTGTGTCCGGTGTATAATTCGCTTATACCTCAACTTAAATTGATGAAACTTTAAACATAGGTGAATCCTGACATAAGGGTGCATCATGTACCAAATTTATGTCGCTAGGTCAAGTATCTGGGTCACAGTGACAGATTCTTGTAAAATCGTGTCCAGATTATATATAACTCCTTTACTTTATGTGACTTAGATTGATGAAACTTTACACAGATGTATCTACACGTAAAGGTGTGTCATGTACCGAAAGTATCTGATAAAGTATCTGGATCACGGTGACAAAATCATGTAAAACTATATAACACTTCATGGCGGAGCTGTAATTCTGCTCTTATAGTTAGATTGCTGAACCTTTACACACAGGTGCAACTACGCAAAAGGGTGTGTCATGAACCAAAAGTAGGTCGCTAGATCAAGTATCTGGATCACGGTGTCATATCCTTGTAAAATCGTGCCAAAGCTATTATTCTTTTGTTATTTAACTAAGTTTCATGAAACTTCACAATCACACACACACACACACTCACATGTATCTTGACAAAAAAAGTGTGTCATGAAGCAAAATTAGGTCACTAGGTCAAGTATCTGGGTATCATCTATGTGTGTCAGGGCTACAATTTGCTTGTCCTTCAACTTATAATAATGAAACTTTACACACATTGCATCTGAATATAAGGGTGTGTGATGTACCAAAAGTAGGTCGATAGGTCAAGTATCTGGATCACAGTGACAATTTTTTGTAAAATCGTATCAGGGCTATAAATCCTTTACTATGTAACTTAATTTCATGAAACTTCACACATACATGTTTCTTTACCTGAAAGTGTGTCATGAAACAATTGTAGGTCAGTAGGTCAAGTATCTGGGTCATGGCGATACATTATGCAAAACTACATTACACTTCCAGGGTTATAATTCAGCCGTCCTTTGACTGAGAATCATGAAACTTGACACACATGTGTATTTGGACACAAGAGTGTGTCATACATAAAAGTAAGTCAGTATGTCAAGTATCTGGGTCACAGTGATAGCCTATTTTGTTGACTACAGTCATTCTAAAACGAGACCTGTAATTAACAAGGTTATAAAGCAAGCGAGGGGGGCATGGATCTGGCAATCCCTGGTTGCCTTTTAATCATATTTATATACGATGTTCTGCTGGTTTGCACATAACCTATTCACTAAAGTTGACAATCCTGAGCAAAATAATCAACTAAAGATTAAAATGATGGACTCATGAAATTAAGACTCAGACTTCTGCAAATAAACTCTAAACTTCAGACGTAGCCTTCGGTTGTAGGATTATAGATTAAAAAAGAAATAAAAGACATAGCAGTAGTTTTACCTGCCCCCCCCCCCCCCCCGCTTATCAGCTATATTGCACAGACTGGACTATGGATCACATCCTTCATCTCCATGCATATGTGTTGTATTGCATATTGGTATATTTTAATCATAAACTTTACATATCATGCACAAGAATATGGAATTAAAGCAAAAACAAAACAAACAAACAAAAAAAAACAAACAAACAAAAAAAAAAAAAAACAAAAAAACAAAAAGCAAAAAAAAAAAAAAAAAAAAACCAAAAAACAAAAACAAAAAAAATTCTGCAGGGCCGCGAATGACGTGCAACTTGAATTCATATGATGACAAGGGTTCGCAATATTGTAAACATAATTTGGTAGTAACAGCATAGATTCAATTGTTGTTTGCTAACTCTCCTGTCAAAACACACTTATGAATAAAAACTAAGTATAAAAAGAGAGGATTGCGAAATGGTGTATTGTCTTATGCATTGGGAGGTTTTAATTGAATGGATTTAGTATTTCGTGACTGTACATGTACATATTTATAATCTAATAAAGAAATGGTACAGTGGATTAGAATGAAGTTTGCCGTTTCAATTTTGACGAGCAACCAGCTTCATTTTTGTGAAACTGAAATATTAAAAACTCAACTTGGAAAATCAACACTATCAGTAGGACTTTTACTAGATTTTGTGTTAAATTAGAGTATCCGAGGTAAAATGTTCCTCATATTCATGATCGTGTAAGGATACATGTTACAACGCATCAGATAAACATTTAACTGGGAGTGGTTTTAATGTGGAAAACTGATCTACAGTCTGTCTTAACTCTTAAAGAGACCCATGACACTAGACATCCCTTAATGTACAACAATTTCAATATTACATTTTATGTTATTCCACATGACCATACAAACTTCCACATAGACGTGGGTGGATTTTCTTTGAACGTCACAAAATTTTCTTCCTAATGACCATTTAAAATACTGGTTATTTAACGAAACTTTATTTTTCTAAAGAACTAATAATTATGCAATGATGAACCACTAACCTCACAGGAGGTTAGTGGTTCATCATACACAAGCTTTAGAATACAACGTTTATAATTTATCCAAATTACATAACTTGACAGAGCCAAACCAAACGAACATTCTTTACAGACTACATTATTTCTGACTTTTCAGGCTCCCTCCTATTATCAAATTTTGGTCATGTAGCCCGTAAGCCACACACACACACACACACACACACACACACACACACACACACACACATAAGGGGGGGGGGCTTTTTGGAAAAGGTAAATCACATAGTATCGGCAGGGAAGTGCCAGAGAGGCATTTCCCTGGTTACAGCAAGTGGTTTGTATGGCTTTTTTTTTGGGGGGGGGGGATCTCAATGTTGATGGTAAAAGTGTTGGTTCTCTTTTAATTTTAAGACAATGCTCAATGCAAAAGATCAGAACTGATAATTTAACGAATGCATTTTTATTAAATGAAATACATTAAAATCTTTATACCCATTGCAAAATGCAAAACTGATTCAACCCTTCAGTTTCTCTCTCTACCCTCCTTGGTTACAGACTGTCTGAATGGGCAATGATAGGAATACATTTTGATTCTCATTTTGTCCAAATGTTAATTGAAATCTAAGATTTGTATTTTCTCAGCGTAAGCACTACATGTATTTTAATTGACAACAGTCAACGTCGCATGAAAGATAAAAGAATGAAACATACATGTTTGCATATATGCAGTGACAAAATCTAAAAGATGTGCAATTCGTAATGTATATGAGCGGCCGGCTAGTCAGTAACAGACTAGGGTTGCCATCACTGGCTTAAAAGTTTGACAATTCATTGTTTATGGCTGAAGATTGAGGGGTTAATATCGAAATTGGTGGTATAAATGTTTTGATATTGTCAAAAATAAAGAAAATGTAGCTTTATCTACAACACAAAATTTGACCAGGCTGACATAAACCAAAAAATCTCAGACAACACATCGCAACGTGTGTAAATACTCCTCTGAATTCGTGCTTGGTCTACAAAGTAGCCCACCATGTTATATGAGTGTGAAGAGGCCCAACCAGTGAGTACAGAATTGTAAGTGGCAAAATGAACAAATGAAGATCAATGAAAATCTCCATTTGATACATTGAAAATTTGATGTTTAGTTTGCACGCAAATGATAAAACATACTTAATGGTACAAAGTAATTTCCATCTGATGAAGATCCCAATTTGAAATTATTGGTGTTTTTATCACTATGTGAATTCAAGAATAAACTACAGCAATATATTGGGCGTTGGGGGATGGAGGGTAAGGGTACAGTGTATTTCTGCACTGCAGCACTGGGGCATATTCTTTTTTGAGTACCAACATCATACTGGAGGCCTCTAATTTTCCCTACTGGCCAGTATTTCGGAATATTCTTATTTTCTATACTCTGTATTGGGGGGGAAAATTTACTCTACCAGCACAATGGGACCCCACCTAGCTTACCCCCATATACTCAACTTCATGCATGAACAGCATCCGAACAACAAAAACTCTTAGTGCATCAGCTAAATTAGGCTATTTGCTTTGGTAGCATTATTATTCTTGTTACAATTCATTTCAAATGGCACAGAACACACATACATGCATGTACGTCAGTATTTGTGAAAATATTCCGTGACTGATAGATAAAAGTTACTTTCATGATGCAGCACATATCCTCTTCTAACTGCGTGGGATCCTCCTACCCCCCCCCCCCCCCTCCGCCATCCCACCCCATCCAACCCCATCCAGTTCACATACTCACATGCAGGGTGTCAAGTTGAACCCATGCACTCTCATTGGGTACATAGGCCTACAAGTCTTGAGTTTCATCGCAATATGACTTTTGCCAGGGGTTCACATCGTCATTTGTAGCGATCGAAACAGTGGACTGGACAAACTATGATTGTTGAGGAAGAAGCTCTTCCTGGCAGGGTTTTGTTCTGTGAGTCCCCCCTTGCTATCCGCTTGTTTATGCATTCTTGCTCTGAAGTCAGTGTCAGCCAGTGGTTCCCAATAGGGTGTCATGTTATCGGCATGGAACCTTGATACACGTGTGTGTGTGTGTGTGTGTGTGTGTGTGTGCACGCGCGCGTGCACACATATGGGCATCACATAATGGCAATTTGATCAAGCCAGGTGAAAGAGACACCCGCCCTCATTGCAATCAGTCAGTATCACACCACGAATCATACGACCAGCCCCGAATTTTCCCCTTCCTCTGCAAAATTCTATCATTGAAACAGGAGCCTACTGCTAATTGAAATGTAGTCCTATCATGGCAATAAAACAGCACACATGTTAGCGGTAACACAAACATACCCGGCTCCCTGGCATATTACATATAGATGCGTAACATTTAGTTCCTAGGTCAGGGGCACACATAAGCTACTTTACTGGGTGACCACAGAACACTGTCCAGTTGTATGTTGTATGCAGAAAAGTTTACATGTATAACCAGCATCTCAGATTTGTAGAAGTTGGACACTGAGAGATCCGACAGATGTTGAACAGAGCTACAGATGAATAAAGTAGATCTATGTTTACATACATTACACACACACACGCACACACCAAAAATGTATGGGGAGAAACCCCATGAACTCTCTGCAATTATAAATATAAATTCTGAGTGCAGACATGAAGTACTATGAAAAATCCTATGAAAGGTGCTCGTGAATGGAGCAAAAATAAGCAACCCTCTGCCTATATTTATGTCTGTGTGCCAACACAGACATACTGTTTTTCTAGGAATTCTTTATTAAAGTGTGTGTGTCAGCACACACTTTTCTGTTTTTCTAGGAATTCTTTCTTTCTTTCTTTCTTTGTTTCTTTCTTTGTTTCTTTCTTTCTAAGCAAATTTGTCCGACATTTAATTTGAAAAGTATAACACGTAGAAACTCCAAACTTGGCACAATTATACTTCTATAGATAAAGTCTGGCCTTTTTATAATGAGAGGTCATGCTTTTCAAAATTATGCAAATGAGGGTAATTAAAGTTTTAAATCTTCAATATGTTATATAGCTGTGGAGCTGGCTCTGCTATGTGTCTGCCATCCAAGCAAACACACATGACCAGTGACAGTGAATGATTGGTATCAAATGGCCAGTGTATTCCAAAAGCCTGGCAAGTGTAACCACATCAAAATAAACCCTACCCTTACCTCCTCAAGTTTATGTGTATTTTATTACCCCCAATAGATTTCACTCATAATCCACAGCCTTTATCAACACCGTGAGACCTGTGGGACATTTTTACAGGGGTGTCACATCTCAATTAAACTGCAAACAAGACATAATCCTGGTATATATTTTACAAGATGTGACATCAAAATGACCCTTTGAAAATGCGGCATGCCTTGACTCATTCAGGACAGAAGTTTTCATTTACTCTCAGTAAAATTTGTATCAAGGGATATACTGAGTACTCTTATCTTTTAAATTAGGGGGTTCTGATTTAAAATTTCTGACAATCATAATAGAATATAATATCTGCTCATGATTTGTGATATTCTGACCTTTTTTATTTGTTTCACACATTGTATTAGCAATAAAAATTTGAAAGAATTAGCAAAGAGCATATCCTTTGGGTTTATCACTGAATGAGTTAATTTTGTCATATAAACATTGGCTGCATTGATTGGATGGGTATGTCTGTTTGGTAATTTAATTATAAGTTAATGTTTTCTTTTTGGACACCAGTCAGTTCAGTGGCTCTTAAAGAAAACATTTTGGGCTACATTATTTATATACAATGACACAGTCCAGGAAATGCTCAAGATCCCTGCTCATGCATTCTATCATTAAAGTGTGTGTGTGTTAACACACACTTTTCTTTCTTTCTTTCTTTCTTTCTTTCTTTCTTTCTTTCTTTCTTTCTTTCTTTCTTTCTTTCTTTCTTTCTTTCTTTCTATCTTTCTTTCTTTCTTTCTTTCTTGCTTTCTTTCTTTATTTCTTTCTGTCTGTCTGTCTGTCTGTCTTTCTTTCTTTCTTTCTTTCTTTCTGACTGAATTTGAAATTTTCAATCTTGAATATCTTCAACAGTATAATAGAGATGTCATTCCAACTTCTACTAGGGGGTTGTTGACCATTGGCATCTAATCACCTAATGAATTAAAAATAAAAGTTGTAGCAATTTAAATTATGTAAAAAAGCACCATTAGAAATTTTAAATCTTGAATAACTTCAAAGCTATAATAGATAGAGATGCCATTCCAACTTCTACTCCTGTTTTATTGAATAGTTGTACATTGCCATACCAATATGCTTTGAAGACACACACACTGATTTGCTATGCAGCAAATCATCTTTCCTAGTTAAAGTGTGTGTGTCAGCACACACTTTTCTGTTTTTCTAGGAATTCTTTTTAAAGTGTGTGTGTCAGCACACACTTTTCTTTTTTTCTAGGAATTAAAGTGTGTGTGTCAGCACACACTTTTCTGTTTATCTAGGAATTCTTTCTTTCTTTCTTTCTTTCTTTCTTTCTTTCTTTCTTTCTTTCTTTCTTTCTTTCTTTCTTTCTTTCTTTCTTTCTTCTTTCTTTCTTTCTTTACAGGCAAATTTGTCCGACATTTAATTTGAAAAGTATTATATGTAAAAACTCCAAACTTGGCAAAATTATACTTCTATGGATAAAGTCTGGCCTTTTTATAATGAGAGGTCATGCTTTTCAAAATTATGCAAATGAGGGCTAATTAAAGTTTTAAATCTTTAATATCTTATATACTATAGTAGATGTGGTCCCGAGTGTATAGGAGTTCGATCATAGCAAGGTAAAGGTCAGCTCCAAAGTCAAGGTCATGTCAAGGTCAAAGGTCATGTCAAGGTTAAAGGTCAATTTTAAACGAAAATGTCATTTTGGAGGTCAAGGTTCACTTCAGGTAGAGGTCATCTGAAGGTCAAAGGTCATTTCAAGGTCAAAGGCCACTTTCGATGCTGGCTTTCTTCTGGCCATAACTTGTTCAATTTTTATCCAATTTTGATCATGTTGGGCTCAAATTGTAGCTATCATAATCTTGCACATTTTATAGATGAAGATGTGACCTCTAAAGTTCAAAGGTCAAGGTCATTTGGACCTTCGAAAGTTTCATCCAATCATAACGTGGCCAATCTCCATCCAGTCTTAATTATGTTGGACTCAAATTGTAGGTATTGCTACACTGGGCATTTTTATAAGAACATGTAACCTCAAAAAGGCAAAGATCAAGGTCATTTGGCCCTTTGAAAGTTTCATCTTGCCATAACTTGGTCAATTTTACTCCGATTTGGTTCATGTCCGGCTCAAATTGTGGGTATTGTAACACTGTGCAATTTACATGTGACCTGTAAAGGTCAAAAGTCAAGGTCATTTGGACTTTGAAATTTGCATGCAGCCATAAGCTTAATGGAATGTGAAGTACCAAAGGACAAAAGTTGTAGCATATAATATTTACAACCTTTGAAGGCACACAGACAGATTAAAAAAATCTTCTTTTCCAGTTTCTTTCTTTCTTTCTTTCTTTCTTTCTTTCTTTTTTACCAGCAAATTTGTCCAACACATTTCTCGGACACTATTATACATAGAAAGTCCAAACTTGGCATGATTGTACCTCCATATAAGGAGTTTGGCCGTTTAATACACAGGAATGCAGATGTTTAACATTATGCAAATTACGGGCATTTGAAATTTTAAATCTTGAATTACTTCAAAGCTATAATAGAAAGAGATGCCATTCCAACTTCTACTCCTCTGTTATGGATGAGTTGTACATTGCCATACTAATGTGCTTTGAAGACACACACACTGATTTGCTATGCAGCAAATCATCTTTTCTAGTTCTTTCTTTCTTTCTTTCTTTTTTTCTTTCTTTCTTCTTTCTTTCTTTCTTTACAGGCAAATTTGTCCGACATTTCATTTGAAAAGTATTATATGTAGAAACTCCAAACTTGGCACAATTATACTTCTATGGATAAAGTCTGGCCTTTTTATAATGAGAGGTCATGCTTTTCAAAATTATGCAAATGAGGGCTAATTAAAGTTTTAAATCTTCAATATCTTATATACTATAGTAGATGTGGTTCCGAATGTATAGGAGTTCAATCATAACAAGGTAAAGGTCATCTCAAATGTCAAGGTCATGTCAAGGTCAAAGGTCATATCAAGGTCAAAGGTCAATTTTAAGCCAAAATGTCATTTTTGAGATCAAGGTTCACTTCAGGTAGAGGTCATCTGAAGGTCAAAGGTCATTTCAAGGTCAAGGCCACTTTCGATGCTGGCTTTCTTCTGGCCATAACTTGGTCAATTTTTATCCAATTTTGATCATGTTGGGCTCAAATTGTAGCTATTGTAACCCTGCACATTTTTCAAGTACATGTGACCTCTAAAGTTCAAAAGTCAAGGTCATTTACACCTTTGAAAGTTTCATCTGATCATAACGTGGCCAATCTCCATCCAGTTCTTATCATGTTGGACTCAAATTGCAGGTATTGCTACACTGGACATTTTATAAGAACAGGTAACCTCAAAAAGGCAAAGGTCAAGGTCATTTGGCCCTTTGAAAGTTTCATCTTGCCATAACTTGGTCAATTTTACTCTGATTTGGTTCATGTCCGGCTCAAATTGTAGGTATTGTAACACTGTGCAATTTACATGTGACCTGTAAAGGTCAAAGGTCAAGGTCATTTGGACTTTGAAATTTGCTTGCAGCCATAAGCTTAATGGAATGTGATGTAACAAAGGACAAAAGTTGTAGCATATAATATTTACAACCTTTGAAGGCACACAGACAGATTAAAAAAAAATCTTCTTTTCCAGTTTCTTTCTTTCTTCTTTATCATCAAATTTGTCCGACACTTTTCTCGGACACTATTATACATAGAAACTCCAAACTTGGCATGATTGTACCTCCATACAAGGAGTTTGGGCGTTTTATACACAGAAATGAAGATGTTTAAAATTATGCAAATTAGGGGCATTTGAAATTTTAAATCTTGAATAACTTCAAAGCTACAATAGATAGAGATGCCATTCCAACTTCTACTCCTGTGTTATGGAATAGTAGTACATTGCCATACTTATATGCTTTGAAGACACACACACTGATTTGCTATGCAGCAAATCATCTTTCCTAGTTCTTTCTTTCTTTCTTTCTTTCTTTCTTTCTTCTTTCTTTCTTTCTTTACAGGCAAATTTGTCCGAATTTTCATTTGAAAAGTATAACACGTAGAAACTCCAAACTTGGCACAATTATACTTCTATTGATAAAGTCTGGCCTTTTTATTATAAGAGGTCATGCTTTTCAAAATTATGCAAATGAGGGCTAATTAAAGTTTTAAATCTTCAATGTGTTATATACTATACAGTGCATTCCAACTTGAGCTCTGGGGGCCGTCTCATTAGTTGTTACCACAGTGCTAGTGGGCCAAACAGTCTATCACTGATAATCCGGCTAAAGGGACACCATTTTACTGTGGAGCTGGCCCTACTATGTGTCTGCCACCCCACCAAACACACATGACCAGTGACAGTGAATGATTGGTATCAAATGGCCAGCTTATTCCAAAGTCCTGGCAAGTGTAGCCACATCAAAATAAACCCTACCCTTTCGGCCTTAAATTTATGTGTATTTTATTACCCCAATAGATTTCACTCATAATCCACAGCCTTTATCAGCAACGTAAGACCTGTGGGACATTTTTACAGCGGTGATTTAGACAAAGCAAGTAGCCGAGAAGAGGCAACTGGAAACTGTGCCACGCGTTTCGACCTGTCTAGGTCTCATCAGGCACTGGCAGGGATTTCAAAATGTTCCATATATATAGTTAGGGGTAACAAATGCGTTGCTAAATTTTACAGGGGTGTCACATCTCAAGTAAACTGCAAACAAGCCATAATCCTGGTATATATTTTACAAGATGTGACATCAAAATGACACTTTGAAAATGAGGCATCCATTGACTCATTCAGGACAGAAGTCTTCATTTACTCTCAGTAAAATTTGTATCAAAAGGATATAGTGAGTATTCTTATCTTTTAAATTAGGGGGTTCTGATTTAAAATTTCTGACAATCATTATGAAATATAATATCTACTCATGATTTGTGATGTTCTGACCTTCTTTATTTGTTTCACACATTGTATTAGCAATGCAAATTTGAAAGAATTAGCAAAGAGCATATCCTTTGGGTTTATCACTGAATGAGTTAATTTTGTCATTTAAACATTGGCTGCATTGATTGAATATCTATGTCTGTTTGGTAATTTAATTATAAGTTAAAGTTTTCTTTCTGGACACCAGTCAGTTCAGTGGCTCTCTAAGAAAACATATTGGGCTACATTATTTATATACAATTACACAGTCCAGGAAATGCTCTGAAAGATTCCCGCTCATGTAGTCTTACATTAAAGTGTGTGTGTGTCAACACACACTTTTCTTTCTTTCTTTCTTTCTTTCTTTCTTTCTTTCTTTCTTTCTTTCTTTCTTTCTTTCTTTCTTTCTTTCTTTCTTTCTTTCTTTCTTTCTTTCTTTCTTTCTTTCTTTCTTTCTTTCTTTCTTTCTTTCTGTCTGTCTGTCTGTCTGTCTGTCTGTCTGTCTTTCTTTCTTTCTTTCTTTCTTTCTTTTCTTCCTTTCTTTCTTTCTTTCTGAATTTGAAAATTTCAATCTTGAATATCGTCAACTGTATAATAGGGATGTCATTCCAACTTCTACTAAGGGGTTGTTGACCATTGGCACCTGATCACCTAATGAATTAAGAATAAAAGTTGTAGCAATTTAAATTAAGTTAAAAAGTACCAATAGAAATTTTAAATCTTGAATAACTTCAAAGCTATAATAGATAGAGATGCCATTCCAACTTCTACTCCTGTTTTGCGGAAAAGTTGCCATACCAATATGCTTTGAAGACACACACACTGATTTGCTATGCAGCAAATCATCTTTCCTAGTTTCTTTCTTTCTTTCTTCTTTCTTTCTTTCTTTCTTTACAGGCAAATTTGTCCGACATTTCATTTGAAAAGTATTTTACATAGAAACTCCAAACTTGGCATGATTATACTTCCATACATGAAGCCTGGTCTTTTTGTAAAGAGGTTCAGCGGTTTTGAAAATTATTCAAATTAGGGCCATTTGAAAATTTAAATCTTGAATATCTCCAAAAATATCATAGGTACAGGTAATCAATCCAACTTCGATTAATATGTTGGTGAGACTGCACATTTTTGTAATTTACCTCTAAAGGTCAAAGGTCAATGTCATTTTCACATTTGAAATTTTCATCTAGCCATAACTCAGTCAATTTTCAACCAATATTAACCATGTTGGACCCGACCTGTAGGTATTGCAACACTGCATATTTTTGTAATTTACATGCAATGCCTAAAGATTAAAGGTCAAGCTCATTCAGGCCTTTTTGTTAAAACTAGCCATAAGCGTAATGGAATGTGAAGTACCAAAGGCTTCAAAGATGGTATCAGTCAAGATTCTGGGGTCCGCTTTGGTAATTGATACTTTTAGCCCAGATAAGAGAGCCTGGGTTTGATATCAGGCTACGGGCAGCATGCTTGTCTGTATGTGTGCCCCTGAGTAGCACACAGAATGCCGTGTGTGACTGCTTTTGTCATGTTTACACAAGACAGACAAGACGTAACCTAAAACATTGGAACAACACATAATTAATTAATTGGGTAAGACATAACAGATTCAACTGAAAGCCACAGGAAGCTGTAGCTTTCCTTGCAGTGAGGTTGCAGGGTTAGGATATCGTACAAACCACGGGTAGCCAGGTCAGTGTTCAATGTAAACAAAGCATGCACAAGTATGAATAGACTGACGTCTACAAGTTGTATCATGCTTAGAAGACTACTTGGTTGATGAGAATGAAATGGAAAAGAATGATGACACAGTCTGTGGTAGTTTATATACCATTTCATACTATCAAAGATGTTGTCTTTCTTTCTTTCCTTTTTTTCTTTTTTATGGATGTGTGCCAACAGACATATTGTTTTTCTTTCTTTCTTTCTTTCTTTCTTTCTTTCTTTCTTTCTTTCTTTCTTTCTTTCTTTCTTTCTCACTTTCTTTCTTTCTTAATGTCTTTGTGCCAACACAGACATATTGTTTTTCTTTCTTTCTTTCTTTTCTTTCTTTCTTTCTTTCTTTCTTTCTTTCTTTCTTTCTTTCTTTCTTTCTTTCTTTCCTTCCTTCTTTCCTTCCTTCCTTCTTTCTTTATTTTTTTCTTTCTTTCTTTCTTTCTTTCTTTCCAGACAAGTTTGTCCGACATTTTATTTAAAAAGTATTACACACAGAAACTCCAAACTTGGCAAAATTATACTTCTATAGATGAAGTCTGACCTTTTTGTAATGAGAGGTCATGCTTTTCAAAATTATGCAAATGAGGGCTAATTAAAGTTTTAAATCATCAATATTTTATATACTATAGTAGATGTGGTTCCGAGTGTATAGGAGTTTGATCATAGCAAGGTAAAGGCCATCTTAAATGTCAACGTCATGTCAAGGTCAAAGGTCAGTTTTAGGCCAAGGTGTCATTTTTGAGGTGAAGGTTCACTTCAGGTAGACGTCATCTCAAGGTCAAAGGTCATTTCAAGGTCAAAGGCCACTTTCGATGGCGGCTTTCTTCTAGCCATAACTTGGTCAATTTTTATCCAATTTTGATCATGTTTGGTTCAAATTGTAGCTATTGCAACTCTGCACATTTTGAAAATTACATATGACCCCAAAAGGTCAAAAGTCAATGTCATCTGGACCTTTGAAAGTTTCACCCAGCCATAACGCGGCCAATTTCCATCCAATTCTAATCATGTTGGACTTAAATTGTGGGTATTGTAACACTGTACATTTTTGCAATTTACACGTGGCCCATAAAGGTTAAAGGTAAAAGGGCAAGGTTATTTGAACTTGGAAATATCATCCAGCCATAAGCTTAATGCAATGTGAAGTACCTAAGCACAAAAGTTGTACCATCTAATATTTACAGCTTTTGAAGGCACACAGACAGATTTGCTTTAAAGCAAATCTTCCTTTCTAGTCTTGGCATTGCATTGATCTGAGCCATGTACACACTGTCCATTATGTATAAATGAAAATAGGTTCAGGCTGCTGCTCAGTAACAATATGGTGATAGGGAATAGGGGTATTTTAATATCTGGTCCTTGTAACCAGGCTTTATTATGACATGATCATAATACGATGTTACGATGGATAAAATTTTATTTTGGTTTTAATGTAATCAGCCTCCTGAGTCACAAAGGAGAAAGCTTAAAAAAAAAAAAAAAAAAAAAAAAAAAAAAAAACAGGTCCTAGTTTCAGGTCTTATTTTTTTTGTCGAGATTTGGTATGGTATGAACATGAACCTCACTTCCCACCCCAGCCAACTCACACAGAGCTTGAGCACATGCATACAGGACTGCTTACTTCTGAAAAAAAAAATATCTGACCACAACTATAACATATTAAAATACTCTCCGCTAGTTTACATGTCAATTTCAAGTGTTTTTCTATGTCTACGTGGTCAAATTTTGTGCTGTAGATAAAGCTACATTTTCTGCCTTTCTTGTGCAATATCAAAACATTTATACCACCAATTCCCATAATATTAATCCTCAATCTTCAGCCATAAACAGTAAATTATCAAAATTTAAGCCAGTGATGGCAACCTTTGTGTGATACTGACTAGCCGACCGCTCATATACATTACCAAGTGCACATACTATCACTGCATATACTGCAAAATGTATTTTTCATTCTTCTATCTTTCATGTGACATTGACTGTTGCCAATTGAGGTATATGTAGTGCTTACACTGAGAATATACAATGTCTGATCTTAGATTTTAATCAACATTTGGAAAAAATGAGAATCATAATGTATTCTTATCATATTGTCCATGCTGACAGTCTGTAACCGTGGAGGGTAGAGAGTGAAACTGAAATATCGAATCAGTTGTTTTAGTCATTTTATGTAATAGATATATACATGTTAACGTAATTCATTAAATAAAAAATGCATTCGTTAAATTATTCTGAACTTTTTGTGCATTGACTTAAATTGAAATGCAACCAATCAAACACTTTTAACATTGAAATCCTCCAAAGTCATACAAACTAACAGTAACTATGTGATTAATCTTTTTCAATTATCCCCCCCCCTTTGTTTTTTTTCTCGGTTTACGGGCCAAATGACCAAAATTTGAAAACAGGCGGGAGTCCAAAAAAGTCAGAGAGCTGGCTATATCTGAAAAAAGTATAAATTAACAGGATGTTATATGACTTATCTATGGGTCTATGTACTGATTTAAAAAATGTAGAAAAAATCCCCATTTTAAATTTCATGTTCCCTATTTTTTGCCAATTTTGAAAATAGAAGGGCCCGTAAATTGAAAAAAGAAAAATGATGTGGACTTGTTTACATATTAAAGAAGGCTATCATTAAAAGCATTGTTTGTGTAGATCATCTTGAAAGGCATCAAATTGTTAACTTGTTATGATGCCCATGCAGGTAATAAGAAATTACTAAAGTGACAAAGGTAAAACTCTGCATATACTGCATTATACCCTGACATCTCTTACTTTGAATTGTGCCAAATGATAAACAATAAATATGTAACACTGACAAGTTTACATATTGTTTCTGCTGTAAATGCCCTCCTCTTTTGGATCATTTTGTCACTTTCAAAATATGTTTTAATTTAGGTGGCTTACACTGTATGAATTTAAATACAAGCAGGTGCGAAATTCAAACCAAAATAATATATATTGTATACATTTGTTCCCCAAGGACTGTTATTTGGCATGCATATAATGGTACATACTAATAATACAGTACAATATGCATTTGAAATCCCCCATAAAGAGACCACTCCCGTATTGCAACCATCTTTTTAGCTCAGCTTACTTGTCAGTAGCTGGGCTTTTCTTATAGTCCTTTGTCCGTCGTCTTTCGTCAACAATCGACCTCTTCTCCAAAACCGTCAGTCAGATTCACTACAAACTTAGTGGAAATGTACCTTGGGTGGGTCTCTACCAAGTTTGTTCAATTGGTCATGCTCCAATGATTTTTGGATATTTTAAATGATTTTTGGGAGTTCTCTTTTGGGTCAAATTTTAAAAAGTCTTCTCTTATTTTTTTGTTTAATGATTTTTGTGTGTTATGAATATTTTAGACTTCGTCTCCAGAACCGTCACTCAGATTAAGCTGAAACTATGTGGATATGTTCCTTGCAGAAGGGTCAAACAAAGTTTTTCACTAGGAGGCAATGCTGCGGATTCCTGATTTTTAACGATTTTCTCAATTCGGGCAGTCACCGATAAATGCAACTTTGCTATTGATGACTATGTAAGTCAATGGGCATTCGAATGTTTATTCACATTTTTGTCTTCTTCTGCAAAACCGTCAGTCAGATAGACTTCAAACTTGGTTGCAATGTACCTAGGGTCGGTCTCCAGCAGATTTGTTCAAATAGTCATGCTCCATTGCTTTTGGAATTTTTGTAATGATTTTTTTTTTTTGGGGGGGGGGTGGCAAATCTTAAAAAAATCTTCTCCTCTGAAACCGCTCACAAAGTTGCTTTGATATCAGGAAGGAACACCCCTAGGGACTCCTTGTTCTGAATTTATTCACCAGGTAGCGCTGCGATTTTTTTGCTATTTTTTTGATTTTTTTTTTTAATGTGTTATTGCCATTTTCGACTTTTTCTCCAGAACTGTGACTCACATTGAGCTGAAACTTGGTGGATATGTCCCTTGTGGAAGGGTCAAAGAAAGTTGTTCAGTAGGGGGCACTGCTGTGGATTCCTGATTTTCTCTGTTTAGGTAGTTATAGATAAATGCACCTTTCCTATTGATTACTATGTAAGTCACAGGGCTTTCTAGATCTATTGCTAATTTACATTTTGGAACCATCAACCAGATTCACTTAAAGCTTTGCAGCCATTTACCTTCGGTGGATCGCTGCCAAGTTTGTCCAAGTGGTCACGCTCCAGCGATTTTTTATTTTAATTTTGATTTTTTTTTTATAAATTTGGGTTGGGTTTTTTTTTTTTTGACAAATCCTTAAAAAAATTTTCTCCGAAACTACTCACCCAATTGCTTTGATATCACACAGGAACACTTCTGGGGACTCTTAGTTCTTAAATTGTGCAATATGTAGCGCTGTATCTAAAACAAAATAATGATTTATTGACTGTTTTCGTTATTTTCAACTTTTTCTCCAGAACCGTCCCTGAGATTAAGCTGAAACTTGTGTGGATATGTTCCTTGTAAAAAGAACAAACAAACTTGTCCACCAGGTGGCATTGCTGTGAATTTTTCACTTTTAGTGACTTTTTTTTCAATTCGCATATTTGTTTGCAATGCACCTTTCCTATTGGTTATTATGTTGAACTTGGTAGGGATGTACCTTTGATAAGTGTCTCCCTATTTTGTCTTATCCCAAATTTACAAAAACACAAGTGTGATGAATCTCTACATCAGCTGAGCATAGGCTGTTCACACAGACCTCTTATTAAAATCTCACTACTGTTTAGATTTACAGTTTGTATGACCTAATGAGACCCTTGAAATGAACATTTTTTTGCCATATTATTCTCAATAACTTCAATGTGAGTTGGTCCTGCTATTGCCTTTGACGACAGCCCAATACTTGTGACTTTTTGTCGGACCAAGAAAAACTTCATAAAAACTACAGAAAATATTCAAAAAGCAGTTTTGAATTTAATCATCAAAAATAAAACTAGCATACTTCAAAATAAACCTAATGGTAATGATTCATAAACTAACATCAATTCATGTGTGAGGTTATTGGTTCATCATTGCGCGGTAATTAGCTTTTAGAAAAATAAAGTTTCGTAAAATAACCAGTCTTTTAAGTTGGCGCGAGGAAGAAAATTTCGTGATGTTAGAAAAAAAAAAGAAGCTCACATTGATGTGAAAGTATGTATGGTCATATAGGATACCATGAACATGTAATATTGAAATTTTTGTACATAATATGATCTGTAGGGTCATAGGTCTCTTAAAGAGTTAAGACAGACTGTAGATCAGTTTTCTACATTAAAACCACTCTGATAGTTAAATCTTTATCTGATGCGTTATAACATTCATCCTTACATGATCATTTATATGGTGAACATTTTACCTTGGATACTTTAATTTCAATCAATTGAAAAGTCCTTCTGATAGTGTTGGTTTTCCGAGTTGAGTTGTTAATATCTCCGTTTCACAAAAATGAAACTGTTTTTTTTTTCTCAAAAATTGAAATGTAATCAAACAGACAAGCCTGAATATATTTTTAGGCACACTTGCATCTAATACATGGTGCCATTTTTTATGAGATGATAAATATGTCCCGCCAAGAAATACTAAATCGTTTTAATTAAAATTTCCCCGTGCATAAGACAGTACACTGTACACAATTCCGCCATTCTCTCGTTTTTACATTTAATATTTTATTCATACGTGTGTTTCGACCCGGGAGTCAGCAAACAACAATTGAATCTATGCTGTTAGTGACAAATTATGTCTACACTCCTACGAACCCTTTTCATCATATGAATTCAAGTTGCATGTCACAAACGGCTGTGCAGAATGTATGTATATTTTAATTCCACATTCTTGTTCATGAAATATATGTTTATCATTACAATGTACCAACACGCAATACAACACATATGCATGGAGATGAAGGATGCGATTCAAAGTCCAATCTGTGCAATATAGCCCATGGGGAACTGGTGCAGGCAAAGCTGCTGCTATGTCTTTTATTTTATTTTTTAATGCATGATCCTACAAACGAAGGCTACGTCTGAAGTCAAAAGAATTTATCATAAGTCAAGGCTTAATTCCATGAATCCATCATTTAAATCTTTATTTGATTATTTTGCTCAATATCATTAACTTTAGTGGACAGATTATGTGCAAAGCAGCAGAACATCGCATATAAATATAACAAGTAACTAGAGGTTTGTGTAAACAGTCCATACTCAGCTGACTTAAAGGTTCATCCCACTGGCAGCTCTATAAACTTGGGATAGGATCAAGGTCACCCATGTATTGAGTACGTCTGATCTTTATGGAAGAACACTAACATGTGCAACATCAAGGTTCCAGTTCAAGTACTCTCAAGTTACAGTGAAGAGTAAAACTCATGTATGTTGCACTGTGATCCTAGAAACGAGGTCAAGGTCACTCCTGTACTGTCTAAGCGTGACCTTCAGAGAGAAACATTAACATATGCAACATCAAGTTCCTAACTCAAAACAGATGTCAAGTTATCGAGTGAACAATAACTTTCATGTCAGTTGTCTTGTCACCTTGGGAATGAGGTCAAGGTCCGAAAATTATTGGGGCATGATCACTCCCACAAAATATGTAGACACTTATGAAAGGTACATCTTAACCAATTTTGGCACAAATCTGGCCAAAAATTAAAAGTTATAACCATTACAAAAAATTTCCATGTAAAACTTTTTAAAAGATTTTCCGAAAAAAATAACCATTCAAAGAAACTTGGTGGGGACCCAACTGAGATACATTGCCACCAAGTTTAAGGCCAGTCTGACAGACGGTTTCTTCAGAGAAGTCCAAAGTATCTATTAGCATTCGAATGCCCATCGACTTACATAGAAGTAAACAGGAACGGTTCATTTACCAATAAGCACCGAATTAAAAAAAATAAAAATCAGGAATCCATAGCTGTACCACGTAGTGAACAATTTGTTTGATTCTTCCACAAAGAACATATCCACCAAGTTTCAGCTTAACCTGATTGACGGTTCTGGAGAATAATCCGCAAATAGCAAAAACACAAAAAAGCATAAAAAATTAGGAAAAAAATCGCAGCGCCATCAGAGTCTCTTGGATTGTTCCTGTGTCATATCAAAGCAATTGAGTGAGCAGTTTCCGAGAAGAAGATTTTTTAAAATTTGCCCCAAAAAAGAACAAAGAATGCATGAACAGTAAAAATTATCAATGGAGTGTGATTATTTAAACCGTATTCGTAGCGACTGACCCAAGGTAGATACTCACAAATTTTGAAGTCAATCTGCTTGAAAGTTTCAGAAAAGAAGTAAAAATGTGAACTAGAAAAAAATTGCTTCACAGCAAATCTGGGAGCCTTCAAAATGAGAAGTTTGAAATGTTGCACGTTGCTATTGTTCTAAATCATCTAAATTTTGTGTATTAGCCTAATGTGCATAATTTTAAATGTTACAACTTTTGTTCCTTGTTCATTGGATGTGGCCATGTCTGAATCTTATAAACTGAAGTTGGAGGACACCAATATTTATAACAGTTTCAAAGCTATTCAACATTTTAATTTTATGCATTTGCCTAACTTGCATCAATTAAAATGGTGCAATTTTGGATCATGGTTCATTGTGTGTGGCTATGTCACAATCCTATGGATTGGAATTGAAATGGCACCTCTGTCCATAATATTTTTGAAGCTATTCATGATTTAAATTCTGCAAAATCACCTAATTTGCATAAATTAGAATCCTACAACTTTGGTTCATGGTTCATTGGATGGGGATTTGCCACAAACTTTTAGATTGAAGTTGGAATGACTATTCCCAACCAGGTGCACAATTTCACTGGTAGGTCAGTCACAATGGCAACTTAAGTGGTTCGGGGGAATAATAGTGCATAAGAAAAACTCCTGACCAATTTCGATGCCATGGAAAGAAAGAAAGTTTAGAACCTAAGGAAATACAATAAGTCTGGGTTCGCACCCAGACATAAATAAGAAAGAAAGAAAGAGAGAGAGAGAGAGAGAGAGAGAGAGAGAGAGAGAGGGAGAGAGAGAGAGAGAGAGAGAGAGAGAGAGAGAGAGAGAGAGAGAGAGAGAGAGAGAAAGAGAGAGAGAGAGAGAGAATTCGTGGAATAACAAAATGTCTCGGTAGTCACCCGGCCATTATTAGCATTAGAATGCCCAGTGCCTTACAAAGTAATCAATAGGAAAGGTGCATTTACCTTGAAGTACCCAAATAAAAAAAAAGTTAAAAATCAGGAATCCACAGCAGTGCCACTTAGTGAACAGTTTTGTTTGCCCTTTCCACAAGCACATATCCTCCAACTTTCAGCTTAATGTGAGTGATGGTTGTGGAGAAGTCAAAAATAGCAACAAAAAAAAAAAAAACAAAACAAACACACACACACACACACACACACACACACACACACACAAAACAGAAATAATTGTAGCACCACGTGGTGAACAACCAAGGGTCCCTAGGAGTGCCCCTGTGTGATATCAACGCAATTGGGTGAGCGGTTTCAGAGAAATTTTTTAAAGATTTGTCCCCCCCCCCAAAAAAAAAGAAAGAAAATAAAAAATGAAAAATTAAAAAATCACTGGAGCATGACTATTTCAACAAATTTGGTGAAGACCTACCTAAGGTACATCCCACAAAATTTGAAATTTCATGGCTGACAGTTACAGAGAAGAAGCCGAAAATGTCAATTGTGGACGGACGGATGACAGACAAAGGACCATCTTATCAGCTCAGCCATGGCTGACAAGTCGGCCAAGCTAAAAAAATATAAAATAGGGTCCATTTTAAAACTAATGCAATAGGATAATTTGGGATTTTTCAAGAATTGAAAAGACTGGCTGTGAATTTCAGACCTTCAAGGTCCATATTTTTTTCCAATGGAATCTCAGAATTTTCAAGTGTTTACAGACAGTGTACGAACCGTGTCGATTGTATTAGGCATCCAAGGCCAGTTATAGTAGTAGTAAGTAGTAAAATTTTAATGACTGAAAGAGAGTCTATATTTGGCTCTACAGCTTGTTCCTATTAAAGTGGTATGACTGGACAATTGACATAGTAAATGAATATGTTGGAATATAAAATGTATATTATGTACTACACATGTCTGTGATTTATTCACGATTTGCAAATACAAATACATGAAGCTTCTGTTGACGTTATGTGTTTTTGTTTCAGATTTGGTGAGTACCTGTGTTTTTTGAGTCTTTTGACCAGGAACACAGAGAATACGTCCTCTTCTGTGTCGTTGTGTTATGAATAGTGCCAGTGGTTCGGTACATTCCTACACAGGGTTGGGTTGCATCTTAGTCAGTCATAACAATCTCCAGCTGTCCATTAATCGGCAGTGTGATACTGTCTAGTGATAAGGTAAAAAGCAGTGGTCCCAGGAGGGTGTGGAGGGTGTCAGGTCTCCATACTCAATGTGAGGATGGAATGCCCGGCTAGTCATATGCACAGGCATCAAGACACCGCTTACACGTAAGAATTTCTTTATGGCTTGAAAACAAACACACAAACACAAGTGCTCCCCCCCCCCAGCCAGCTGGAATAAAATGAACAGGCCACTCATAAATTGGTAGGGTGATTAGGGTCAGTCTTGCACAGAATGGGTAGCCAAATGGGATGCTGGAACCAGCGAAGGCCCCCCAACAGAATATACAGAATCAGTGACCCAGGCTGTTTTATCAAAGGATTGCTGTACAAATGCTCCTCTATCTGCCCATCCCCTCCCCTCTCAACCCACTTCTTTGCCCAGGTTGGCCTGACAAGGCACTTGTTATGAAGCGAAATAGGGCAACAGCCGCCTTAGTAACTTTTGACCAGTGGTTGCTCTCATTATCAATCCTCTTGGGCTCACACGGGCAGGAAGTGTGAGTGTGTTGTGTGTGTGTGTATGGGGGCGGGGGGGGGGGGGGGTTGCCAGGCTAAGGGGAACCACAAGTATTTCATTATCCTTTCTACGCATCTTAAAAGTGATATGCTTACCGATTGATATATATTTAAGTTAACGTTTCATAATCAAATATTGAGAAAAGCTAGCTGAGGAGGGGGATGGGCACTTGTGTTTTTGTTTATCACATAAAGTGTCCATCCAGACACCAGTGGCTTTTTTAATCATAATTCTTGGTCAGTTGTGTGCAAAGTACACGTAAAATTCTTGAAGTTATGGATTAGTAAGCCATGACAGTGCGACCACATACTTTTGTGATCCTGACAACAGAAGGATTAATTGTATGGGCTGGGGCTGGGGAATGGGTTCAAAAATCTGCAGCAGGAATTAATATTTCACGGCAAATCCCCGCTTCCCCCCCCCCCCCCGTATGGTGAAGGTTGTGTGGCCGTTGATTTGATCACATGGTAGCAAACACGCCTACAAGACTGTCACGCTTCACATTTGATCCCTCATATAAGACTCCCTGATGAGGACCGTATTTTACAGCCAAATATTTTTGCTGGTTTGTTCACATGCAATTGTTTATCCTGGGTGAATATCTAAAAATTCAGCTACTTCCATCTGGTCAGTATTTCTTCGCCTTTGTGCTCATTTATATCTGTGGACCCGAAAAACGTGTCCAAAATATCAAATATGTCTTGCCGGTTTTCCTGAATCCCACTGCAATATCTGTTATGTAGTTTTCGTGAAAAAAAATAATGATCGAAATGACAGATAGTCATTTGATTATTATTATTATTATTATTATTATTATTATTGTTGTTGTTGTTGTTGTTGTTATTGTTGTTGTTGTTGTTATTATTATTATTATTATTATTATTATTATTATTATTATTATTATGGGGCATGGATGAAAGAAACCTCATGAAGTGTGCAGCAATAATGACTTCATGTATCATACATAATAATGTGTATAAAACCTAAGTAGGGGTGCCAAATTGGAACCAAAGTGGACTGTTGTATTGAATGGAAAATACAGTAATGCTGGTCCTGTGCAATCGTATTTGACAGAGACCACTACATACATGCACTTTCCGAAGTTTTTAATGACACTTTCGTAGACCACAGACTATGGGTAGTAAAGTAAATGCTTTCATGTATTCTCGTCTTCTAACAAGGGCTTTCCAACAGTTTTCGAATGGAAAGAATCTGATGGGTTTTAGCCAATTTAGGGCAATTTTACTGAAAAGCATACTTTAAATACCAGGAGAAAAGGACATTTCTGTAAGATCAAAAGTCTATAGTTTGCGCTGTGTTGAGGTTCCCCAAACAAGGTTGGGTGTATCGCACGGAAGAAATATTTGGCATGTAGTTATCCCTGTGTCGGTCCATGTCAGCAAATAAAACTTCACTCATGAAAGTGTACGGCTTTGGCACAAATGTTTACGCATTTTGTCATGGGTTCTAATGAATGAACGCTAACAGGACGCGGAAAGATGACTAAGGGCCAAATAGGTCACCCTCCTCCCTTCCAGCGCCATGATTTGATGAACTGGCAATCTTTTGGCATGGGTATTTATAAAGTTTTTACCTAACCCCAGACTCCACACTCCTCAACTGATACGCTACTTACATTAAACGCCCCTAAAGCCTCAAAATCCAGGGCTCAAAATACAAACTCTGTTTTTGTATACGAGGGTACCAGTCAAATGTTCAACATTAAAAAATATAATAATAAATAAAATATCATTTTATTCATTTCAATTTTGCATGGCATGTTGAAAAGGGTGAGTGGCTTTTAAGATTAAAAACAAACAGCTCTGGTCTTTCAAGTGAGTGATTTCCCTCCTTTTGACATGATTCGGGATCAGCTAAGTGTTTCCACTCACGGTCACCTTAAGCTTTCATGCAGCCACACAAGGCCTAGATGAGTGCTTTCCCTCGTGTGGGCCCCGCTTCGAATTTCTTGTGCCAGGTGGCCGAGTGTTTCCACTCACCAAAGCCTTGATGTAGCTAGTCTCAGTGAGTGGTTCCCCTCATTTGGGCCTCATTTTGGATATTTTGTACCGAATGAGTGGTCCCACTCATCGATGGCATTGTGCAGCAGGTCCCAAGTGAGTGGATCCACTCAGTTGGGACCCTTTTTCCAAGGTTTTGTACAGAATAGTGGTTCCACTCATACAAAATGTAGATTTGTAGAATTAACAGGTATCAGGATCCTGAATTCGCAGCAACAGGTTCCCAATTTCCGTAAATTAAGCCAAAAAACAGAAAAATGGATTTTCTGTTTTTCAAATAAATTGTGTTACATGTACAACAGCAACAAAAAAGAAAAACCATGGAGATATATAAAAAAAAATCACACGAAAAAAATCAAAACACGAGTAAGTGTTTGACAGGGTTAACAAATCAGTTTACACACACATTATATAAAAATAATTAATAAAACTTCAGCACAGCATATATGGATCACATTGTAGGATCTGGTGTATACGCAGAAGACAAAAGTTATGTGTACAACTTACTTTTAAACATTAACGGTTTGGTAATAATGCATTTAAGCATGAAACACAGTTGTCATGAAGTCCTTGGAACAAATGAGAGTATCAATAACGATCTATGCTATGTATAAGCCCGTGAGAAATATATGTAAATACAAGTACATAGTGCTCGAATCAGAAATATTGTGTCAAGAAATACTCGTAAGTTGACCCATGTATACCCAGCATTGTATTACAGCATGGTGTTGCAGCAAACCCATAATCATAAGTCAATGTGCGTGAAACTAATATATTTGTACACACATACATCTTGACATACATAATTTTGAACTGGATCCACCGAAAAAAGAATCAAGCAACTTCACATGGACAATTAGAATACATGACACAGAAAGACCTATAAAATGAATAAAGCTGATAAAAAACGTACTTTCTTATCATGTGGGAATGGCATGGAGCCAACAAAAGTAGTGAGACACAGATTAGGTTCGCACAAGACATCAGTTTCTGTCTAACTCAGGAAGCAGTATGTAGATCATAAATTCTACTCAAAACATGGTAAAATAATGTCTGATTTTACCATAATGTGTGTCTAGAGAGACAGCGCCTTCTAACATTACATATGTAATGGTATGACTGAAACAAATGTTAAGTGCTTCATGCACTTCCTCAGACAAGAAAACATCAGAATATTATGAGTACTTAATATCAAAGTGAAACCGTAAAACATACATATACTACTTTAAGTGCCTGATTTACATTATGCACCACCAAATTGTTCTTACACCGGACCAAAGACAACTTTCATGACACACATAAAAGTTAATTGAAATATCAGTCTTCAAATCACAAGAGCTAATTAAAGACATAGGTTTGCAGAGTCGCATAAAATGTATCAAATGAAGTAAAACAACAAAATGTGGATTGAAAAATCCCATGAGCTCTATACAAGCACAATGTAATATGGTATGAGGAAGCTGACTTATAACCAGAAGTTGTAAATATGTACAGAATCATGTATATGTATATGAACACAAACAATGTGATAAACACTTGTGTATGTAAAGCTATGACAGACAAATACAATGTACACACGGTCAACATGTTTAACTCTGAATGACACGTGGGGGTTTCTGTTGAATGGCCTATTTTGCCTTGGCATTTAAGCGCCATGCAGGTGTCCAAAAAGAATTTTGTGAAGACTCCCCACAGACATGAACTAAATACTCAGTTTTGCCATCATTTTCTCTTTGGCCTAACACCCTTTTGATTCTGTGAAAACCCTGGTCATCCAATCCCCCAGTATCATAATCCAGTGAATATATGGGATCAACCTGTTGACCAAATCGGTCTGGTGGCTTACGCTGTCTTGTTGAACGCTGTACCCCACCCAGGGGTGAGGGATGAGGTTGCAGAGCAGGGGTACTGTCAATGAGGTTACCCAAAACAGAATGCTTTGATTTATCTGGGGTAAAGTCCTTAGCCAACGGATTTAAACGGACATCATTACCCATTGTGGTAACCTGATTTGAATTGGAATTTGTGACAACTTTGTCAACTAAGTACGAAACTGGATTTGGCTTGCAAACAATAAGCAATCTTGAGCCTGTTTACATGTACAGGATTTTTCTGTCGCTCCGCTGTAGCAGGATGAGAGAGGAGTATCCTATGGGGAGACTGGACATCAGCTACTACATAGGGGCCTTCTGCACAACATTTTAACTTTATGCCTTTACGAGTGGGTTCCTTATGTAACCATACATAATCCCCAGACAGCAAGCATAGTGGATTAGCAGTTTTATCAACTCTTTCTTCCATTTTAGAGTGAGTGTGATTTTTAAGTGTTTTGCCGCATCTGCTCCCTGATTATCTCTAAATTCCTGGCTTGTTGTTTAACAAAAGTGTGTGTATCATTAGGGAGATTGTCAAATGGAATGTTCTTCAAATGCGATGAAAGAGGGAAATTTGGCCAAAAATAACCTGATGGGGACTGTACCCTGTGATCGTGTTGAGGCTATTTTTCATAGAAAAAACTATAGCAGGCAAAATTTCTTCCCAGCTTGACCGGTGACCTGATACATAAGGGGTCAAGCACTCAGCAAGTGTCAAGTGTGATCTTTCTACTGCACCTAGGCAATGGTGAGCAAATGCTGGGGTAAACTGCTGAGGACCTCAAGTAGTCTACACACTTCCCTGGTAACCCTGGACCCAAATGCCGAATCCTGATCCCCTAAAAGTGTTTCAGCAATGCTGTAAGTAGTAAAAAGCTGAAATACAGCATGTGACACAGTCATTGCATCACTGTTGGCAATTGGAATGGCAACCGATTACTTACTAAACATATCAATGGCAATAAATATATAGGTATTTTGTTTCACATTAATTGGGAGAGGGCCTCATTGGTCAATTTGCCACATCTTAAAGGGACCAGTAGGTACAAGGAGTGACTTGATACCTGCTTTAGTATGTGCCTGTGTAACTTTCCGTTTGTGGCACTGAGAACATGATTTTACATAGTCTGTGACGTAGCGTGCAAGACCAGGAAAAAAATAAAGCTCTCTGATTCTATTAATGGTATCTTGTATACCACTGTGACCTCCCATGGGGGAATCATGATATAGTTGTAAATTTGTTTTGATCAAAATATCAGGACACACCAAATGGTAATGACTCAAGTTTGATGTTTTTTTTTTTATTTACACATGCGAGTATGTAATAATAAATTGTCCACCAGAATATAATCAGCCGACATCAACAATATTTTGCGTGCAGCTTCCTGTGATTCTGGAAGTGCACCAGTTGTCAAGTAGTCAATTAGTGGTCTCAAAGTGGGATCACTATATTGAAGTTGAGAAATACTTGCAGGAGAAAAATTACTGTTCTGAAAAATGTCAAATCGAGACATGTGTGAACCTTGCTTATCTGACTTATGAGTTGATTCATGTTGTGCAACATGAGCAGCTTGAGCTACTGACGTGGTCTCCTTGGCTGTAAAGAAGCATTTAAGAGACCCAGTAAGAGTTTGCACAACCATACTGGTGCCTGAAACCAGATAAGAAAAGCAAGCTCCTAGCATAAGTATTACACGCCAGAAACCAACAAGTTGTGTACTGTTGTGGGAGGGCAAGGGTGCCTGTGATCCATTGGCACAGCATTCATTCTTGATATGTATGTCACAATGAACAGCTGATTTCTTGTCACGGGGTATAAAACTCCTCACTCTCATCTGTGTTTGCATCATATTCCGCACACTGACCCTCACTATTAACATATGCAGGCCCAAACGTGCTGATTCTCTACAACATTAACCTGTGCTGCTTCTGCATCAGAATGATGTAGAAAATCTTTCAAATCTGTGCCATTGGGACATTGTATGTTCCCTGTATTGTCAGATACATATGGGAAGAAAGCATTTCCCTCATCTGGGCTGTCAGCTAGGTTGTCTAAACCAACAGGTTGACAGCGACTCAGTGCATCAGGTGCTAGCATTTGATTGGCCCTTATCTACTCTATTTGAAAGTTGAATTGTTGAGGCAAGGTCAGCCATCATTCATATATGGCACCTTTAAGTTTCTTTTGAAACAAAGGGGCAAAAGCCATGTGGTCACGATACACAGTGAAGGACTACCTCGGAGATATGATGCACATTCCAATATGCTAACTGTCATGCCTAGCAGTTCTAATTTTGTAGGGCTATAATTTCTTTGCCATTTCTGTAGAGACTTAGACCAGAATCGTATGATTCGAATTCTGTCTTTTTTCAGTTGTGCTCTGTTTAGGGTCAGGGTCAGGCCAAATTTGCCTACGGTAAAACCCTATGCCCTAAGAAGTATCTACAGACAAGTGGAAGTCTAGATCAAAATGAGGAAAAGCCAGCAAGGGAGAGTTAATCAGCGATGTTTTGATTTTCTCAAAAGCTAGAATTTGATCTTAACCCCCTTTCGAATGCAATGTTGGCATTAAGTAATTAAGTGATGGGTTTACATACAGCACTTAGGTTAGGAATATACTTCCTAAACCAGTTGTTTAGTCCCCATGATCTGCGAACTTCTTTCAGGTTTCTAGGATTGGGGTATTCTGTGATTGCTTTTACTCTGTCTAGGGGGGGACCTATGCCATCTGCTGAAATTTCATGCCCTAAAAATAAACATTTAGGTGGACCAAGTTTTAGTCCTGCTTTAGCCAAACGAGTAAAAACTTCCTGGAGATCTGCCATGTGCTGATCCCCGGTAGAGGACATGATTGCACAATCATCCAGGTAGGCAACAATAGTTTTAAATGTGAGACCTATAAACACTTTGTCCATCAACAATTGTTAGCTTTGAGGCGCTGTTTTTAAACTTTGAGGTAATCTGAGGAATTTATAGGTTCCAAAGCATGTATTAAATGCTGTGAGGTGCTGGGATTCAGGTGCAATGGGCATTGTAAAGAAGGGCAAATTGATATCAATTAAGTTAAAATAGCGTGGCTGATTATCACCTAGGGACTCTGTTATCTCTTGCATCTCGGGAATGGCATAGTTAAAATCTTTAGTCTGAGAGTTCAGAAAAAGGGAAGTCAACACAGAATCTGTATTGTGCCAAACTAGCTTCTTTTGTACCTGATTGTATGCCACTAGGCTGTTTGTTTTTGGTTACCAAGACAGCAGGAGAAGTAATAGGGAGATCCTCTTTCTCACTTACTGGGGCAATGATACCCTGGTCTAATATTTCTTCCAGCTGATGCTGCAAAACTTTGCGTTTATCTGGGCTTAACCTGTAAGGTCTTTGATGTCTGATTTGAGATAGATCTGATGTTGAATTAAGCTAGTGACACCTAGCCCTGGATTATCATCAGTAACAAAGAGTTCCCTGTTCTGATACTATAATTGGAACAATTCACCTGTTTGCTCTTGGTTCAAAGCTCTGTTACTTAGATCAAAATATGAGGCAAAATTGTCAAAATCTGCAGAATTGCGGTTATCTGACTTGAGAATAGAGTCTGTATCATTTCCTGCCATCTGAATGTTATAAACACACTCTGCGTGGGCAGTAGGTTTGTCATGAAATGGCCGAATGATATGACATTGGCCATGGATGCTCTGAAAGTCAGCAATTGGAAAATTCCGTTTCATAAGAATGTCTTCATTAGTTGGGTTCATGACCTTGACAGGGACAGTGCTGTTTGAAGAAACAGTTACAAGTGATTTAGCTTCAAGCAAATTTGTGTGAGCTACATTCTTGCCTGTTTGACACAGGCTCACAGACTCACTGTTTGAAGGAATAGTTACAGGTGTCTTGGTACGACCTTTAACCTTTGTTACCTCAATGTGATGTTTGGTGAAATCTAGTTTTATCCTTAAACTTTCCATGCAGGGCAAACCTAGAATAAGTGAATGGGAGCTTTCCTCTATTATATACACATCAAGAAATGCAATGCTAGTTAGCAGGTTTAGTTTGATAGTGGCTAAACCCAAAACATTAACCCTTTGGTTGCTAGCGACGACAACTGAACAAGTATCATCAGCTGAAAGAGACAATTTTTCATACCAATCATTTGGCATGATGCTAATACTGCTGCCACTGTCACACAATGCTGCTACTTTACACTGTGAAAAATACACTGCCATATACAAAAAGTTGTGGCCTACCTGACCTGAATTTAAAGATGTGTTTGTTACTGAACTGAGTTGGGAGGCGCTTGGCAAAATGTGAGTGTCCTTTGTCCCAAGAACATGCGCCTTATCAGTCTTGGGCATCCTTAGTTTCCCGGAATGGTAGGTGCAGTGGCTGTTTGTTGTGTGATGGGGGCCTGTGGCTGTGGCTGTAGGCCACAGACTACAGATATAAATCCTTCTATTTTTCATATTAAAATTTTTCAGTCTAAAAAATCACCATTTTTGGTATTTTTAAATTTTGTCAAAGGCAAGATAAAAATGTCAGAAAAACACGGACAAATTTTAGTTGTGCAATTCCTGGCTCAATATTTTGTGATAATTGAAATACGAAACAACACTTGGATGTCAGCTTTATGCAGGTCTGTGAACTGTGCTCTGGCCGGGGTCACATCATTGTCCTTCCTCACCATAAAGTTCCCACCTTGTCTGAAAGACAGTGCATCTATATGACCACCAATAAAGCAACTCTGTGATGCAGTAAACCTGACTTTGCTAACTTTATTTGAACAGAAGCTACAGCATGCTGAAAACACAGTATTTTCACAATTATGGACTATCTCCATTGGGATGCGCAACCAGCCAATCACAACTGTGGTCTGTAACCTGTAGTTTGCAGCGGGCAAGAGTGTGTCCATATTGGGCACAGCCTGCACATCTAAGGTCTGGCCTCTTTCTGCCCTGTGGAGTCCAATTACACTGGGATTGGCGATGCTGTGGTCCAGTGCATCGCCAACAGGTGAGAGCTGGGCGTATCGCATAGCAGGTGGGTGCTGCAGGGGATGGGTGTCCTGGATGTACAGTCATCCCTTGAAAAGTGGTCGTGAGGGCTTCCAGTTTAGGTTAATGGTGTCCAGGACATCTGTCGGTGATCGGGAGTGGGAGAGTGTGCTGGGTCACAACGGGAACTGCTGGCTGGGCTGTCGGTATGTGGCATGATGCAGTGGTTTTGAGTGGCTGCGGGGTAGAGAGGCTGAGCCATAGGCATGGTGCGGTAATATATTGTCTGTCCTTGAGGCAACACATTAGCAGAGCTTTGAATAGGAGCAGGCACAGATGCTGACGGGACAGAAGCTGACTGGAATCTGTATCTAAAGGTTATACCCATCTTCGCTCCTGTCATAGCTGACTGCAAAGTATTATGATTGCCAGCTCTGGCAAAAAAGCAAGTTGTGGAGGCGAACCCTCAATGAATTTGGATAGAATGTCTCTGTCATGTTTGCCTATTCTTGTCCCCTTTTCTGAAACTTGAGCAAAGTATTCTTCTAAAGACTGGCTGTGTTGCAGCTGTAAATGTCGGAAAAGTTCTGTTTCAACTAATTGTGCTGGATTTTTGGTAGGACCAGCATTGACACACTGATCCGTGAAAGATGACAGCAATGTTGACCAGGAGGCTTTCTTTTTTTTTCAGGCAATGTGTTGAACCATGTTAAAGCAGGGTCACCCAGATGGAGATGAAATGCTGCCAAATTCTTGAGTGAGTCCTTGTCATAAGTGCTCTCCAAGCTATGAAGGAGACAAAATGAATGGAAAGCAGTCAGAAATGGTTCAGGATTCTCAGTTTGTAGCCCATTGAATTTCTTCAGAGTAAGATTAAGAGGTCCCATGATAGAACTGTTCTGGCTACACAGTTCAGTGTTCTGGCTGCCCAGTTCAGTAAATTGTAGAAAATAACTTACGCTGGCTGGAATTTTGAAAGTGATGTCCTGGTCTATTTCCATTAAAAGTTGACATTATCCACCATGTTATGAGCCTTGCGCCATTGGGGAATTAGGTGTGAAAAAAAGAACGAGTCCAGCATAAAGTTGATGTTTTATTCCAGCTCCGTCAGCCTCTATGCCCTTCTCCTTTGTACAGTCCTATCCAATATTCTAAATCATGTACCTGTCTTACCCGTGGCGCAAGTCCCCGAAGCTTTCAGATCCTCATAAGTCTGGATCCCGCGGTGTTCTGTATCATGGAAACGATTCGTTCGTTTTTGCTTTGATTAACCTGACAAGGTATAAGTTGGAAAGAGTGATCATTTCAACTACAGACTACCGCATTTATGTAAGATTTTCTCTATGTATAAAGCAAGGAACAGATCTTACATGGATGCATGGTGTCAGTGGCTGCTTCATTGTCATCCAGTTTTCATCGATTTCCTTGAAAAAAAAGTTTCACACTCCATCATGTGGTAAAAATTAATTAAAAGTCGATGATGATGATGATGATGATGATGATGATGATGATGATGATGATGATGATGATGATGATGATGATGATGATGATGATGATGATGGGATTTTTTTCATCCGGGTCCAGGAAATATTGTATACATGTCGTGTACCTATAACCACTAATACATTAAACTATAAAGTGGAGCTCAAGATCAGTTTATTAAAACACACTTACAAAATACACGCTGAAATGCATGACCTACACTCTAAAATAAACATGTCAAAGGACAGTAAAACGCAAAAACCATAAGCATTAAAATACACACTAAAGGTGCAGAACTGGTTGTTAAATCAGTATTTATTGAAACACATGTAAGTTGTATACAGTTTCAGAAAGCATGAGGGAAAGACTCAAGCATAGATAAATGAATTTACCTGGAAGAAAAAAATTGCAAAAGTAAAAAATAAAGTGACTTATCAAAGCATCGAAAGAGGCAGACTGAATATCCTAAATTTTGAAGTTCAATGCAGTTCTAACCTTTATTCAAAATGAACCCGAGATACTTGTCCATTGTTGCAAAGGTAGCATGAACACATCATAACACGCCACTGCCACAGTGCCACACTACCACAACCACGTTTTCTATTATACCCTGTATTACATAAGAGCCTGATTACGCTACAAACAAACTAAAATTGTCTCCACAGTAACATATGACACTTTGATCATGCTAAAAAGGCTGGTTGACATACAAGGACCATAGATGAAATGCCCTGATTCCCTATCACCCTATGAGTACTGAGTAGCAGCCTGTACCCAATTTCATATTTAGACAATATATAGAGAGTGTACATGGCTCAAATCAATGCCTTACCAAGAATATAGGCAGAGGTGCGCTTATATTTTACTCCATTCACAACCACATTTCTTATGATTTTTAATTGTGCTTCATGTCTGCACTCAATAGACTAGTTATATTTATAAATGCAGTGAGTTCATGGGGTTTCTCACCACATTGTAGTATACCCTGTATTGCACAAGAGAGTTCATTACATTATAATTTCATTCTGCTTGACTCACTTTAATACTGGTGGTCTTTTCACTTCACGTGCACTTGACTATTCTCATGATGCACCCAAGTGACCAGCTTACAGAATGCTGGATGTTGATTTTTGATACTGCAAGGATTGTCCAGTACAACAAAGGAATTTTTATGCTTAAAGACTAGCGTGAGTAACTTTTCCTTCAAGAAATTACTCAACCCTATGTCACTCATAATTATTGTACACTTATGTGGTATAAAACCCGTCCTCATCATCAGATGTAATGAGTCGTAATTGATGTATCTGGCACTCTATTGGTTTATAATGTGGAGGTAGATTTTGATCATTTTGGTACTGATTGAGAGCTGTGAGCTCTGGGCTTTTGCCTGTGGAACCCAATGAGAAGTACACGTATTCATGTATCTGCTGTAACTCGTCACAAGGATGGAATAAAATAACTGAAGCTTCAACATCATCTTCATACTTGTGTATATACAACAGAGAGTTATTTCCCTGAGATCAGATCATGGTGGAGAATCTAATCATGCTACAGTCCAATGGATTCAAGTGGGAACTTTGTAAGTACAGCAGACACTTCTCTACAAGTATATTTTGCTGACTCTGATCCCTTTACTTGTGACACATTGGACTCAGCTACCTCACCATATTTTACAGTCATCGACCAACATTTCCATACTAATCTAGAGGAGTCGGGCTTTGAAGACTTGACATCATTTGAGATCTCTCTTCCAAAGTTCAAAGGACTGTCGGAGGCACCCAGACCCTGTGGACCCATTTCATGTTCCCCGTGGTATCACAAATGCTGATGACAACGTCCACGATCAGCAGAGGCAAGCTGACCGAGGCAGAACAAGTCAAATCCAGCCTACCCTCACAGGGGGTCGGTCCTCCAGTGATGGTCCAGATGGTACTACAGGGGAACCGCCTCAACAGGAGACCCGTAGACTGTCTAAACGTCCCAAGCGCCCCCCCCCCCCCCCGATAGGTATGGCGTCCCTGTGCAGTTGCAGAGTTTGTTAGATAGTAGCCTAACAGAGTCAGATTCCAGGGGCCATCACAATTTAAAACGTGTACTGGGACAGAGAAAAGTGGGAGGCAATACTGAATATTTAGTCAAAATCAGGGGTGAACCATCTCAACAGGCATTTTGGGTTAAAAAAAACAGTCTTGGTCATAAAGCAAGGAAAGCTGTGAAACAGAAACCACCTCCTGTGTTATCCCGATATGAGGCTGGCATGATAGGTTCGTTTTTCAACGCTTGGTCATACTTGTGTATATACAACAAAGAGCTATTTCCCAAAGATCAGATCAAATATATGTCAATAAATAGAAATCTACTCAGACATTCTATTCATGTGTAGCTGTGTTCAAAATCTATCAGTATCCAACTTCTACAAATTTGAAATGCTGGTTATAAATTTAACCTTTTCTGCATACAAAATAAATCTGGACAGTGCTCTGTGGTCACCAGTGAACTTATGTGTAGCCCTGACCTGGGAACAGAATGTTGCGCATCTGTATATAATGTGTCAGGGAGCCCGCAATGCTGAGGTCATGCAAACGTGAGCAAAGACAACGTGTCTTGATTGATAGGGGTGCTGTTTTATTGCCATGAGAAGACTACACTCCCAATTAGTGCTTAGTGGGGTCTTGTTTAAGTGGTAGAATCTTGCAAAGAAAGGAGCAATTCAGGGCTGGTCGTATGACTGTGTGGGGTGATGTTGACTGATTGCAATGTGGGCGGATGTCACTCTCACCTGACTTGATCAAATTACCATGATGCGCACGTGCACAGACACACACACACATACATGTGAATTAACGTTCCATGTCGTTAACATGACCCCCTCCCCCCATCTTGATAATTAATGGGAGCCACTGACTGACAGCGACTCCAGAGCAAGAACAAATTTACACCATGCATGTGAGTATGTGACCTAGATGGGGGGTGGGGGGTGGAATCCCACGCAGTTCCAAGAGGATCTGTGCTGCATCATGAAAGAAAGTTTTATCCATTTATCAAGGAATATTTTCACAAATACTGAAGTACACGCATGTATATGAGCCTCGTTCTGGATTTCTTGTGCCTGTTGGGTTGCGTGTTTTCACTCAGTTAGGTCTGTTTACGGGATTTTGTATGGATTGAGTGTGTCCACTCAAGCAAATTTGTAGATATGTGGACCTGTCAGGTTTTAAAATCCACAAATGGTGACAAAAAGTCACCAATTTCTGTAAATCAAGCCAAAAAACGGAAAAACAGAATTTCTATCTTTTTTTTTAATAAAACGCGTTCTTGGTAACACGCCATCAGAGCCTGAGCCACACAACTCAGTTTATTTTTCAACAGGTCGGCATTGTCTTCAACATTCTCATGTGCTGCGTGAAATTAACCTTGACTTCGATTGCCTAGGTCATCCAAAAATCTGTTTTGTGCAGTAGTTTTGCACTTGTGGCTAGCAAACCTTTGATTTGATAAGGTCCCGTTTCTCACTGTGTTTTCCTGGCTCTCGCTGAAATGGCGAGTACATCACTGTACATTGATTGGACCATGCATTTGGTGCATATTTTGTACTGTTGCATGTGCATTGGAGTCTCCATCCAATATAATCGTGCCAACTGATAGGCCTACGTCATTGATTTGTTTGATGCAGTGGGTCAGTACACGCCTTCATTACCAATTGTTGCATCAACAGGCAGGTTAGCAGAGCAAGAGTCATCATAAGGTTCTCCAGGTTCTTTGACGTCCAATATGGCTGCCTCTTGTCATCTCGCAGGACCTTCTTCCCATCTTTCGTTTTATGGACAGTGGCTGCGTACTTTTCAGCACTCATTCGCTGAGGGTGGGGGGGGGGGGGGTTGCAGGAACTTTTACTTTCTTTGTTGCAGGTGACCATTTGAGTGTGTGAGCGTTTCTTAATGCGAACTTTACGCCTCTTCCGGTCTCCCTTCATAGCTACAGTGATATACTGCTTGTAAAGTTGAAAATAATTGTTTCAAAATGGCATGGAATTTGTCTGAGATATACAAATATCATACATTCCAGTTTATGTGGGGGGGGGGGGGGGGGGTAGCCAGGGTTTTTTCCTCCCTGTCCCAGCTTGGTCACATCCCTGATCATGATACAACTAGTTAATGTGGACATTGTTGCCAAACCATCGGGTAATATTGATTACAACTCATTGCCCTTAAACTCGAACACATACAGAGCAAACCAAGTAGTGTTCACCATGCATAGCTCACCAGTCATAAATAAATAAAATAAATTGCAGTGGGGGTGATATTGAGTTCGAATATTAAATTGGAAGCCACATTACCATATTATCATTTTTTATATTGATATGGTGCATTGGAGAGATACTAATCAAAGGGCTTCATGCAAGAAGCTGTTAACTCGAGATACAGAGTTTTGCCTTGACTTGCTCAAGTCATACTGTGGACTGTCTCAAAATCAAATTCATTGCAAAATGAAATTTTAAGTAAACACACACGTCGTAGCCTTATTCTGTCACAATACAGGTAGGCCTTAAACCTAGCTAATTGGCGTGGAACGTGTCTATAACCAGATAACATTGACTCCAGATGATAAGCGCCTATCATCTGATCTGCTTCCGTCATAAGAAGCTGTTAATTGAGCTACGTGCACCGCGTCAGCGGAGGGTGTCAGGCGTCAGCGTCAGCTTGCCGGCTTGCCGCTGGTATGAAACGTCAGTTCTTGCCGATGGCTATTTTGATTTTGCGTTAAAAGGAATATTTTCCTCCTACGATGATTTAAATCAATGATCGGGCCGCTGCTTGTGACAATTTGAATGATGGAACTTTGCAAAACTGCACAAAAAACAGGGTAATTTCATCGCCTCGATCTCGATATTTTTTTCGTCTCCGCGCTATGTTGTTTATATCGTTAGAATGCTCAGAACCTTGTCTATTTTAACAATTAGCTCTCCCATTGACTGAAACAAGAGTATTTTAGGGGAAATTCCTTCAAAATTGCTTTTATTTCAAACAGAAGCTTCGTAATTTTAGTCGAAAACCACAGCCCCCAGAATCGACCACATGGTATTTGCTGTCCAATCAAAATGTTTTTCTACCGCTGTTTCGTTCAGTAGTACTCGCTGCCTCGTGTTGTGAAGTCTGGCTTGAAAGATGGGTGACATTTGTCACTTTGTGTGAACACAAGTGATGATTACGGACAATTTATTAAAGCAAGAAACAAAATTTAACGCTGTAAATTGGTCAGAATGATAACATACTACCACTGTATCAGTCTTTGCGACAATAGAGCAGTGGGTCAATTTTTTTCACGGAAAGAGAGTAAAATACGCCAGCCGCAGGTAAACATGGCTCGGGTGAGAATACCACTGCCGCTTGTGTTTATCATGTTGACAGTTTTTCAGTAACTGCGATAAAGTGTGTTATCGACTATTTACTGCAGCAACATGCTCTATCACTATAATTTAATGACAATCATAATACACAAACGATCTGTTACGAAAAAAGTAAAGAGGAACCATCGTTCGTGACGCTAAACACGAAAAGTGCGCGGACCGGCACTCATACAATTGTATTCATAATTCACACAGGTTTGACCACTTTGATCAAATCGTGATTGAGATCGATATATTCCCTTTGTTAGGGTGTAGGGCAAGAGTATTTGTTTAAATTGACAAAAAGACCACATAGAAATGTAGAGGTCTTACTCAACAAAACTTAAATCAAGACGTGGATCATTTTGCAATTTTGCAAAAATAAAAAAGTAATAGCTTTTTACGCCAGCATGTCGCAAAGTAACAAGCCTAAGCTACAAAGGCCCCAAGCTGTCAACATGAATTAACAGGTACTTGCACTGAGGTCTGAAGTAAAAATAAATCAACTACATACTGTTTAGTGGATGAAACATGGTATCTACAGATAACAATCATGTTGCTTGTACACATGAATTTGGTAACTGACCATAATGCTTAGCTCAATCTGATTGGTAAGACGTGTTGTGGGTGTGGCTGGTCCCCTTTTGGTAACGGAATATAACAAGTTTTATGATTTCACCCCAAAAAAATGCAGTTTGTTTACTTGATTTACAATAACATGATAGCTATGAAAAAAAGTTTGTTTTTTTTTCGCTAAATATATACATGTTTAAACTCTGTATCAAACATTGTTCTCCATGAAAAAAAAAAAAACAAACAAACAAACAAAACAAAAAAAACAAAAAAAAAAAACAAAAAAAAAACCAAACAAACAAAACAAAAACAAAACAAAAATAAAACAAAAAAACCCAACAAAAATCAAACAAAAACAAACAAAAAAAAAAAAAACAAAAAAACAAAAAAACCCCACAGAAAATGAGTCATAGTCAATTACAACCAATCATATGATGTGATCTAGGCACAGCAGATCAATGGTTTTGTTCAGCAGCTAACTTCAAGGCTCGTTTTCTCAGTTTCTTAAAAAAGGGACTTTTCAGGTTCTTGCATTAAGGTAGCGGCCACATTTCGACTACATCGGCAATATGGTGACTCATCATAAAATGACTTTTTTCCATTTTCATGAAGTCCATTATGTAAACTTTGTGCTCACCAAAAATAACTTTAAGAAAATAAATATATATATATGAAAAAAATGAAGAAAAAACCACCAAGTTCGGTCTGTCAAATACACGTGCTTGGTCTGTTTGTTGAATTATGTTAATTGATCGCCAAGTTTAGATAGTACTCGGCCGCCGCCTATGGCCCTGACAACGCGGAAATGCGGTTGACCGTGACTAATGAGACAATGGGGCATCGCTTGAATAATTTGACACTGCCACATGATATGAAGACGAAAAGATGTTGCTTCTACCCCTCCTATATCGACCGAGAAATTGTCTGTTCTTTTTGTTTATCTTATGGCCTTTGATTGGAATAAAATAACTCTTGACGACCCATTTTGACGATCGCCCTTTGTCAAAATGGCGGCTCGATCGAGGGGCACGGAAGATTACAGCGAAGGCGGCCGAACGAAAGATTGCCCGAAAATCATATTTCATCATGCAATAATAATAATAATAATAATAATAATAATAATAATAATAATAATACGAGTATTAAAATGATAAAAGCTTACTGATGTTCTTATCAGTTTGCTACGTGATGAGTTAACACAATTGGTGATCGGTGAATTTCAGTAAATGCAACGCTGCACGCAAGTTCCTGTAATGACATATCCTGTGATCTCAGGCGGCACTTCGTTGCACTAGTAACTTGTTTCGGCGTTAGTGGGTGCGTTTCGGCGTTTGAGGGCGGTTCCCGGCGTTACACAGCGTTTGCCGGCGTGAGACGGCGTTTGCCGGCGTGAGATGGCGTTTGCCGGCGTTTGTGACGCCGGCAAACGCCGACTAACGCTGGCAAACGCCAAAATCCAATTAAGCCTTTTGGGGCTCGGCGTTTGCCGGCGTTAGTCGGCGTTTGCCGGCGTTAGTCGGCGTTTGCCAGCGTTTGACACCCTTTCAACGCCGGCAAACGCTGTGAAACGCCGACTAACGCCTGCTAACGCTGGCAAACGCTCTGTAGTCCTCTCAACTAGCAAACTCAATGGGATACATGTAAAATTTGATTCACATCTATGCTAGCACAAAGCTATGCATTGCTGACTTGTGCAGTACAAACAATAAAAAATTGCTGTGCTGTGTTTAAATAAAATTGAAAACAGGGTTGTTTGTTTGTCTTTACTTTGCAACCAAGATTGGAGTGACCAATATATGTATGTATGTATGTATATATGTATGTATGTATATATGTATGTATGTATGTATGTATATATATATATATATATATATATATATATATATATCAGTGATCATGAGCAAAGTCATTCAACACACATACACCTCAGTGGATAAACCATCATCATAATATTAAAGATAATTATGTTGTATTGCCCATGAGTATAAAAAATAAAAGTACATTAATGATTAGTACAAGTACAAGACACAAATTTCCATGGATCCTTCTAATCCCAGTTCAACTGAATTCAAATTTTACATGTACCCATTGAGTTTGCTAGTTGAGAGGACTACAGAGCGTTTGCCAGCGTTAGCAGGCGTTAGTCGGCGTTTCACAGCGTTTGCCGGCGTTGAAATGGTGTCAAACGCTGGCAAACGCCGACTAACGCTGGCAAACGCCGACTAACGCCGGCAAACGCCGAGCCCCAAAAGGCTTAATTGGATTTTGGCGTTTGCCAGCGTTAGTCGGCGTTTGCCGGCGTCACAAACGCCGGCAAACGCCATCTCACGCCGGCAAACGCCGTCTCACGCCGGCAAACGCTGTGTAACGCCGGGAACCGCCCTCAAACGCCGAAACGCACCCACTAACGCCGAAACAAGTTACTAGTGTTGTCTGCGTGGTTCGTGTGTTGACTACATTCCAGGAAAACATTGCAGTGGTGGTCTAAACCTTACAATGGACACTTGTCGCAAATAATGTTGAAACTAATGGGTTCCCGGCATTTGTAAGACGTTTCTTTGAAACTTTTCACTGGTGTGGGGTCTGTGTGTTCAGCAATAATACGACTCTACCCTCAGCAGCAACCTCATAGGTGGATTACCACCTCCTGATACGTTCATCAATAAGACAGTGTAATAAAACAGTGCGGGCATTGACCTTACTTTCTTGTTCGTTTCATATACTGTACATAGACACCGTGTAGTCCCTAGTCACTGCTTTCAGACTTAGAGAGTCAAGTTGGAAAGAATTATGCCAAAAGCAAAGAGAGAATCAAAAGCAGGACGACGCCAGCGTCAGATTGCCGAGAGTGTAACAGTAACGGAGAGAGCTTGCGAACCAGATAACACAATTTGGTAAAGCTTTATCGTTTGTTTCCTTTTCAAGTACATAAATAACTGAATATCATCATCATGCTTTAAGCCTATAGATGCCGGCCCACCATTTAAATTATTATTTATTGCTTGGACATTTTAATTAACCCAATTACGTAGCTTTAGGGGGGCATTAATTGAGTGAGCAATAACAACGTATAATTTACCAAAATCAGACGTATCCAAAGTCTTGCATTGGCTGGCTATTATGCTGACATTTATCAATATTGACAATGCTGTGTTGAAGTGCTTTGCTATAAAATTACAAAAACAACAAACAGCACCCCCCCCCCCCCCAGCTAAAACATGGTCAAACCAAGGCATATAAGCCCTATCCTGGAAAATTAGCATCGGAGAGATCGGCCAACTAATATTTTCTCAGCTGATCCCTTCCAAATTTGGTGACTTAGCTACTGATTTTACATGAAACATTGGATACTGCAGAATTTTGTCATGATTAGAAAAATGAAGAGGAGGAAGGTCACAGGTGTGTCACCAAGGTTCAGAATATTGACACCTTTTGGTTTGTTTGTTTGGTGCCCGTAGCATAATTGAATCTACATGTACGGTCATGTACATGCAGTATATCAGGGATGTGCTAATATACCATAGGCCCAATAAGAGTGCCTATTCTGATCGCTATTTCATTGATAACTTTTGTCCTTCTGTTTCTGGTTCAGGTAGGACGGAGAAAGATCGATCGATCTTCACTTACAGCCGCCATATTTTAACACTGGTTGTCAGGGTCAAGGTTATCACACGTCAGGCCACTTACAATGCCTGTTTGAAGTCAGCCAGCCGCATGGGAAACCAGCCAGGTAAAACCAACAGCGTGGCTGCCTTTGGAGTCTTTGAGTTTTAAAACATGCTTTTTGACGTGGAAAACATCAATACAGTTGACGAGCAATACATCAAATGCGAGGTTTGCATGTGTACTATGTGAACTACAAAGTTGAGCCGGAGAAAACAAACCGTATTGCCGCTATAGACAATCATGTACGAAAACGGGTCATTCTACCTTTCATTGTGATTTACTCAGAAAGCAATTTTCGCAAGATCAATCAATTTTGTAAACAACATTTTAAAAAAACCAGTAGGTTTATCCTATCGAAATGAACAAATTTTGGAAGGTAAATACCAAAGCTAGGAACCGTATCTGGGATTTTCCGTTCTAACTATTCCTTCCGTGACTTTTGAAGTGCTAAAAGTGACAGAACTGTAAGACTTTATGATGGCGATGAAAGAATTCAACAACGTTTTCCATACTCATTCATTTCATGAACGGTAAGAACGGTTCCTGCGTATTGGTCAGTACTTTAATCCTGCATAGTTTTCAGACTTAATTGTGGAATATTTTTCCAGTGGGCGCAAGTGCGATCTGATACCCTCTTGGAAAATTCCTCAAGACACCGTCAAAAGTCGTCACAGTTATACAAAACGTGTTTTTTTTTCAAATCTAGACATCTGTACCATTAAATAAGGTATAGTTTTCTGGGTGAAATGGCAAAAACGAAAAAGTTATAAGGGGTTACAGTCGCTAGTTCTATATGCGCGGTCGAAATATGGCCGCCACCTTAAACCCTTCAATTATTGAGAAAATGTCACAAGCCCCACTTTATTTATTGAATCCCCAAGCATGATAATTCTCAATTGCCTTTAAATGCCTTTGCCATAACCTTTTTTTGTTTTGACTGAATAATTTTTAATATGTATGTATCTCTAGATACATACACATGATATTTTGGTTTTATAAGAGAATGGTTTTGTTTTTGTAGGCATTTGTACCGTGACTTTAACTGACTAGGCCTACCGAGGCATGCACATCTTACAGAATGCATTGCTGACGGAAGGAAAAGACAGTGCCCGGGCCTGCAAAATGTATGTATGACACCAATTAGATCGGTTATGTAACTGCATCGACCAGAGGGAATGCCTGAGGAAGGCATTATATAAATCCTCAGTCCTGCTGAAAAGACAAGGGTTAAATACCCTGGCAAGGTCTTGACACCCTGCCAACCATGGACTAGCTAATTCTGCTGTGTTAGTGTGTATGATGATTTTCACATTATTTGTGGATAGACCAATTGTTTTAAACAGCTCTTTTTTATTTCTCTTTTCAGTTTATTGAAAGTTTTTTTGGCCCATACCAATTGACTCAACCGGCTCTTTTCTCTCTGTTTTTTTTTTTTTTTTTTTGGGGGGGGGGGGGGCAGGTGTTACACAATTTTTTGTGCAGATACCAATTACCATGGCCAATCTTTTCAATATTTGGTTACCCTGAAAAGGGCCCTTTGTTTTTGTGCTTATTTGGCTTCAGCGCTGGTGACATAGATGATTTATTTAGTGTCAACAACAAACATTTAAAAGATTACATTAAATCAATTTATCCTAGTGACCTGGAACTAAAAGAAACCACTGAATCGAATATAACATGCTCATTTTTAGATCTACTCCTATTCAATGATGGTGATATATTAAAATCAAAAGTGTATGATAAAAGAGATGATTTCAATTTTGATATAGTAAATTATCCATATATAAGTAGTAATATTCCTATCAATCCTGCTTATGGTGTCTATGTCTCAAGACTAACTGCTTTCGCAAGAAACTGTACTGATTCTAAAGATTTTGCTGATAGACATAAATCACTTTTTGGAAGACTTATTAAACAGGGGTTTTCCAAAATAAGATTAAAAAAGGTTTTTCTTAACTTTAAAGATAAATATCAATATGTTCTACAGAAATATCATGTTGATTTATATGAACATATTAATAAGGTATTTTCTGAGTGTGAGTAAAACACATAGAAATATGTTTATGTATTTTAATGTTGTAGCTGAGATTGTTTTACCATGAGCTTGATCGAACTTTCAATACTGGAACATAAAATTTATTACAATTACAACAAATATAAAATGAAATAAGGACCATTTAAGATCTCAGGCATTATGTTGAACAATACAGGCCTTCTATTTTCTTATCCTTTTGAATATAGTGACAAAATGTAAGGAATACTCACTTAGCTGATGTGAGTAGTATTTTTGTAACGAATTTTAGGCCTATTGTGCTGTTTTTTTCTAATGAGAATGGAACATGGAAGAACTTAACCATGTTACATAATAAATATAATATTAGTATCAAATTTAGTTATCCTGTGTTCACGTGGAAACTTTTTTTTTTTTGGTGTTTAAATTCAAATTTTGACATGTTACGCAATTCTAATGTAAATATAGTAGTCTGACTTAAAATTCTTATAATGTTCCAGATTCATAAATATCTCAAAAACGATGTAGGCCTACTTTACTCTTTTACTTTAAACTTAGCTGACTGACAAGTCAGGAGAACTAAAAGGTGATAGGCCTAACAAGTCTCTTTTTATTTTTGGCAGAAGAAATGAAATTTGTGTTTTGGGTGGTTAGGCCTATACATTTTGGAAAAGGAACTAATGTCTGCAGTTAATGATGAATATTTCTAAGGTTGAGAGGATTGGTTTAAAACCACCAGTTGCCTTTTATGGGTGACTGCCTGTCTCAAGTCAGGAATGAAATTTGTTTCTTCACATTGGTATTGGAAAAGAAATGTTGATGCTTTGGCAAGTCTGAAATATTTTGCCGTCATTGTTGGGTTTGGAATTAATGAATATGGATCATGTGTTTCTGTACTATTAATTGTCCTGTCATTGTTTGGATGATGTCTGTGAACTATGGTCAGGTAATTACCTTTTATAACTGTACATTAACATTAAGGGCTAAATTTGTTTGGCCTACTTTAAATGAATGTGAGTGTTTTCCAAAGTGGGAGGATTGGGATCCCGTAAAACTGGTTTAACCCACTGCCAATATGTTGGTTACCTGTTCCAAGTCAGGTAGAAGATACTCTCATTCGTTTAAATCTCATTACTGTTGGTCATGGATCCTTCTGACGACGAACACTAGCATGTCTTACTATTTCGTAAATGATCCTGAATCTGACAAGGTTAAACTGGTATTTGGTTTGGTCTCATCACTATCATTGAAAACTGTTATCCACTTCTCTTTTCATGGAACCCTTATATATTTGGTAACAATTTGAACATTCAGGCATTTTCTGCACATATTGCAGTGCAGTAAGTGTTCCAAGTGTTGTGAAACTGATGTTGTTTTTTATAATTGTCTGATGAATATAGTCTGTTATTATGAAGGTCATGTCAGGTTGGCTCAAAGTGTTTAATGTACTCTTTCTCTGTCTCTCTTTTGTATAAATAATTAACATCTAAATCAACTGACTGACAAGTTGAACTACGTCTTATTATAAATGAAAAAATTTAAAACTGTTACAGGAAAACAGTTATACTTACAGTTACCTTTAGGAACATTTCAATCTTGAACATTTAAATGTCCTTTCAAAAATACTTCTGGAAACCAACTTGAAATGTGACTGCTATCCTTACAAATTTTGACTATGTTTTAATGATTTGAGGCCTAATGTCACTTGCTTTTGGCTGATGTTTAACAATTGAACCAATGTACTTACTATATTTGGAAATTCAAACACTTTTCTTTTTGAAATACTCTTAGTTTATCTCCTTTAAAACAACATCATATCTTTAACTACATGCCTTAAACACATCAAATTATATAATCATGTTGTTTAGATTCTTATTGATGGTCATTTTAGGCCTAGAGGGCTTTTCTGGTGGATTGATGTTGGTGTTGGTGTCACTTTGTGGACTTATATGGATGATGATCATTGTTGAGATGGTAGTTGCAAGTAGTACCTTTTTAAATACTGAATTTTATAGACATTTTCAACAAGTTAAGAACCTCCGCTTACAAATTCTCTGATGTGATGCAAATTTTGGTCCCTTTTCATAAATTGTATGGTCCTGTATGTGCATGAATGATGCAACTGCTCAAGCCAATTTACTGAAATAGGCCTATAATTTCAAACAAAACTTTTTGCATTCTGTCATGTGAAAACTAGATAAGGTTTTTTTTTTTTTTTTTTTTTTTGTTTTGTTTTTTTTTCCCTATGGACCTTTGCACTTACGTTTTGGTCTCTTTTGGGTAAATACGAACTATAAATTTATATGTTTCAGCTATACATACCAAGGAACATTGCCTTTGGTCGGAATTGACTTGGATTTGTTTCGTTAGGACTACGGTTTGGATATGGTAATCACACTGTCTAAGTTCGAACGAGTTGTGGAACATATTCATCCCATCGTGAAAAAGGTCCCTTGGTGCCCCCCATTGCTTAAAACTGCCTGTGTACATTTATGAAGTCCAATCCGGGTATTTTCCTTAGGCCATCATTTGCACAGTCAACCTTCCACTGTGTAGAAGGAAAATATCTTGGACGTGGTAGTATTGAAGCGATTCCGATGTGCTTGGCTGTTGGGTATGTCGCGTTCAGTGTTGCCAACAAACGTTCAGTGTCACCTTGTACTCTTTGGTGCTGCTTCTCAATGAGATTGCTTCCCACCATCAGGATTATGTGGGATTACTTCTTAATTGGGACTGCCTCGTTGAATACTTGGTTGCGAAGAGTCAAAGGGATACCTCCGGGGAAAAAAAGGCACATCCCCTCTGTATGGCTCCAGATGCCTGAACATAAACGACCCAAGATACAGCACCTTCATTGTGTTAAACAAATGAGGCTAATAGATTACCTTGAAAATCAGCAGCTTTAACCACAGAAAGCAACAAATCAAAAGGTGTGAATGATTATGATTGGACTTTGCTTGATCCAATCAAGAGGCTCGTCATTGTAAAAACCAGATGTCAATGATTCTAATTGGCTCAGGGTCCCATTTTAACCTTCAACATTATATTTTAAATATTAAAATATAAAACAGTGACCATTGTAATAATAATGAAAACAAAAAATGAAAAAAACAACCCACAAACGTATAACATTTTTGAAAAACCTATCCTTTTTAAAAGTCTCGTTATCATTCAAGAACAATCCAATCGTTATGTAAGAGTTGTTACTAGCATCCAAATGTTTACATATGCCAAATTAATATATACATTATGGAGTACAAATGTAAATAACATAGATATTCTAAAAATGACTAATGGGAATATTTATGTGTCAGTTTAGGTTTTTTGCAACAAGCGAGGTACAGTACTTAAGCTACAGGACTTACTGCTTGGTCCTCTTACAGAAAAGCACCCACACAAAGTGCATAGAAGCACATAAGCTGGTTTATCCCAATTTTAAGTATCATATTTCATCACAACTAAACATAAAATTGTAGGAAAAGTGTGGTCAGAGTTACCATTTCTTGAGGTGCATGTTCCATGGTGCGATTTCAGTTTTATTTGAACATGTAATTTGATGTACTATACATTTACATGTAAAACAATCAATTTTAAACAAACATGTTTAAACTAACAGACATACATGATTAAACATTGAAAATAGGTCCATGTTACAGTTTCATTTCCTTTTTTTTTACTTTTTAATTTATTTTACCAGGAAGATATCCTCTTTCACATTTTGCACATTTACTGGAAAAATCCCCCCCCCCCAACGTCATATACCTACGTTAAAATTGAACCCTTAAAGTGCTAATCACAGCTATAGTCATTTTCTCATTGATGTTAAACATATAATGGTTAAGAGATTCTAATTCCTCATGAACATATCTTGCATTCAAATACCAGCAAGCCTAGTCGAAAGCAAAAAGTAGTCTTAGTCAACTGCCTTCTTCGCGGCAGTTTGAGCACAAATTGCTCTGAGGAAAACTGTTGACTCAGTCTTAAATCAGCAACTAATAAGTGACTATATACTCAAGCAGTCCTTCTCTGACAGCTTGCTCAGGGCTCTTGTTATACTTGTGGTACATTTTATGTGTACATCTATAACTGCAGTAGTATGGCATACCGCACTGTTTTTCATTATAATCATGCATGTATTTTTTCATTTTACCTTTCTCTTATTTTTTCAACCAGCATTCTGTAAGGATCATGTTGTATGTAATTTGTGTTTACACGTGGAGAAGAATTTGCATTAGGCTTTGGCTTGTTTTCTACTCCTCTTTAAATAAAAACAAAGTATATTAAGAAGTGCTTCAAGGGTTAACTTCAAACTTTGACTTGTGACTAGGGCAACAGTTTTGACACATTTCTGATTTTTTTTTTTTTTTGGTAGCATGTACCAGCATGTGTGTCCATTCTGATTAAGCTCAATGAAAGTCTTGTGAATACTTGCATTTTGACTTAAGCATATTTTTTAAACCCTAAGAAGAAGGATGGAAAAACAGTACTGAGGTTTTTGTTTTAACCTAATCAGCATCTTCATTAGAAGAATAAGAATGATCAACAATGCCTGAAATGAGTATTCGGTACAGTACAATTTGTAATTAGCTTACATTTTTTAAGTAAACGAGCACACAGTGATGACTGTTTCCCTTCTTTTCTAAGAAATCTGACTTTTTGGACCTGTTTCTCACAAATAAGATTAAGTTGAAAGTTACTTAACTTCAGGCAAACACTCCTAATTTTAGACTCTTTTGGTCATTTGACACTTGCACAAGTTAATTAATTTTAATTCATGATGTCGATCCCAAAACAAGTTCATCATGTCCTGGTTTTTTTGGATTTAATTTATCTATAGTTTTGTTTTGTTCTTTCATGTACATTGCTCCTCTACAGTGTTGCCCCTATTATAAGGCCACCCCAAGTGCATCCAAAATGTGACATCATAAGAGGGGTGGCCTCTCTTGAGGGGGACAATGTAATGAAAATACCATACTTTCTGCACAAGAATGCTGACCTTTCAAGAGGGGTGGCCTCTGGTGACACGGGCCTTGAAAGAGGAGGCCACTTTATTTCCTCTTGGTGCTCCAAAACACACAAAACACAGGGTGTCACACTGAAAGCCGATGTTGTTAGCTGAACTAGACGAGGCGCACTTGGCACCCAGTTGGCACAGATAGGGTGGTGTGCGACATGATTCCCCCTCCACGTGGGGCACACTGGGCACACATTGTTCTCTCACAATGTTTGGCGGAGAGAATCATAAATGTATTAATGTCTATGTATAGGTTAGACGCCGAGTAGAGTTTTCCAATTGAATTAGAAGACGAGCGCGCAGCGCGAGTCTTCTAATTCAATTGGAAAACTCTACTCGGCGTCTGACATACTTATGCTCCAAAAGATGGGTATATAAAAAGTATTTCCTACTTGAAACAAAGTTAAAAGACTTGATTTCGAAGAGAAAAGCGACAAGTAAGAGTACATAATGTAACGATCTTTGACACTTGACCTGTCACGCTCCCTGAACTTATTCAATGCTGGTCAACAATAGACACGCTGGAATAAATATTATGTTAAATCAGTGAAGAATCGTCTCAGCTATTTAGCGTAATGGACAGCACGCTCAGCAGTAAATCACAGAATTCCTGGTTCGAGCCCTGCCAGGGACGAAATTTTTTTTTTTTAAAGTGTAGACAAAAATTGTCGAAGTTCCATTGCAAAGTCCCGTCATGAGGTCACTTGCACTTCAGCGGATCTAATTCAATTAGACTCCTAAGATGAGAGGAGCTCTATGAAAATTAGACTCCGCTCAAATCAATAGGAATTGGGCGCTGAGGAGTATAATTGTAATTATAAGCTACTACATTGGTATGTACATTTCATGTGGTTGATTGAGACTAGAATTTATTTGTTTATAATACATGTTGGGCACAAGGGTGTATGGACTATTTTAAATTTATATTACTTATTATTATTATTATTTTTATTATTATTATTATTATTATTATTATTATTATTATTATTATTATTATTATTATCATTATAAATTATTATCATTATTATTATTATTACTACCATCATACAAGAAATTCATAATAATACTGTGGTGAACGTACCTCCCAACAAAATGACGGTCATCCTTATTATAATTTTTAGATGAATTTGCTGTATTTTATTTTTCCAAAGGAATGGGTGTGCAATAAATTATTATCATCGTATATTCATCATCATCAACATCATCATTATTATCATTATTATTAATATCATCATCATCATTATTAATCGTATAAGCATTATTAGACTTGCATCGCATATTCTCTTCAAATCATAATAACCTTAAAGTGTTGAAAAACGGATGTGTATGTTGTTATCAATATTAACTGAATCGTCATAGTAATTACGTGTTCTTCTTCGCTCTATGGTACAGAAGCGATTATAGCACCACGTCCAATTGTCTGTCAACTGACGGAAATTGTCAAGAACCTGTGTGGCACAATGGTGAGAGTTGATAGCTTACATTCAAAAGGCGACGGGTTCGAATCCATGTGTCTCACTTCATTATAATATAATATACTTTAATATTACAAGTGTTATTGAGCAGCTGCACTATGTGATACGAAGAAAGAAAGAAAGAAAGAGAGAGAGAGAGAGAGAGAGAGAGAGAGAGAGAGAGAGAAAGAAAGAAACAAAGAAAGAAAGAAAGAAAGAATCCATATCCAAGCTGTGACCCATAGTAGAAACAACAGATTCTCTACCATATGAACGGGTTTAAAGTCTTTGAATGTAACAAGACAGTCAATTTTAGAAATAAAAATATGTATACATATGCAATAACGTGTTCATACATGTAGCTTTCAGCTTATATTGAAACGTTATCAGTCTTATTGGAATATGTAGTATTATGCATATTATGCGTTAATTCATTTCACGATCACCTTGATATGACCGTGTTCCACATTTAGATTTCTGTTAGCCCCTCCCCCCCCCCCCCCCCGAAATGGGTGAAACGTATTGAAGTACATAAATGTGTATACGGGTAAACATGTAGAACTCCTGGCAGCGTATGGTACACCGTGTGTCTTTGAAACGGAAGGTAGTGATTTCGAATCTAGTGGTCGTCATTTTGTCCCTTATTGGGCCTATATTTATTTTTTAATGTATATATATATATATATATATATATATATATATATATATATATATATATATATATATATATATATATATATATATATATATATATATACATATATACATATATGATTTTAAATTAAGCCGAAATTTTAACATCAAATTCAACATCACGAGAGGCGTTTATATACGTGTTGCCTGCTCCCAAATAGTGTTTTCTTTCAAGAAATAAAATAAGTTTAAACTTACCTCAAGACACTTAACGTGTAAACACAATTTTGCACATATAATTTTGGGTGACCCAGAAGTCCAACTTGGGTTTTTTAATCGCTCGTCACATTTTAACTAAGTTTATTTAGCTGTAATTGTTTACTTATTCTTCAAAATTTAACGTGTCATGGCAGATCGAAAAATTCGTTTTATTATTGATTTATTTGTATGTTTGTTTTGTTTGTTAGTTCCTTCGTCCACCCGTTCATTTATTTATGTTGTTTCTGTTGAATGACGGTTCCCCAATTTTAGTTTTATTACAATTAAAAGTGCTGTTATCGACGGGCACTCGCATTTTTTCGCGAATGACAGGTCTTCAATTTTTATCCCGTATTGCAGCTCTATGTTAAACGAAACTGAACTTCGTTTTGCATTCAATTAGTTCGTGATATGTGATGCTTGGAAGCAGAATTACCAGAAGTTTCGCTATTTGTCAATCCCTTTTCTGGCATTTTCAAACAAAAGCATGTTTAAAATAATGTTAAGTGTCCTATGAAACTCATCCCTTGTAGAATGACATGGTTGCCTATTATCTTTATTATTGCACCGAGGCAAGCAAGATACTTACCCAGTCTTGAATTCAACACAGAAAGACTCTTAAGAGCTAGGTATGGTTAATATGCGTGTCACAAAACTTGCAAAACTCACTTGCTAGGAATGTGGCGGCTTGTACAGCGTGTCTGATAGCGTTAGTGAACACGTGAATTGGACCCGACAGGTCCTAATACTTGCTGTAATTTCAGGATAAGATGCCCAATATTCGATTTGACGATACCAACGCCCCACAAGAACTAGGTAACTTTAGGTTTAACCATGGAAAATTTGTCCACATAAAAATTACTAAAGTTACTAAAAATATTTTTATTCGTTAAATTATTTTTTTTTTTTGTGTTTTGTGTTGTTGTTTTTAAGAATACATCAAAACAAATTAATATTGCTGTAGTGATTAATATGCCAAGATCAACACGTATGCAAGATTTGATTTTTTAATCGACAAGAAATTATTTGGAAAATAAATCTTAGAAATGTCTGGTATTAGTAGTCATTATTAGTGAATATAATAAATTGTATGATAAATGCTGTCACAATGTGTAATTTAAGTCGTAAGAAAAGAGGAAGATAGGCTTGTATGTAAATAATGATAAGATACTGGGGCAAAAGAAGAGCACATGGTATTCGTTGCCTTCTCGACATTTTTGACGACTCTAAGTAAAATGGTTGTACCTATAATTAAGCCTTGATTTCACATTTCAAGTTTCACATTGTAGCATTTATTACCTGTCTAGGAGCAGAGAAGCATTATTTTAGTATGGAAAAATTAATTTAATGCATATTTGGTGTGGTGAAAGGAATATAGATATGATAGTTTGCTAACAAGCAATAGCAGATTGCACTAAAATGAACTATTTTGCCAAAAAGGGTGATGTTTAAAGATGCCGTTTCCATGGCAGCCAAACACAGGTAACTGAAGACAACGGGGAAAAATAATTTTACGGGACACTAAAAATAAATAAAAAACATGTTGTAGCTTACTGTACGGTGGGGAAATAAAATTCTCCAAAATGGGTCTCTGGCCGCTCGCCTATGAGTAGCAAGAGCTCATCCCAGTTGCTTCCCCGGCCATGGATCGAACCCGGGCCGCAGAGGTGTGAAAGGCAAGCACGTTGAAGATCCGCCATCTGTGCACCCCTTAATAGGGAAGATACTTACAAAATATTTCATTTTTATGCCTTGACCGAAATCAGCTTAGATTAAAATTGTACACTTGTAGTAATTGCTTATAGCATACTACTTTGGCGTGACTCATTCAAATTGACATTGGAAGGCCACGTTTCTCTTTCTTATTGCTGGACATATTCATAATATTCAGCAATTTAATTTCATGGATGTGTTGGTCGAAATATATGCAAAAGGAAAAATATTTGTATTTGATCATTGTTCATTGAATGTGCCAAATACACAAACACGTAAATTGCAGCTGTTATGGCACTTTTATTTATAATAGTTTTTAAGATTTTAATCTTTATCCAACGATTAAATTTTGTGTTTTAGTATAAATATGAATGAATAGACAAGGTCATATTTTCAGCCATTGTTTCCAGAATGCACAGCCCCAACCCACATGGCCAAAGTAACAACGATTATGCCTGTATGTGGATCCATTATGAAGCCAGAAGCACTCATATTTTTTTAGTTTCTCTAACTTACATAATTATCAATATCTTGTCCATTCTGAACGATAGTTTTAACTGTAGGCGCTAAATTTGAAGCTTCTGGGCTGTATGATGTCCGACTTCAAGTTGAACCTGTGGGAACGGCTAAGTTGAACCTGTGGGAGCGTGATCCGCACTGTTCACTGGTATCGCATGGCCAATTGAAAAGCAAATTCAATTTCCATGCGTGAGAAGAAAAGTGTTTAAGTGTAAATGAATAGTTTGGTTTCAAAAATAGTCACATCTAGATGGCATATGTTTCATATCGTGAATCATAAAAAAACTCCCAGACCCATAATGTATTTATTATTCAACTGATGAACAAGAGTTAATTGGCATGCAAATGCTGTATGCTTAATAATATTCAGCGTGAGAATTGACACTTTTGCCATGTATTTGTTTTCTAGCTATGAGGCACTTGGTACAATTACTAAGCAAGCAAACGAATATTATGTTTTGGGACCACCGAACGGCTTGCTCTCGAAGCAGCAACCTTGGGGACCAATCACCTGGCGAAAAATGGAAAAAGCACATACCAACTGCACCAAAATCCCAATTCTAAAAAAAAAAAACAAAAAAAACCCCAACGGTTCAATGCAGGGCGGTATGCGTGAATGCCACAACCTACATGGCCCAATTAACTGCAATTTATCCAGTTCATATACTGTATTGTGTATTTTTTTTCTCATTAGAGAATAGTTAAGAAGAGAGAAAGAAAAAAAGTAAGAATAAGTAAGACAGATAATAAGAATCAGGATATGTTTGTAAAACATAGATGCCCCCGCCCTCATTACCCTTGCCCTCGCTACCCTATTGATAGTGGTAGATGGGGCACTCGTAACCTTACAAAATTAGTGAAAGTTGATCATACATCAATGTCAGAAAACTGTATCAAGATCACATATCTTCATTCTAAACCTAGTCTTTATAGGCAACAATAAAGCTGTGCAATATAAAAGTCATAGCTCTAAAGTACAAGTTATCATGCGGAAATCATGAAACCATATTAAGTAAAGTGGCTCTGTGACGTTTGGAATTTGGTCAAGGTCACCCATCTTCGTTTAGCCCCGAATATGGACTATAATCTTGTAAAATAGAAAAGTCCTAGCTTCAAAACCCTTCAGTTATCATGCAGAAACAAAGTTAAATCAGGTGAATATGTGACCTTGGAATTTAGATCAAGGTCACCAAACTTTACATTTCTTTTAGCCCTTAACAAGGACTATATAGCGGTGCAGTGTCCAAGTAATTGCTCAAAAACGTCTTCAGTTATCGTGCAAAAACCACCGGAAGTCTACTGTCTGTGTATGACCCTCAAAACTGGGTCAAGGTTACCCATCTTCAAACTCAAACTAGCCCTTATAGGCAACCATAAAGCTGTGCAATACAAAAGTGCCAGCTCTAAAATAAAAGTTATCATGCAGAAATAGTATTCAACCAAGTGGCTATGTGACCTTTGAAATTAGGCCAAGGTGACTCATCTTCGAACTTGACCTAGCCCACAATATGGACAATTATCCAGTGTAATATTAAAAAAAGTCCTAGCTTGAAAACCTCTTCAGTTATCATGTGGAAAACCAAAGTTAACTCAGGTACCAAAGTGACCTTCGAAATTAAATCAAGGTCACCAAACTTTAAACTTCTTCTAGCCCTTAGCAAGAACTATAGACCGGTAGAATATCCTAATCCTAACTTAAAAACCTCTTGAGTTATTGTGTAGAAACCACAGTAATTCTACAATCTCTTTGTGACCCTGAAGGTCACTTATCTTCAAACTCAACCTAGCCCTTACACAGAACCATAAAGCTATGCAATATAAAAGTCTTAGCTCCAAGGTATAAGTTATCATGCAGAAAGCATGAAACCATATTCAGTAAAGTGGCTCAGTGACCTTTAAAATGAGGTCAAGGTCATCCATCTTCAAACTTCGCCTAGCACCAAATTTGGACTATAATCCTGTGCAATATAAAAGTCCTAGCTTAAGAACCATTTCAGTTATTGTGCGGAAACCAAAGTTAACTCAGTTACCCCTGTGACCTTGGAAATTTAATCAAGGTCACCCATCTTATAATTTTGCCCAGCTTTTAACTAGAATGATACACCTGTATAGTATCAAAGTCCTAGCTCAAAAACTTCATGAGTTATTGTGCGGAGACCACAGAAATTCTACAATGTCTCTGTGACCATGAAAGCTGGGTCAAGGTCACCCATCTTCGAACTTAACGTAGCTATATCAGAGAACCATAAAGCTGTGCAATATAAAAGTTCTAGCTCCAAGGTATACGTTATCATGCAGAAAGTATGAAACCATATTCAGTAAAGTGGCTCTGTGACCTTTAAAATGAGATCAAGGTCATCCATCTTCAAACTTCGTCTAGCTCCAAATATGGAATATAATCCTGAAGAATATAAAAGTCCTAGCTTAAGAACCTCTTCAGTTATTGTGCGGAAACTAAAGCTAATTGAGGCACCACTGTGACCTTGGAAATTAAGTCAAGGTCACCCACCTTCAAACTTTGCCTCGCTTTTGACTAGAATAACACATCTGTATAGTATCAAAGTCCTAGCTCAAAAACTTCTTGAGTTATTGAGCGGAGACCACAGAAAATCTACAATGTCTCTGTGACCATGAAAACTGGGTCAAGGTCACCCATCTTCGAACTCAACCTAGCTCTTACAGAGAACCATAAAGCTGTGCAATATAAAAGTTCTAGCTCCAAGGTATAAGTTATCATGCAGAAAGAATGAAACCATATTCAGTAAAGTGGCTCTGTGACCTTTAAAATGAGGTCAAGGTCATCCATCTTCAAACTTCGTCTAGCACCAAATATGGACTATAATCCTGTACAATATAAAAGTCCTAGCTTAAGAACCATTTCAGTTATTGTGCGGAAACCAAAGTTAACTCAGTTACCACTGTGACCTTGGAAGTTTAATCAAGGTCACCTATCTTCAAATTTTGCCCAGCTTTTAACTAGAATGATACACCTGTATAGTATCTAAGTCCTAGCTCAAAAACGTCTTGAGTTATTGTGCGGAGACCGCAGAAATTCTACAATGTCTCTGTGACCATGAAAACTGGGTCAAGGTCACCCATCTTCGAACTTAACCTAGCTATTACAGAGAACCATAAAGCTGTGCAATATAAAAGTTCTAGCTCCAAGGTATACGTTATCATGCAGAAAGTATGAAACCATATTCAGTAAAGTGGCTCTGTGACCTTTAAAATGAGGTCAAGGTCATCCATCTTCAAACTTCGTCTAGCTCCAAATATGGAGTATAATCCTGAAGAATATAAAAGTCCTAGCTTAAGAACCTCTTCAGTTATTGTGCGGAAACTAAAGCTAATTGAGGCACCACTGTGACCTTGGAAATCAAGTCAAGGTCACCCACCTTCAAACTTTGCCTCGCTTTTGACTAGAATAATATACTTGTATAGTATCAAAGTCCTAGCTTAAAAATTTCTTGAGTTATTGTGCGGAAACCACAGTCTACCGACCGACCGACATGTGCAAAGCTATATGCCCCACCTTCTTCGAAGGGGGGCATAAAAAAGCGGATGGTCGGATGCATCCATCTATTGCTGTTTTGATTGTGTTTCTTCTGCTTCTTGTCAGTAGAACATATTTTATGCTTCATCGCCCATTCGTAAGGTTTGCAGTTATATTTCCACAAAACTAAAATTGTGGGGATTCAGGTTGCCTGCTGTGTGCAAAAATACTCACAGGAAGGTGCAGCGCATGAAATTGTGGGTAGGATATGTGGGCAACTTGTATTTGTAATGCGTGAGACGCCATTGTTTGCTGCAGCTAAAATTACGTGCTGGTCCAAAATGTATGAAGATAACGTCAGACAAAAAAACAAAAAAACAAAAACAAAAAAACAAAAACAAAAAAAACAAAAAATTTGATGGCTTAACTTGTATAGTATTTGAAAGACAAATGTGTCTCCATCCATAAGAGTGAGAGTTAGCTGACAGCTGTAAACACAGAGTCAATTTTTTTGAATCCAAGCACTCTCACTTGACACGCCAGCAAACTAAAAGTTGTCTGTAGCGTTTATCTCTTTCTTGACTTACCGTTTTTATTAGAGGGGGGGGGGGGGGCGACACCCAACCTGAATCCCACGTATAGACCAGAATCAACTTATCTGTCCACCTATCCACCGGTGGACACAAAGCTGAAATTTAGTTTCGCAAGAATTTTGTGACAGCAACTACATATGCATTGCTGCCACATATCTGCGAGTGCAGGGAAACAACTGTTGGTGACAAGGCCCATCTTGCGTCACAATCCTTCATTTACAACTTTTCCCACACTTTTCAGCGGAATTAAGTTGAATGTTGGCACATTCAGTAAATACGGTATGTAGATATGCATGAAGGCAGGGATTTTAGATGCGACCATACATTTTCCATTGAAGGGTTTTATCTTTCTTGGATTGCATGGCGTACCTGTGGACCAATTCTTGGGCGCACAATTTCCTCTATCTTTCTGCATGTATTAATTATGTCACAGTGTCTAGAAACGAAATGTAGGTATGAACTTGAGCGGCAATTCGAGATACAAGAAGATAAATTTACCTTCAGAGGGATGTTGGAGTTACGCACTTTTTTACTCGCTCATCTGTAGACCCTATATTTATGCACAATTCTTGCCTTATTTGTGATTAAAACTGGTTAATTTTGTATTACATGTGCAATTAGCCCTGTGTTCATTTTTTTTCATGGCCTACAACTTTGCATACCTGCGCATTTTACTGCATTCACTATGTTGCCCAGTGTTTTCTTATTCCATGTCCCTGATTTGATTGAAATTATTTTTATTTGATTGTAAGTGTATAGTTATTGTATTTTTAATTACGTTTGATTAAAAACAGTGTCTCAACCAACCCATTCTTTGTTAAAAAACTGGTATCATAGGTCTTATCCCCTTCCTTAAGCTCATTTATCCTTATCTTCATGTCAAAAAGGAATCTCGGCCGGTTGACAATAAATCCCGTACATTTCAGGAAAGCTACAAATGGATATAAATATAAATATATATATATATATATATATATATATATATATATATATATATATATATATATATATATATATATCCAGTATGACAAGAAAGGCATTTAAACTTTCCCTTTCTATTTTCTCACATTTTCCCACAATAAACAGCCTTTTATATCACATATAGAGCTACAGTTTCTACAACATCTGTATCACTGTCTATGTGGCACACGAGTCAACTTACTGATTTTTTACACAATGTAATTATGACTTAAAGCTATTACTATTTTACAAAGTCTACAGAACTGAATGAAACAAGCAAGTTCACGAATCTTAATTCTGTGTTGGTCTAAGTGCACAAGTAAGCATCAGCCTTCTCATGTTTGAGCCACAGGAACTTCAGTTCAAATCATTCACTCCCAAACTAGGTATCAACTGTAAACATCTCACCCACCAAGAATTGGAAAAGCCTGATGTTACAAGCTTGCCTAGTTGTACTTGATATCTTGTTAAGAAATATTATATTTTCATTGCATTCTCTTGGCTTAAATACATCATTCTTTTCTAACTTGCCCTATAATTTTGCTGTTAATATCCAAAGATTATTAGAACGTTTGGCTGCAATAATTTACAGTTTTTAGACTTGCCTGTTTTGCTACTTATGTTTATCTTTTGGCATCATTCTGTTTTAATGTTTATCTTTGCGACATTTTAGGCTAGCTTGTTTTCTGTTAGGTCAAACCCCTGGGGCTATAGGTAGCAAGCAGCTACTGACAACAGTTACAAGCTTGCCTAATTGTACTTAAAATCCTGTTAAGAAAAATTGATTTGATAACATGTTTATGGCATAAATGCTAATGACTTTCTTTCTTTTCTGACATGCCTAAGTGCACATTTACTCAATATTTAAAAAAGTACTCAAAATTGACAGTATTTTCTTAAATGTCACAAACCCGACACATTACATTCATACATTGACTCAGGGTTGGCAGTTACATAGAGCTTAATTGTTTGAGGGGTAGGTGTCATCATAGAGTGTGTTTTACATTTCTGGTGCAGGATGTCCATTGTTGCAGTCCTTGTTAGGATTTCCCTTGGTTTGTACAGGTGGTCTAACTACAACTGTTTATTTTACTATCATTGGGACTGATTATAATGCCCGAGCTTGTTTCTACTTCAGTTATACATTCGCGGATGGTTTAACTATGATAAGGTGTCCAGCTAGAAAGGGTACATATTGGTTCAGGGGTAAGTCAAAATGTTTTTATTTGAACCTGTACTACACAAATTTAGTAATGAGGGTTTGTGTGACAGATATTCTTCTTTCATAATGAAGCCCTGCATTTATAAGCAAAACTTCACGTATTCAGCCAATTCATCTTTTGCCACGCTCATATTTATACTTTATTATCTGGGTTGTCTTTGCTGAATATTTATCTTAGACAAGGAGCCACTACTCAGAGAGACATGTACGGGTAAAAGGCTCTCAAACATGTTGAGTAGCTACCCGCTGAAGACCCCCCTTTAATTTATATGGGCTGATACAGCCTATGTCAAAATTTTACAGAGGAACGTGTGCAATATGGACAATAGTAATTCCATATGTATAGATTAGGCAAGAACAGGTTAGCTTATGGAGAGTAAAGAGTTCGGACTGCAGGATAGGGTAATGACTACTAGGAAGTGGTTCTGGGCAAAAAAACACAAATACAATAGTAATGTAGGGTACATGTACTGATTAAATTACTGAGCAACTGGCCCCAAAACGACTGGATTCAATGACACACAGACTGTAATGCTTTATTGTGCGGACACCAGTTGAATAAAGAATTATAGCACTGTGAATGAAGTGACTAATACATGACTGTTTTGTTACAGGTTATCAACTGTCTCTTCTTCAAGTCGAAAATCACTCGGGGGAAAATTAAATGACACGAAAATTAATTCATTATTGGTCGTGAGAGCCCATTGTTGCAACATAATGTTGCATGTTATCATGCTTTAAGTGAATGGGCATGTACCAGAGACATCTATTATCTAATCTATGTGCAGATGGAGATAACAGTGTATTTGACAAATTTTTTAACATCAGCTCACCGTTTGAAAATCACGATCATAAAAATTTTCAAGTCAATACCGAGATTATGCTAAATAGGCAGGGATGAAGGGTCCTGAGTGCTTTAATATGATGACATGAAAATGATAAGAAAACAGATATTTGGTCACACGATTTAAATCTTATGATCCAGAATCTTTTATGTGTCAAATGACCTTCTTGTAATACAGAAATGACTATGACCAGTGGTATTAGTTAAAATCAAAAGAAGATAGCATGACATTTTCAACTCAAAATTATTCTCGTTTAGTCATAAACATGTACCACTATTGATATTTAAAGTATGTATTCTGTAAGAGCAACATGAATATAACAAGAAGGCTGTGTGAACAGCCCATCCTCAGCTGACATGGACATTCAACCCATAGATCCCATTCTAGTCTAGGGGATGGGAATTTTGGAGTGGAAGTAGAAAATGTAAGTTTCTATTACAATCCCCATTGACTTACATGATAATCAATAGCAATGCAAGCAGTAACTGACAGGTACCCAAAATAAATATTTGTTGAAAATCAGGAATCTAGTATATCACCACCCAGTGAATAATTTTGATTAGTCCTCTCAAAAGCTACACACCCAATAAGTTTCAGAACAATCTGAGTGATGGTTTCCAAGAAATTTAGAAACGGAAAATACACAAAAGTTCGTAACAAATCGAAAAAAATTACAGCACCACTCACTAATTAAAATCTGGGGTACCACAGAAGTATTCCATGCAATTTCAAGGTAAACAGTTTCAGAGAAAATTCAAAAGATTTTGCAAAAACAGTGAAACAAAAAAATCATAAAACATCTTACAACCCAATGGAGCCTGATCATTTGAGCAAATTGGTAAAGACCCATTCAAGATACATTATCTCCAAGGTTGAAGTGAAGCTGGTTAACAATTTTAAAGAGGTTGAAGATGGGAATTTTCATTACAATCCCCTTTGACTTACACGCTGATCAAAAGGAATGAATGCATTAACTGACACTGCTGACAGGTATTCAAATTGAAAAACCGGTTAAAAAATCAGGGATCCAGAGTATCACCAACTAGTGAAAAACTTTTCTTAACGCTTCCACAAGCAACACTTGCACAAAGTTTCAGAATAATCTGTGTCACAGTTTCGTTCACACACCGGATAAAACAGAATGACTGGCACATCACTTGTTTATAAACCAGGGCTGATGCTGAAGTGTAAAAACTAACCACAGTAATGTAGTACAGTGGTCCCTGTCTTGAGAGACCACTCCAATGAAAAAACCACTTGCTTTGGAAGACCACCCTTTCAAACTTCATTGCTTAGTACTTTTCGTGCTATTTTTACCGCCTATAATATACCACCTGTCTTGAGAGACCATAATTTGGTCATCCCTAGAGGTGCTCTTTAAAGATTAGTTTCACTGTACAGCTGTACTTTTGACCAGTTGTCTGTTGACCTTTCCTAAATTAGTGCATCCACAACAGATTCGATTCTGCAAACTTAACAAAACTTCAGGCTACAAACTGAGCATATGTTCATGACAGCATTATGTATTGCAGTGCCATATAGTCTGACAATGGTAACAACACATCAAAGTTTATTTGCTTGTCATGGCAACCAGACTCATAACAAGTCATACATGTGTGTAATCGTCAGACTCCAAAGAATTTATATGTCCCGCATTTGAGTGGCTGTGGTGTTAATTGTTGAGTAAATAATTGAAAGTTGACCGCAAAGCATCCACCCAATCAATGTCCATATAAGTCACTAATTATTTGTAATAAAGTCATAATTACCCTTGCATCTTAATCCTGACATATTGCCAACAAACACCCATCTTGCGATTTTTTATGTTTGTTTTAGTTTTACTGTTATCCATCCCCAAAGTTTGACGTTTCAATTTTTCCTTTGTTTTCCAGGATGTTCATTTTCTTCACTTCATAGAAAAAGAACGAAGCCAAATTTTGTAAATCGCTGAATTGTTTTTGGAATTCAAACATTAGAGAGACAAAAGCCTCATCAGAAACTGATATATTATGTTTTGCCCCAATCTGATATGGTCTGGGCGACAAATGTATTCCCATATGTTGCCAATTTGTACATAAAGATACATGTACTACATCTTCATCTTACAGAGGACTGGCAAAATAATATCTGATCTTATTTTTGTTCCTATTGATCAATACAATACATTCCTGTGTGAAAAAAGCACAATTTCTCTGTAGTCTGTGCTTCGCTAATGGACTATTAATTAAAAATTGGGTGCCTTTAATTTTCAAAATTGCTGATCTTAACAAATAAAAAAAAATTAAAAAATATTTTTACTGTTCCCTGTTCTGAAGTTTCGGAGTGGTACTGCTCGAAAGAATTGTTACAATAAATCCATTGGTAACATTTATCAAATGCAGTCTGTCTGCATTCATTTTTTTTGCTATCAATAATAAATTAGTAGTTATTTGACATGATGGTTGGTTTATTATGATATCCTTGATATTGACGGTTGATTTTAAAGTCGATGGTTGAATATTATGGTTGCAAATCATGGTAATAAAAAGTAAAACGGTACTTGGTAACACTACATGTATCTTGATATATTTATTATGGCGCATCCATACTGTGTAATATAATTTTTTTGCTTGCCCTGTCCAGGTACTTAAAAGCACTCATTGTACCCAGCAGGGATTTTTCCCTGATATACTGATGTTAGTGACATGGCTTTGCTTAGCCCCCCTATATAATGGGGTGTTGGGTTGAAGTGTGTCCTCTCGGTGCTCTTGGCATTCTATTGGTGTTGCATCACTGCTGGTGGTTTTGACGGAGTGGATTTGCCCTCGCCCAGCTTTGGGCATGCATGTCCGTAACGGCTAACATGTTGACGTTCTAAGGGTTAAAGCATTGGAATGTGGCACTTTGTAGTGAGTATAAAATATGTGCCTTGTCGTATTTTCAGTTTTTTGTTCATATTTGTAGTTTTCGACATTTTGTAGCTCTGTGTACAGTTGGAGTTCAATTATATGTCCTGTAAATTTCAGCATACGCACACTCATGGATAATACTTAACACTACTGGAGCATGTCATTGTGATACCGCCTGTTGCCATGGGTCAGAGGTTAATAGACCTGCGGCATAGAGGGCACTTCGGGGGTCATACCCCAACCCATGGTATAACAAGTTACAACCTATATTTTCTTACAGGGATATATGTCCTCTTCATGAAAAAATAGGTTGTGGAATCTGAAAAGCGTTTTATCATAGATATTTCTGCCCGTTTCCATGACAACCTATGCCATTTCTGAGACAACTCATATTTGTCCTTAAAAATAATAACTTTGGTGATACTACTTGTAGAAAGGCTAAATAAACACCAGAATGTGCTCAATTGCTCTAATATAGTCACAAAATACAGAGTTTGTTCAAAGTGCCTAATTATCAAATGTTAATTTATGCAATATATGAAATTTACATCGAAATTAAGTATTGTGCGACAGATAACATACTATATTTACTAAGATATAGTTTTGTTTATTTAAAAAATGGCAAAATGATTATGAACAGTACTCATAACAGTTTTATTTATCATGTTTATATGAGTATACCATATGCATATTAATTAATATGCTAATATGGCTATCATATGTCATGTTTGCTTAGGGAACCATCTTTACAATTGCCAATACAACTGATAAAGTAAAATAGTACTTTGTACCATGTATTCACGTCTACACGTAATTTACAGTTAACAATCCCATGGACTCCTGCAACATACCTAATGTATCTGTGGCATCAAACTATAATTCAAGATGCCTTTCAGTAAAGGAAAACAGTATAAGTATATGTACACACTAAATACAGAACGCTGATCAATGATGGTCACAGTTTGGAGATTCTACGCCAAGATTCAATCATCATCCTCATCCTCATCATCACTGTCTGTTTCAGTGTCAAAAGTGTCTTTTGCACACTCATGTCCAAAGCATGCACAAAATTCTGTACATTTAAGTCCTGTCTGGAGGCAATGGGACTTTCTTGCGACAGTACACTCAATACCGGTGCAATACATACGAGTCCGGTTGTGGACTTCCAGTGGGGCTAGCTCCTTGGTATACATCAAAGGCTCGAGGTAGCCATCATTAGACATTTCCCAGCCGTTACCATTGGGATCCCACACTTTAGGGTTAGAAATGTGACTGTTGTATTGGTGTCTTTTTGTCCAAAACCACTTCCTAGTAGTCATTAGCCTATTTCGCAGTCGAACTCTTTACTTTCCATAAGGTAACCTTTCCCTGTCTAACCTATATACATATAGAAGTACTATTGTCCAAATTGCACACGTTCCTCTGTAAAATGTTGACATAGGCTCTTTTAGCCCAAATAAATTAAAGTGTCTTCGGCGGGTAACTACTCAACATGTTTTGGAGCCTTTTACCCGTGCATGTCTCTCTGAGTAGCGGCTCCTTATCTAAGTTAAATATTCAGCAAAGACAACCCACATAATAATGAATAAATACGAACATGGCAAATGATGAATTAGCTGAATGCGTGAAGTTTTGCTTATAAATGCAGACCTTCATTATGAAAGAAGAATACCTGTCAAACAAATTATAATTACCAAATTTGTATAGTACAGGTTCAGTTAAGAACAATTTGACGTACCCCTGAACCAATGTGTACCCTTTCTAGCTGGAGAGCTTATCCTAGTTAAACCATCCGCCAGTGTTTTACTGAAGTGGAAACAAACTGGGGCATTATATTCAGTCTCAGTGATTGTAAAATAAACAGTTGCAGCTAGACCACCTGTATAAACCAAGGGAAATCCTAAAAAGGACTGTAACAATGTACATCCTGCGCCAGAAATGTAAAACAAATCCATGATGACACCTACTCCTCAAACAATTAACCTCTCTTTCACTGTCAACCCTGAGTCAATGTACCAACATAATGTGTCAGGTTTGTTACATTTGAGAAAATACTGTAAATTTTGAGTATTTTTTTTTTTTTTAAGATTGAGTAAATGTGCATTTAGGCAAGTGAGAAAAGATTGAAAGTCATTGCATTTATGCCAAAAACATGTTATCAAAACAGTTTTTCTTAACAGGATTTAAGTACAATTAGGCAAACATGTAACTGTCGTAGGCCGCTGCTTGCTACCGATAGCCCCGGGGGGTTTAACCTGACAGAAAACATGTAAGCCTAAAATGTCTCAAAGTGAATATTAAAACAGCAAGATGCCAAAAGATAAAGTTAAGTAGCAAAACACACAAGTATAAAAACTATAAATTATTCTGGCCAAACTTTCTAACTATCTCGGGATATTTACAGCAAAACTTTTAGAAATATTTGATCAAAAGTACGTCTTTGAATCCTCCTGACTCAGGTTTATTGTAAATAAAATTTGGTTCTTGATGCAAAGTCCTGAAATTTAAAACAAATATGACCAAATCTCAAAATCTGTGAAAAAAACGTATCACATCCAATAGTATCCGAAATATTACTGTCCGGGAAAGGTTAATTAATTACTTCAAAGGTTAATTCATTCATCGATTTTGTGATAGACTTTAAAACAAAACCTGCCATTAGTGATTTGAATATCCAAGTCCAAAAACACATCTCTGAAAGTATCTGAATTGTTACCCTCCAAAGGGATATCTTTTGCATAAATTTTCTCTATCAATTTCACTGAAATTTTGTACATTTACACAAGCAATGTCATCAATATATGTTGCGTTGTTTGATAATTTTGTAGCCATTTGAAAGTCCTTTTTTATCAGTTTATCCATATACTTAAATTCAAGCCAGGTTAAATACAAATCTGCCAGTAAAGGGAGCAGTTGATACCCATTTAAATGCCTTTTATTTCTTGAAAAATCAATGGTCTGCATTGAACATAAGTATTATCCAAAAGAAATTTTATACCATCTATCAAAGTTTCAACAGTGTAAGATTTAACATTACTTTTTGAATATTTATTGTGTGACCAATATGCTTTCTTTGTATATGAATTAATGTTGATGTATGGTTTACCATTATGGTTAAATATTTTGCTTATTAGTTCTGAAAGTGAACTTTTGACTTAATCTATTGGCAGATTTGTGTGCAGTGTAGAAAAATCAAAACGTTTGATATTTTTTGCTTTTACATCTTTGATTTTAGATACAAACTCGGAAGAATTGCTAATACTCCAAAAACATTTTATTTTAATGTTTCTAGAAATTGCATTACAGTATTTACGAAAATGATTTCTAATTGCAGTCAAACACAGTGTTCCTTCTTTTGATAATTGTTTTGTTGTACATTTTGCAGCACCGGCTATGAATCTAGATTTAAAAGGGTTTTTATGTAATTTGGGTATCCAGAGCAAAAGTAGAATAGAGGAGTCCTCTTCAGAAATTTTGATATTAAAATTCCTTTTCATCTCATCTTTATGTGTATCTATCAAATTATCAATGGATTGTTTGTGTAATTTATATACGTCATTTCCTCTTATGTCTGAAATATTGTTTATACCAAGTTCTTTTTTCAAAACTTCCAGATAATAATGTTTGCAGATGATCCCAAGATTGTTCCCTGCCTTATCTATGTTAGTGACTACAAACTTTCTTGTAGTTCTTTGACTGCTTTTAAAACTTCATGTTGTTTTAGATTAACCGTATTGAAATTCTTAATGTCGGATTCGTAACGATAAATTCTTTTTCTAAAGACTTTTTTCAAGTTTGATAACAATCATTCAAATTTCTGAAATTCCATTTTTTCTTTCTTTGCCCGTTTCATACAGTAGGAATCAAATGCATCACATGTATCCTGAAAAATACTGTCAATGTTTAACTTGGGACATATCTGAAATTTTGTACCTTTTTTCATAATTTCTTTTAAACTTGAATGTTGTTTAATATCCAAAATACCTGTAAATACATGTTTGTGGTATGCATGAAGAAAATTAGAATATTTACTGTTTGACATACAGTCACAATTTTGACTCGCTGCGATATCTTCAATAGTAATTCAAGCCAGAAATTTCTTGTAATTCATGATGCTTTGTCCAATATTGTAGCCATATTTATAGGAAATGATGGGAGAATCTTTTATTTTGCACTCCTTGTGAATCAAGTTACGAACAAATTTCAATTTGAAAAGGGGCTGAACGTTTAGTGAATCAATAATTTTGTGTTTGAAAGGAATGCTGCAAAACATTTGATCTAATTTTTTCTTATTAGAATCTGGTTTCCGAATACTTGTTGTGTAAGCGTACACAATTTCACAAAAAAATTTGCGGAAATGTGTGTTCTGAATCAGTAAGACCCAAATATTCATTGCTTTTTGTTATGTCTCGAAATGATAGTGTTTTAAGAGCTGTATGTAATTGATCAATGCCATTGTGGCACCAGATGGCACATCGGTATTGTGCCCTTTTCACATGTTGCTCAAATGCATCATCCATTGGCGGTAGTTGAGCAGTTAATTGGTCTGTGGTGGAGGCAAGCATATATCGTAGCTTGTCCAAAGTAGTTATGTAATCAGTCCCTTTTCCTGTGTTGAGAGCTTTGCTACATAAAACACAAGTATTGGGATTTAGCTTGGCTGGGGGTGGCTTCTTGGATGGCGGTTCCAGGTTCATGATTTTAGGTTCAGGATACAAAATTATCTAACCTGCAAATACACTGAAACGTGGGTGTTCTTACCAGGTCCAAGCTTCATTTTAGCAAATAATCCAGTTCACTGTGTGTATATTATCAATCATGCGACACATTTTGACAATGTGCACTGTCATACTCAATAACACTGATAATGACAATATCACATAGCAGAGTTAGAATCCGACATGGACTCTGGAAGTCAAAGAAATGTGCCCAGATTTGTTCTTTCTAGTGCTTCTACAACACAACACATAAATTATAAAATCCTAATTTGAAGATGACCTCATTTGCATAAATTTAATGATATGGTTTCTAAATTGTATTCACTTCATATTTTTTCCCGTTAATATATATGCTGAATTTGCTCAAATCTCAACAATGCGTTCTGGAGAAAGCACTTTTGCACAAGCTAGCCAGACAGACAACCCATAAACATAATGCATACATGTAATGGTGTCCACTTCATATACTCCAGTAAATTTGGTATCAGTATATCCCTGGATTTATATTACCTTCATCATTTAACATTTAACCCCATTTTTGGTAATTTGACAACTGCAGCAAACAACATCAACAAATAGAGGTATTTATATTGCCAAATAGATGACAAAATTTTGCAAATAATTATAATAATAATGACGTTAATCAAATAAAGTTTTTAAAGCTTCGTGCCTCTTGAAAGAGTAAGGCTAGTGCTACCTTTTGATGAACTTTGGAGTGCTCATCTTCAAAATTAAGGCAGATATTAAAAAAAAAGTGAAAAGTAGTCATATTCCATAAAAAAATAGAGGTTGCCATAGAAACGGGTGTGTAAACATACCAAAAAACGCTTTTTGGACTCCACAACCTATTTTTCTGTAAAGAGGAGACATGTGCGCACATTTTGATATAGGTTGTGTTTTGTTATACCTTTGGTTGGGGTTGCACCTATTGTTAGGGCAACATTTAACTGTTTGCCGCTAGCCTATAAAGGCCCGAATATTTTCTGTAAGTAGAAGAAACTTATGTTTTACCATTCACGACAATACGTACAATATGTGGTTTGGTTTAAACATATATTTATTTTGCAACAAACTTATTGAAGTACATTTGATAGCAATGTCGCAATTGAGAAAGAGGGCTCGGTCCTATATGAATCTCTCTCGCAGAAGGAAGAGGCAAGAACAGGACGGAACCAAACACACAGTAACGTAAACAAGAAGACGAAACTATGACGAGACAGACAGAACATTACAGTTCTCCATGTACTGTAACAGGATTGTCGTGTTCCATACCAATGACCCAGATAAATGATATGATAACCATGCCCTGTTGTGAGGAGGGTACAACCTTACCTTGCGTAGATATAAACAATGTATGAGTCAACCAATACCTGCACGCTTAAAGCGTCCACTGCTGGCTATATATTCATGGACTGCTGCAAATATTTTGAAATTGTCGGGAAGAGTACAAATGGGAGAACCATATAACACTGTTTGCAATGTGAAAAGTGCATATCTTGCTATTTCCGTGTGTAATTTGGAACGGAAGACAGTATATAAAGGACAGGAAAAAAAGTAATGCCACACATCTTCAGAGGCTAAGCCGCATGGACATGTCGCCGAATCTTTAACACCAATCTTGCATAAATATGAATTTAACTGGTTAGCACCTAAACGTAAGCGGGTATGTTGAATAGCATTGAATCTGTCACCAAAATTAGACAATTCGTCAAATGCCAATGATCTCTCTACAGGATGTGATATTTTAGATTTAAATACTCAAATAGAAGGGGATTTTCGTATGTCTACAGGTAATTCGTTCCATAGTCTCACTGTGGAAGGAAAGAAGGATTTGTCGAAGAGGACGGTGCGGGCCCTGAAACGTGGAAGATCAAATTTTTGACGGGTATTGGGAGCTTGTAAGTGAGGATCCGGAACCGAGGGATGTAGGGAGCACAGCATATCTGGGGCAAGGTTGTTCACCATTTTATACATTAGTGATAGATTAGACAATTCGCGCCGTTTTGCCAGGGTATGCCATCCCGTTTCCTCGTATAATTTGGCGCTGCTGGTCCCTCGCATTGCACCTGTGACAACGCGGGCGGCCTCTAACTGAACATTTTCAAGTTTAACCTCCTCGGACACTGTACAGTCACCCCACACTTGGCTGCTATATTCAAGAATGGGTCTTACGAAAGACATATAGATGGTTTCTAGAGTTGTTCTATCCAAAGTAAACTTTAAAGTCTTCATAATATTTACTAATTTGATAGATTTGTTAGTAATTTCCGTTATGTGATCAGTCCATCGAAGATCTGAACGTAATGTGACACCAAGATGTTTGTGTTGTTGGACATCTTGTAGGACATGATCTTGAAAATAGACAGGTGGATGGATGGGAGAATTAGTTTTGCGAGAAACAAGCATAGAATCAGTTTTGGATGCGTTGAATGTAACCAGCCAGTCATGTGACCACTGATTTATGGCAGATAGATCGGAGTTGATAGTTTCAGCAGCTTCAGCTGGGTCTTCAATATCCAAGTAAAGGGTAGTGTCATCTGCAAAGAGTTTAATTTTACATTTAACCAGATCCACAATATCATTAATGTAGATCAGAAATAAGAGTGGTCCGAGTACGCTGCCTTGTGGAACACATGCACAAATTTTTCCCCAGCTAGAGGACTGTCCCTTCAAGACGACTCGTTGATATCGATTACTGAAATAATCACAGAACCAATCAAGTAAATTACCGGAAATCCCATTTTTACGCAGTTTGAATAGTAGACCAGAGTGCCAAACCTTATCGAATGCCTTGCTAATATCCAGAAATATAATGCGAACTTCCTTGTGATTGTCGATAGCGAGACGTAGTTCATGATATAAAAATAAGAGTTGGTTTACAGTGGAATCATTAGGTATAAAGCCAGATTGATGGGCCGAAATGACTAGATTATCACGGAAAAAATTAAATACATGTTTGAACACTATTTTTTCAAAAACTTTACCAGTGCAGCTTAGTAAGGAGACAGGCCTGTAATTGTTACATATAATATCCGGACCTTTTTTATGTAGAGGAGAAACATTTGCTTTTTTCCAAAGAGCTGGGAATTCTTTATTCTCTAGTGATAAATTGAACAATTTAGTAAGTTGTGGCGCTATGGCAGGGGCAGCTTCCTTCCAAAGTCGCGCACTGATACCATCAGGACCGGAAGCCTTAGTAGTGTCCAAATTAAGAAGTGTTTCAAGAACCTCTGATTCCATTATAGTTAATGAATCAAGCCTAAGATCAAGAATATTGGATAGGTCTGCAAGCTAGCTATCGAAGAATCAACCTGGCACTGTTTCAGAAAGAAGAAATTAAAAATTTCAGCTTTAGCGAGGTCATCAGAGATATGCTGATCTTCGTGTACAAGGGAAGGAACTGAGTGTACGTGATTTCTGTTCAAAAAGTACTTTACCGTACGCCACCAGCATTTATCCCTCCGAGAAGGGTTTATCAAATCAGCTCGAAGCTTATTGTTTATACTCATCTTCTGCCGCTTTGAGTTTCTCTTGGTAAGTATTACGCATACGACACAACGAGGCCCATTCATTATTTTCATAAATTCTACTTTTAGCTTTGTCATACTGACGTTGGACCTGGCGTTTTAGTGATCGAAGTCGGGAAGAGTACCATGGTAGGTCACAAGGTCTTACCTCAATTAACTTATTAGCAATACAATGAGCTGCTGCCTCGAGGAAAAGTTGGGACCACGAACCACAACACGAGTTTATATCGTTGGAGATAAAGCAAGGTGACCAGTCTAGCCCATGGAGATAATTTCTGAAAGCACTGTAATCGGCCTTTTCATACTGCCAAATTTTTCTTTTGTAAGCAGGTTCTTTCTTTCTGCGGAACAATAAGTTGGCACCAACAACACAGTGATCACAATTAGATAAGGGTGGAAGTACAGATACTTCGTTAATATAGGAGGGAACATTTGAGATGATCTGATCAAGACAAGTTGCAGACTGGTCGGTGATACGAGTTGGCTCGTTCACATGACGTGAGAGGAGATTAATGCGGATAAATAATTCAAGCTTTTGACCCGACTGAGTGCTCCAATCGAAATTTAAATCGCCAGTTAGAATGATATTTTTGATGCCCGTACTTTTTGTCAAGTCAAAGCTCTCCTGGAGTTTTTCCCAAAACTCAACATTAGAATTTGGAGGTCTATAAACCACACCAAGAAAACATTTATTGTTATAAAGCCTAACCTCACACCATAGAAGTTCCAAATCGGCTACTTCTAGATCCATTCGTTGAATTGCAAACAATGCCTTGGAGACATAAACTGCGACACCACCACCTGCATGTGGGCGATCACGTCGAATAACATCATGATAGCCCGGGATACGGAAATTTTCAGAAGCGGAATTTGAGGAAAGAAAGGTTCCAGAAAGAGAAATTATGTCGCAATCTGGGACCAAATTGGCTCGAATTGACATCAGTTTATCTTGGGAAAGACTTCGAATATTTGAATGACATAGGAAAATATCGCAAAAGTGTTGAGTCGTGCCAGGGTTAATCGCAATATCACCTGCTAGGAGCATAAGTAAGGGACTAACTGTAAGTATATACTCTATATTGCGTGAGAGTCTGTGAGAAATAATATACAGCATAAAACCTGACAAAAATATGTGTCCCTTTGTAAAAATACACATATTCAGGAATACCAGGGGTAGAATGATATATAAAAGTGCGTACATCAACCCCAAAGTTTGCAATGGAGCTCCAATTTTGCAGAACATAGAATTTGTATACGTAGTTGTGACGCAATAAAGGGGATATAAATATTTACCTATAACGTTTCGCAAGCATTTGAGTACAAAGTAGAGTAGGGCTCGGAATGCATACATTATAATATTCAGTTTATATACCCATGTAATGTCAAAACTGTTAAAGTATAATAGAGAGCCTTTTACAATTATCAGTAACCGATGGTAAATCAAAAGGTAAGGTTCTGTTGACGAGGCATTATACAATATAACATAATTGCCAGGTAAAAAAATATGAGAGTAGTAGATTATACAAATTGTGAGTGGTACATAAATATTGGTTGCGCCAACCACAAAACATATAATATTCATAAAACATGAGGTCATAACGAATGACATAACAGACCAAACAGCACTTAGTGTGATGTTTAGATACACAAATAATAAGGACAGGCAGTTAGACAGATGCACGGTAGTGCGTTCGGTAACGAAGCTCTGGGTATGGTATGCGTGGAACACGAATAGGACGAATTCAAAATCTGATAGCCTGGCATAAATTGATAGGCACAGAAACACAAAACACATAACATAAAGTTGTATAGTAAACAAAATGAACGGACAAAAAGGGGGAGACATATAGTCCAGAAAATGTTCTCTAAAAAGCGGCGTACAAGTATACTGACTGCTGTGTGTATCCTGGAGAATCATTGCCCGCAATCCGGCGACTCATTTCTCGGCGATACCAAAAAAAAAAAAAAAAAAAAGCAGAGCGCGGTAGGGTTATGCGCTCCTTGACCTGGAACAAGAGCAGTGTCACTATCACCTTGTTACACACATTGTGCGGTCAAGCAGACTAAATCAGGTGTGAACAGAGTATATAAGGTCACTTGTGTTTACCAATAAATCTGAAAGAAAGTTGGCTTTTTTTTTTTTTTGTGAGATTCGCGCCAGTCAAATTTGCCACTAGTAAATGGAACAGCACATTCAGCGTCTCTGACTATAATACTGAAAATTTACAAAAAATGGAAAATGTGTCTGTTTGACATTTGTACATCTCTGTCAACAGCAACAGTAAGTATAATATGGAGCTCCACCATTCAAGTATAAGACGGAGCGCCGTCAAAAGCAAAAATGCAACAAAAACAATGATAATACAATGTGAGAGAAGACATAACCATCACAAAATGTGTGACACAATAGTCAGGTAGAAGATCTAACGCGGGTACTGTGCAGAGACATCGGACACAGACATGCTTCGCATCACTCTGGACGGAGTGGGGTGCGTCAGGACGTCACGTGCAGCGTCATCCTCTCTGGCATCAGTTGAACCGTCTGGTTGGAGCTTTTCAAAATCAGCTGGGCGCGAAATCACCAGGCGACGATCTGTATTGTCTTTGACAAATATTTTGCCGTCAACAACCCACGTGTCTTTAATGTGGCCACTTCTTTTTAACTGTCTGGCCTGGAAGGCGAGAGAATTGCGCTTTTTTTGTTAAATCCTCATTTATGTAAATGTCTCTGCGACCCTTCAGCTTGGCACGGTTTGCATATACTCTTTGTCTAGCTCGATAGGTGGCAAAACGGATTATCACAGCTCTAGTGGACTCCGGCTGAGGCTTGCCTATACGATGGGATCTGCAGATATCCCTATCGTTCAGTTCAATTCCTAGGGAATCTTTGAAAAATTGCCTGCACATCAAGTCAGTATTTTCTTGATCATTCTCTGTCCAGTTGTTTTTAATCCGTAAGCAGTTTCGGCGGGAGTACTGCTCGCTGTCATCTAAAGCCCATTCGAGCTCCTCAACTCGACGCTCCAGTGTTGCTATTTTGTCCTCAGCTGCCTTTAATCTGTCAACTAACAGATCAGAGATCTTGCTCTTAATAACGTCATTCTCAAGGGCACTTGACAGAAATTGAGCGAACTGCCCAGCACTGTTTATGTTTAGCTTTTTGGACATGGTGTATGGCAAGAATCAGATTGAGTTCAGAGGAATCAGGCTATGGAAGTATGAATGGGCATATATGTCCTACGTATGTCTATATACAAAAGTCATTCAGTGCATGTCCAAGGCTGGACGGTTGGATAAGGGCATATGTACAAGGATGCCACAAAAGTCTGAAAACTCACAGAAGTTGAATCCGAGCGATCATCATCAGGAGCCTGCACTATTGCACTTCACGCCGACTGGCAGAGAATCCAGAAGACTTACATTTTACTTCCAAAAACTGATTATTTTGCTGGACAGGAAAAGTCACGCTCCGTCCTGCGTGACGCATGCGCTCTCCCATCAAGCGCGAGGGCACTGCAATATGTGGTTAATACACGTAATAAGGCTTCATTACGTACATAAGCACTACATGTACGTCCGTATGGCTGCAATTTTCCCCCCATAAGTATAAGGTAGATTTTATGGTCACAATTTTCCCCCCATAAGGTAGATTTGGCCCGTTTGGGGGGGGGGACGTTTCTAAAAATAGGTTTATGACCGTATAGGGGTACGATTTCTAAAATTAGGTTTATGCGTATTATGATCCATATGGGGACTGTGTGTTTATAGTTTGACAGATTGATATTGAATTGATCTGATTGATTAAATGGATGGATTCTCCCTATGTCTGTATGCTCTCAATTTTATTGATCTCTGATCGATTCAGGGACGTGATTGGAAATGCTAATTGATTTCTTATAGGTGATTGGAAAATAGGGGATGCTGGGGGTCAGTCTAAGGTGGCTATAAGTTGGTATTGACAAGTCATTGATAGGAAATCTCTGATGTATGCCTGTATACTATCAATTTATTGATCTGTGATCGATTCAGGGAGGTGATTGGAAATGCTAATTGATTTCTGATAGATGATTGGAAAATAGGGGATGCTGTGGGATCGGTCTAAGGTGGTTATAAGTTGGTATTGACAAGTCATTGATTGGAAATCTGTGATAGGGGATTGATCTCTATTGATTGATTTGATATATTGATCAGCTGGCGACATTGCAAGGATTTATGTGAAAAGCAGGGGATTTATGAGGGTCTTGCCTCAAAATGAGACCAAAATACATATAAGCTTTCTAAATTTATTTTTAGCATCATTTACACCACCTGTAGATATAATCAGAATTCATAAAGCATGAAGAAGAACAATTATCAAGGAAAGACACACGAAATGGACACTAGACAATGCAAATATCTAAACAACCATCTGTTTGAGGGGCATGTGTTATGTGAAGGACTGCGCTTTATTGTCGATTGACGCGGCACCCCTCGATCCTGATTAGCTTTTAATAGTACATGCAGGTGATCTACCTATCAAAAGGCCTGCGTGGTGTAGATATAATCAGAATTCATAAAGCATGAAGAAGAACAATTATCAAGGAAAGACACACAAAATGGACACTAGACAATGCAAATATGTGAGCAAAAGAGTTGAATGAAATATCAACATAATATCATTTAAAGGAAAGAGGACCCTTATGATTTGAGAATTACATAAGTAAATTTCAGGATAATTTTTATGCAAAGAGTGATAATTTATGATAATAATGTCCATTTCATCAGTCATAAGCTACTTTTAAGCACATGGGAAAAGAAAAATAGATTCTTGATCGTGAAAATGACTTTAAATCGCATTCTCACTGTCAAAGTTGCGGTTCATTGTGTACAGGATTTGTATTTCCCTCATCAGAGCAGTCCAGCGTAAATACCCATACAGACGGCTATCGTGGACAAAGAAATTTGTTGATCCATGTCATTATGTCAGTCATCATAGGGATTACATCTGGCCTATATTGTATCATTAAGGCACCCCAAAGGCATACACCAGGTTTGTGGGAGAAAGATTCACACATACCTCGGGTTGATCAATTAGGCTGCGTGTATCAATCATCATCCGCCCGCCTGTTTTGTCCCAAATGAACAGTTTTATAAAATTTGAATGACTTTTCTATGGGACAGACTTTTGGCCGGATTTCGTTTTCATCTATATTCATATGGGGATTAAAGGTAAGTGATTATTTTACCTTCAAACGTAATCGAAGCTGAGGAAGTTCAAGACAGAACCAGACGAAGAAAACGATAGAAGGCATTGAGCGGTATTTACGCACTTACTTACATGCTTTATATCCCTCTAACATATTATCGGGTCTGCCTGAAGTGGATGTATAATATATTGGCACGTATATCTGACGGTGTTAAATATCGGTTCAAGCCATATATTTAAGCCTCGTATATTTTTTGAAATTCACAGACTCGCGACTTTTTTTCCTCAAATTTTGGACTTATTTTCAATTAACACATACATAGTATTTGTTAGACATTTTACTTTTAAACCTGCCTTTACGCAATTAATATCATTCTAAGGGAATTTAAGATATAATGGAATAATATGGAACGATATTTTATACATCCATGCCCCCCCTAAATTACTGGATACATACGCAAAAGGTAAGTTATACAATAGCATCCTAATTTTGTTATCCCTCTGTATTATGGATATGGCGGGAGGAAAACATATTGATACAAAAGCGGTATGTTAAATGGACATGTCCATTTAATTCCTGCAATATATACCATTAGATAACAGACATCAGTATATACATTTCAATGATTTTATTGTCCCCGTCATTAGGAGCTCATGGGGTCGGGGGTCCACCATAAGCTCCTTACAATATATTGTAACCTGACTAACTCTAAGTTCACATCTAGATAACATTGTAATTGTACACCTGTCTTTTTAACTCCCGCCCATCCCAAAGAGATAGCTGTCAGATGTTAACAGTGTCAGTGCCTGAAGTTGGGCCTTTCCAGATACAATACAATGTATTAATTTACTACGTATACATTTCTAGCTTCATCTATTTGCAATAAAGTAGGAAATTGACCATAAACAATGAGAGTACACACTTCTGTTAAAGCTGTACTGAATTTAATTTCGAGATTCATGAGACCTGTTTTTGGTTGATGTGTCAAGTCAAATACATACACGGTATAACCTTCTGGATAATTTGCTCTACTGACATCAACTGTATCGAGATCATGACCTTGAAATAACGAGTTGTAACATTCTACACAATGCCCGTTATCAAAGTCGGGAGTCAGTGGCGCTCCAGTAACCATTGTAGAGTTTATTGTTAAATTAACATAATTCACATTGGCATGAATAAATTCCAGACGGTTGCTATTAATCTGTCCGGAATATGATTTTCCTTTAACGATTCGTATCGCTAATTTGTCCGGAATTTTATTTTGGAAAATGTCTTCAAACGTTTTACTGTAAATACCTTTCACCATATTGAAATTCCGGATGTCCGATCTTGTATAGGGATACAAGGACACAGCTTTTTTCAATGTATCCGCATGTGCAATCATTAAAGCGGGTTTCATTTTGAGCGATTTCACTTTAAGAAAACATTGCACAATTTCAATTTTATAGCTGTCTTTGTCAGACATCAGGCTAAAAGTATGTTGTGTGGGCCAGAGTTTAATGTTGACAGACACACCATTTATCAGATATCTGCTCATCTTAAACACGCCAAAATGAAGTGGACCATACAATTCTACATTTTTACTCCCCTTTGTATAGCCATGACGTGCAAAAAACCCAAAGTTTACATTGTCAACGCTGTCAAAATTTTTGGATGAGTCTTTAAAGAATAATTCGGACTGAAGACTCGTGTTGCATGTCTTTGATTCATTTAATAACACATCGAGATACCCTATGTAAGGATAGTTAATCCCTGCTTCTCCCACAGAAGTTTGATTTAGAAATACTTCCACCCGACGAAAAAGGGTACACGCTGGCAAATTACAAAATGTAACTTTATCTGTTTGTTTCAAGTTGGTACCATATTTCTTTTTTTATGCAGACTTGTAGGTAGAGTCTTGTTGATTGTAGATCCAGGTAGTTTGCCGATTTAGGAATTTCAAAATCTAAGGGTGATTCCCTTGTAGTCTGTCCAGTCGGTTTAAAAGTGTGCCATTCTTCTTTCTCAATTGCCGTATCAATTGTAGGAACAGTAAAGAGAGACAGATGTTTTGAATAGCCTTCTTGATGTGCCATCTTAAAAAACTCTCACTTTTCAAAATTGGGTTTGTCGATTTGAAGGTTTCTTAGTTGTCCGTCTTCTCTTTACAGACTTTCTTGGTGATTTGTTTTTGGATGCCTCTTTGTCTTGGCTGCCTGTCTTTTCTTGGTACCTTTGCCAATTTTCTTCAGTGTTGGTCTTTTCTTTCCACCGTTGTGTACTTTCTTTGGAGCAACTTTCTTCCTGTTACGAGTTGTTCTTTTTCTGTGATCGGCACTTCCTTTTATAAACTGTGCATGCTTTAATTTGGCCTTAGCTTGATTTACAGCTTGTTGTGTGTCACATGGCAGCGTATTTGTACTAGAGCGTAGATTTGATTGTGGTCTTATGGTGTCCACTACATAAAAATCTTGATTACCCGGTATTTTACCAGCAACAACATCGCGGAAATGTTGCACCCACTATTTGACATCACTCACGTGTGGCTGATAGGCCATTATGCTACTCTTTTTAAATGAAGTACACAGGTGTCTTTGTAAGTAAAAGATAAATTAGTCTCACTTGACCCTCTTATATAAACTTTTACACGTTCTCTTGTATCAGGTACAACGGGTACATAGTAACCTTGAGATACAGTCACACATTTTTTCTGTCTTGGCTTGTCATAATCAACAGTTATTCTACGTAATACAGGTAATTTAACATTATTGATGTAGCTTTCACTACAAATATCTGAACATATGATCATGTCATCAGGACGCTGATTATTTTGAAACTGGGGCGCATACCTAAATTCTAAAAGAGCACCTTTCCAAGATCCATGTAAATACAATGTTTGAGGCAGTTGTACGGTAAAATTCCCGCTTTGATTATTTGGAAAATAGTCCTGAGAGTCTTCACTACTGAGATACAAGAAATGTTCCTCCATGCTTATCATAATTAGAAACAAAACCCTTTTTATAAACTTTTCCGTTTACGTTGTAACGCGTTTGAGGTGGCGCTCTAATAACCAACTATTTAATTGGGAGGGCCAATGAAGCCATTTCACAAAGACCTCTTTCTTTCCATCTCGTGTACGTTTTTTGATAATTTTTTCAATTTTAAAGCTAGAATTTTCATCGATGTTTGCCTTTTGTAATTCGTATCCATAAAATGACCCCTTTACAGGATCATTATAATAATCTTTCAACCAATACACGGGTAATCCCTCCCTCTTCTGTCTGTGTGTCACGGTATAAACTTCACCAGACCATTTTTGTCCATATTCTCGGTCAAATTTGTCTTTAGTGAAAGTAATGCGCACTTTATCTCCGACTTTGAAGTGATACTTTGCAGGATTTGGTCTTCTGTATTTACGTATCGTGTATTGATCATATCTGACCTCTTTTTCATTTGATTTGGTCACATTTTGAGGTGGTATACCCAAACTACTGTGATTTGTACCATTGTAACTTTTCACGATAGATTGTAGGTGATCTATATATCTCAGACTTTGATGTTTCACAATGTAACGATATACTTTTGACTTCAATGTTTTAATGAGTCTTTCTGCAAAGTTGGCTTTTGGTGTATTGTGTGCTATAAAATGATGAATCTTTTGCGATTTCAAATACTGGTGGACTCTGGTATCTTTAAATTCGGATCCAGCATCAGATCTAACAGTTTTTGGTATTCTACCGTGATTAAATATAGTTTTGAAAGCTTCTATCATGTCTTTACCAGATTTAGTTTTCAATGGTCTGACAAATGCATACCGTGAAAAAATATCAATGCACACCAACCAATAAGAATAACCATCATTGTGTTTTTTAATTTCTTTTAAATCGGCCAAGTCCATATCCCATTGACTGTCTAAACCTTCCACTATGACTCTGTTTGTAGGAAAGTTGTGTCTGGCAAATCTATTTAAGGCGTAAGGTTCTTGTTCTTGCAACCATTGTTTGATATCTTTAAAGGTTATTTTAAATTTGTCTTCTTGTTTTGCTACTTGAAACAATTTTCTATGTCCTTGGTAACTAGCCGGATATGAAGGATCGTAATATATTTTTTCCAAGTATTTACGTTCGCCCGTACTTAAAGTCATAGTTGTGAAAACTTTAAACTAAACGTCCTTTTATAAACTCAACGACAGACTACATAACATATACACGCATTTATTCACATCAATAATTCAAGTTCCAACAGTACAGGATTCACTGTCACATTTAAATTTTCTCTAATACCTGTGATAATTACTTTGCCAATGTGAAAAATAGTAAAGTTTATCTTGTTTTTCTTCAGCATAGCTGCTGGAAATAGTTCTGGCTCATAGGTCACATGATTCATGTTTGTTAAAAGTCTTTCATAATTGACTTTGTTGGATAAAGTGTACACAGCAGACATAGTGACCAGCTTGATTGATTTCAATCGTACTGGATAGTTTAATTTCTGTAAGATCCTTGCATACTGTCTGATACTCTGCCGGCCACCTTTCCAACTAGCTGCTCCAATGCAGACGATTCTTCCATTATGGAATAAGAGACATGTTCCTTTTATACATTTGTGGTTCCATACTAGTCCATTAAACTTGTGAGGATTGTAGGTCACATTTAATAGAGTCTCTGCCAGGGTTGTCAGATTAAAGGAACAGTCCAAATCTGTCTGAAGCACTAAATTGGTAATCTGTGCCATGTTTTTATAGATGTATCCACTTCTTGAACAAGTTTGTCTTCTGACTAGCTGCGGGGTGTCGTTTCTCTTTAAATATTGATGAACTCTCTTGTTTTGTCGTTGGATCACGTGATTCTCTTGCGGATGAGACTTGTTATATCTGATGTGTTCTCGCCGTTCTACATGACCAATTAGTCCTTCTGGGATGTTGAGTTCAGCCAATGCTTGATAAAATTGAGATATACCAGGCAAATTTTGATCTTTGTATTTTCTTTGTGAATCTCGCAACAAGTCTGTGATATTGGAGTATGGTACAAGACTTCCGTGGTAGACAATTTCTCCTTTCTCGTTCCACTGCAGTATGTCGCTGTTAGCAATGTGACTCAAAATAGCTCCAGCTTTATTTCTGTACATTTTTGGAATGGCTTGTAAAATAAGAGCTTCATTCATACCACCAGAGGGTAGTTCTTCCTGTATGTCATGCAAGACTGGAGAATCTAGCTTGTGTTGAGATTTCATATGATACTTTTCCATAGGAATCAGAACCATTTTTCTTACATCCATCCTATGCCGTAGCTTGCAGGATACTTTTTACAGACCGTAGTACTAACACTATTATCTCAACGTGCTTTGCCAAAATATTTTTGGTCTTGCTTGTGATACGCTTGGTGTCTGCTAAATGTTTGATGATCCTCTTGTGTTTCTTTAACTTCTTTTTATAAACTTCTGCGATTGGAAGGAAGCCATATAAGACGTTTTTGATAATTTCCAGTAGTGTAGTCATCTGATTCAGGCTTGTGGCACGGATGAATGCTTTTGCATGAGCTGTTGTTTCAGCTCCCAGCAAACATTGAAAAAGCGGCCAATGTCTTTTTATTCTCTGGGTCATCTTGAAAATATTATAAATTATATCTTTACGTCCTTTTATAACTTTTACTTTGAATTAAAGCAAGCATGATGTCAGGGAGTCGATCCAATAAGTTCTTCCATTCTCTGTTCCGTAACCAGATTCCTAGCTTTGTGGCACGACCTCTTATAAACTGTCTGATATCTATTCTAGTGACTCCATGATATTTACACAGTGTCAGCCTTTTACCATTTCCCAATATAAATTGTTTCATGTGATTGCAGTCTGTTGTATTAATGTCTGTTAATGGATTTTCTGTCCAATTACACACTTTTATGGGACATGAATGGCCGAGGGGTGTTTGATTATGTAGTGCTATATCTGTCACTCCTGTAATACCCAAAAGCAGGGCGACAATTCCAAAACTTGGCCTAAGGAACCTTTTCTTAGTAACATCATTCCACTCCATGGTTCGCAAAAATACATCCTGTACCTCCTTATATAAACTTTAGGAAAGGGGTACATAAACATACACATCTTCATTTGGAAATATATGAGTTCTCATCCGGTATTTTGGATTAGAATTTGGCGACATGTCCACAACTAAATAAATATAGGGGGTTTTCATGGCATCTGTATAAGCTTGGACGAGCATGTTACCTTCACCTGGGTAGAGTTGTCTACCTAAAGTATTAATTTGCATCAAATCCCTGTTAGATTGGAAAAGGATTAGGTACCAAGAGTTAATCGATAAAGTCTTCGCATGAGGACCAGTGAAAAAAATATTTTGACTGATAACAATGACAGAAACATCTTTGTGATGGCAGCCTTGAGTAAATAACAATTCCATGGCAGGTGTTTTTACAACCTGATGCATCAAATCATCACAAATAATAAATTTATGTTGGCCGTCTGCTGTAAATTCATCTATCTCTGTCTGTGTTGGTAATCCCTGTTGAAAGGTGATGTTGGGAATATTTTGCTCCATTTCTTGAAACAGAGGCTGCCAAAGTGAATAACAGTACAGTTTTGCAACGGGTACTTGTTCGTACATGCCATCAAGCTCTCTGAGTAGCCGATAGACAAAAAAAGACTTTCCTGACCCTGTTTGTCCACAAATTAACATGGAAGAGCAGGCTTTAAATGGTAGTAAACTTATGGTTTCCCACCATGGTCTCTTTTGTTCAGGTGGTGGACAAGCTACATTTTCTGCAGGACAACTTTCTTCTTTCGGTAAAATAGTATCTCCAGAATCGTGGGAAAGAGATTTTTTTAACCACTTTTTCCGTTCTGAGCTATTCATGTTGTGTACATCTCTCAAATGGGCATATAAATGTAAAAGTTTGTCTTTGCCACATATGGGACATGTTCTCTGTTGACGACCCATGATTCAGTGTTGGCAGATTATGAATGGAGGGTCCTTATATAAACTTTGAAAAATCTTACAGACCAGAACACAACAGCATTTGACCAGCACAGACCAGCATTTCACCAGCACACAAAACAGCATGAAACAGCACACACCAGCATTTGACCAGCACACACCAGCATTTGACCAGCACAAACACCAGCATTTCACCAGCACACACCAGCATTTCACCAGCATTTGACCAGCACACACCAGCATTTCACCAGCACACACCAGCATTTCACCAGCACAGACCAGCATTTGACCAGCACACACCAGCATTTCACCAGCATTTGACCAGCATTTCACCAGCATTTGACCAGCACACACCAGCATAAAACAGCATACAACAGCACGCAAAACAGCACAACAACACACACATCAACCTACAACAGCACGCCAAACATCATAAAAACAGTATTAGGTAGTGAAAAAATATATAAACAAGGTAAAATTTCATTTCAAACATTTTATTCACACAAATACTAACATACATTCACATCAAACTATAAATTTACATCACATACTTTCTTTTATCTATGTAACTTTTCTTTTGATAGACTTCTTAACATTCACAATTGTAAATTCTCTCAGATTAGGACATAGTTCAGTAAATAATACATAAAAGTCATCTCTAATATCTTGTGTTTCCTTTGTCAGTTCCTTTTTCACGATGTCTTCTCTCATACTAACATTCAATTATTCATTCATTATTCTGTCTAAAGCTTTCACTACCTGCACTGCTGATATTTTACTCTTGACAACTTTGAAATATTTGTCCACTGTCTCGTCCCATTCTGTCAAACACCCTCCCTCCATATGGTCTCTCTGACCTGGTAAATCCTCTTTACATCCATAACAACTATTGTCTCTCAAACTAATAATATTTTTTCTAATGTGATACATATAAATCCAATTAATTAAATCCTGGGTCCCAGGTACTACTATGTCTCTGCTAGCTATAATATCTTATGATGTGTCTACAACATCACGATCGCTATTTCTTTGTTCGTATTCTTCACGTCTCTTTTTACACATCTCTTCAGTAAACGCCCAACAGTCATCCCTTTCGTGTATAATGTCATGATTCCAAGGACATACATTTCGCCACTGATATTGCTTTATTGTTTTTTCGGTCTGTTGTCCTTCCCCCATCTTTGTTTTTTTGACCTCCACCTCATCTTGTTCAGTTGCTGTCCTCTTTCTGATTGTCTTCGAGTTTTGTTCAATTCCATACACATTTGTTACAAGCCGGGTCCATTCATCCATATCCAAGTTCAGTCCTTTCACCCTGTTTCCAGATAAATCTGTACTATGAAGTCCTATGTAATATCTGTCTTTTAACCAAACCACTGTCAGTTTCACCCGCTTAGTCAATACAATTCCTTCTTCTCTGTCCAGGTCTTGTGTTAAGAGTTCAGTCACTTTAGGTATAGTCTGTGTAAAGTTCTGCCAAGCTTGTAAGGATATAAACACCCAACACTTGTTCTTTCCTTGCATCTTGCCTACAGCCACATATGACCCAAACGTTCCTCTCCTCACTTCAATCACTGCCTTATGACTCAGTTGTAGTTCCATTTTGCCTTGTTATCTTTTCCCTCTTCAGAGTAGAAATGATGACTGGATGAAACGTCTGCTCCTTTACACAGTTTTTGTTGATCACCAAATCTATTTTTAGAAATATGACGTCACCGTTCTTGTCACTGATTGGTGGATAATGACATCGTTCTATTTATAGCATCTGGAACTCCCAGAATCCTTTGCATAAGTAACATGTCTGAACATGTTTAGTCTAATTATAGCTCTGGGAAAATCCCATGATGCTTTATGTCAGGGGATGTGTCTCAACATGTTTTGTCATATCCATAAAGGTGCCATCTGTCATCTTCATTTTAAATTCAGGCATGTCAATAACATATGGTTTCAGTTCAGGATGACTGTCCAGCCAAAACAGATGCCACTGCAAAATTCTTTGGGCTTTATACATTTGATTCTGTTGATATAGGTTAACTAACACTTCTGTGTGTATTCTTTCCAATTTTTGCACTCTGGCATTTGAATATTGACCATCTTCGAAGGTTAAATGCACAATCATATTCCATTTTTCTTCTGTATCTATCAGAGGGACTAAAAACTTCTGGGCTAACTGTTGTCTGGGGGTATCCATTTTGCTGATAAATAATGACAGAGAGCTCATCTTTATATAAACTTATTTTTATTTCTTGATCAGATAAAAACACAATGTATTTTCTCCAAATCTACATATACACATAGGAATATTTGATATAACTCAATGTATACATTATATTATACTTTACACTGTAAACAAAAAGTATGTACAGTACATTTACAATATGGCTTTATACATCAACTAACCTTGTGATAATTGTGGACACTATATACAATATAATACAGACAATATACAATATAATACAAACTATATACAATGTTATACAACAAACGATCAATAGCCAAAGGGTACTGTAGAATAATCACTAAGTACCCGTCTTTTAGTAAACACTTTTTGGTACTTCTTTTCTTCCTCTCTATTATACAATTTCCTTTTTCTCTTGTCTCTACATATTTTTGGATTTCTTGTCATAATATGTTCTTCTTTATTTTAAATAATTTTTTTCATGCTTTCAAAATTAATCAATTGACTATTGGTATAATTCAATGGAAATCCTCTGACCTTTGTGACCTGCTTTCCTCATTTTGTGACATAACTATAATTTTTTGGTCCTCCACTTAAAAATTCTACAATATAATCTCCATCTTACTCATCTGTAAATTTACCAAGGTAATCACCAAGTGGGGGATCATATTCACCTGGACGGCTCACATAGATGATGTAATCTGTATCATAGTAAAGAACTCTATTGACAATTTTTTCTAGGGATTTTAATAATTTTAATCTTGCCCAACAAGTTGTGAAACTTGCTAAGACTACACTGGTTTGAAAATTTTCAGGAATAAATGCATTGTGATGTGTGTATTCCAATTCTATCAAATGGTCTCCATGAAAGTCTTCCAGTTTTCGGGTGGGATTGCTGACTCTTTGAAAAAATAGGTCAGCTTGGGAGCTGTGTAGGAATTCAACTTGTTTCATGTTTAATTTTTGACCCAATTTTCCCCAAAAGCTGTTAAGACAAAGTTTCGACAAAGATCTAAGCCCCGGGTTCTTCTTAATACTGTCATAGTCAAGTCTTATCCCCTCGCGGTCATAATAGTCGTTCATGTACTTCTGTTGGTCCGTCTTGGTCTTACGCCAGTCTGGCCACCCGCTAGATTCCTGTTTTATCTTTAAAAAATGTATTGACATACTCTGAAAAAAGACCCCCCTTCCCTATACTACTGTCATAAGTCGCTGTTTCTTCCTAATGGTAAACTTTGTGTATCTTTAAAATTTTGTATCCTTGATCTACTGCATGTTGTATTTCAGGGGTACACCATGTACCCGTCATCGTCCTCTGTTCGTCACTACAGTTACATTCCTCAGGGTTTTCTGTGTCTGCACATATTCTACATAATGAGAATTTTAGTTTACTTCCTGACCTATAGGGGCGCACGGGGTGAAAGAGACCCCTGGGGGGCAAGATAGTAACCTTGGCTATACCGAAGTAGTCATGAATAGATTTGAAATTGTCAGAAATAATTGTAGGGTGTCCTACTGGATATGTTGCCTGTTTGTTGATTGAAGGATATATACTCGTAAAATCTATATATTTTATTTCTTCATCTTCTGCAACTTTGTAATATAGTTGAGAAGCTCCAGTTCTACCACCAAAAAAACTATCTTTCATTTCAAGTCTAGCTTGAATGTCTAATGAATTTACATAATTTGCCAACTCAGCATTTTGTTTCAGCTGGTCTCTAAATTCGTGTTCCCAAATACATTTGTAAGTATATCCTAATTTTTCCAAATCTACTTTCCTTTGAATTGTTAATGCATAAAGTTCGTCCAAGTTGTGTTTGGTTCTGGGGTGTTTAATTTCATGTCTATTGTCGGGATAACATGTTTTGCAGCCATGAAAAACACAGCCTAAAAATTCATAACACACTTTCTTTCCATCTACTTCGGCATAGCCATCGAGTCTGTATCCTGTCCCCCTCACTTTCACCTCGCCCCCATTCAATGCATGTTGAATATCAATTTGTTGAGAGTGCATGATCCAGGACAACCATTGAATGGAGATTTTACTGTAATGATCTCTCTGGACATAGCCGCCTGATGGTATTTGGCCTATAGGGGTGCCCACAAACGTGTGGCTCCCTACTCTCAGATGATCATTGGCCAGTTCCTCTTCATTCAACCATTGTCCTCGAACTTGCACTTCCCATTTCCGTCCCTCACATTTGCCCAAGCACCATGGAATTGTCGAATAGTCGATATCGTTAGTCAGGGTTACTCTATAGGTTTCTTCTAAGAATTTGGTTTTATAGACAGCTAAACAAACGGATGCTATTTGTTATGTAATCAAAGGGTTCGACATGTCTCTGCCACTTGGTGATTACCTCTCCATCTTTCTCTACTTCTACCTGCTCTCCAGTCACTTCTGTCAATAATTGTCTAAATTTACAACATGTTTGTCTCAAAATATCTACATCTGATCTACAATACTGTAACATTTCATGTCTAAAATTAAAGGTCTTGTCTTTCTGCTCACCATGCCAGGTCATGAATTCCTTGCGATCCTTTGTACCCATGTAATCTGCACCATAGAATTTTGGATCGGGATAGGGGCCTACATATTGCTGATGTTCTATGGTGTTAAAGAAATGGGGAAAATATCCCTTCTTCAGTTCTTTCAGATCAAAGGCTTCAGGAAGGTTGGCCAGCCTCATGGGTAGAAAGTTCAAGGAATCCAAGACCCGCATGTTCAGTCCTCTCCCTATCTCCATGTACATTATTTTACTACCCGAGTAAATAATTTCTAGCTGGCCTAATTGAATTTTCTAACAGATACTCTAACAGAAATACATTATCATATGCTTTGCCATTATGTGATAATACTGTACAGTCTATATGTTGAATATCGAATAACCATTCGCAAAATTCTTCTGCTACATTGTCACCTTCAAACACTACTTCTTTTTGTCCACAACTATCACAGGGTTGCTTTACAAATGTTTCTTCTTTTCTGTCATATTTGTTACATTTACTACATCTGTTGCCACGCTCATTACATTTTGCATTCATTGGACTAACTTTACAACTATCACACGATTTCTGAGCCACTACAAAATTTGCTTCATGAATCTGTTTTCCACATGTTATTTCATTACAATTCCTGCATCTTTTACATTGACTACATGTTTTTTTTTTCTTTTCTGCACACTGTTTACATCTAAACTTTTTCATAGGTTCGTATCCTGCTTCACACTGAGCTACCTTGTCCTGACTACATTCAAAATCAAAATAAATATATTTCCTAGGCTTGCCTGGTCTAACTCTATCTGCTCTCATATAACATAAATGTTCACCTACTACATATTTGTTACAACATTCACACAACCATTCTCCACATTGATGGTCCTTTATCTCTCTATCTCTCCTATCCACTACTTTATGACACTTTGTACATTTCCACCATATTTCACATTGACTACCATTTCTTTTCTTTTCCTTATGTCTATCCGTACAATCTTTGTTTCTACAAGTCATGTTACAATCACTACACACTACAGGTTCAGTTTCAATACAATTTTTTGTTTTACATACTATACAGCAAGTTTCACAACAATGTTTGTTGCTATTTGCATATGCTTTCAAACATGTATCACAGAAATAGGATGAGCCAAAAAATCCAGCTATCTTTGTTATACTATGAAAATGTTGTTCTTCTTCGTCTAAATAAATATATATTTTGCTGTCTCTATTCTCACCTATTCTAATGAATTTGTTTCCTCTCATTGCACTCACTACTAATATTTGTACACCCAACACCTATTCAAACTTCACTATATCATTCAAGTTACCCATTCTGTCTATGGGCACACCTGATACTCTACATAAACTTATTGCCATATTTTTTTTGTCTTTACGATTCTTGTTTGTCACGTCTTTGGCATAACGTTTTGGAGCCTTTTTATGATGTAACACCTTCTCAATCCTGGTCATCTGTTCTTGATCTTTTGTCAGTTCTTTCCATTCTTCATTGCTCACTAGCACCGTCTTAACCCAGGACACACCTATTGCTCTGGCCATACACAACTGGTCTTCATTTTTTATTTCCACCATAGATCTTTTTGTATGCACTGAATTATTCTCTCCCCTGACTTTATTGATGGTTGTTCCTTTGCCTCCTTTCGGTTGTTCTATTGTGCCCACTGTTATGTAAAAACTATCATGCACAGGCAAGTTTTCTTCGCTTTATAGCACATTCTTGATCTTCTCCATAATCACATCTGCATTCAACTCACCAAGATTTTGTAAGGGGACCACCACATTATTATTCAATCTACCATGATGTATGATGACACGTCCCAAATCTTGATCATCCAGTCCTTCTCTTGCCTGCTCCATTACATCTTCAAACATGTCTCTCAGTTCATCTTGAATCTCTGCCACCTTCTTGCCATGCCACTCTTCATTAAATTTCACTTCATAGGATCTATCCTTGGCCCCATTCTTCAAGAATGTTCTTTCATTTCTCTTTTCAAAACTGTAAGGCTTTCCTTCTTCCCAGGGTCCATCCTGTTCAATTCCATCCATCAAATATTGCACATCACTGGGGTTTCTGTCCTCGCATTCCCCATCTTCATTAAGCCCATCAATAAGGTACTGTACTTCTTCTTGGTTTACCATGTTGCTTTGCCTCACTTGGAATGAATCACTTGAGAGACACATCTCCTTTTATACCAGTTGTACTGCTACAATAATCTATTTTTAGAAATCTGATGTCATCAAGCTGGATGCTGATTGTTTTGTTTGTGTATTGAAAATAATTGTTTATTTTGTGTGGTGAAATTAGTTGTTTATTTTGTGAAGTGAAAATAATTGTTTATTTTGTGTGGTGAACATGTTTATTTTGTGTGGTGAATACTTCTGTGTTGTTATCATGGGAAAAGTGGCTCCATTCTTTGACACGAGGACCTGACCTTCAATGTCTGCAATGTGTCTTAGAATAGAGATGAAAAAGTCAGATAGTTCCATCTAAGGGCGCTTCCTATTAATCATCAATAACCTATTAGAGATCAATATAGTTGCATTCAAAACATAGTATATGAGAAGACCTTGAAGCAGTAATGTCACAGTCTGTCATTGGCCCAATAATGTGGTAAGTACCATCTCATTTAATTTCTTGCAGACATAAACATGAGACATATTTGCAAGTCTTGGGAATTTTGCTCTGTGGTGAAAACTGGTAAGGGACTTAGGGCGGAGTCAGTGTTGTCAATCGAGGGGGCAACATAACTGACTTGTCCCCGTTATAGTTCCAGAACACCCCTCGACATATCCACCACTAGAGTGTCTCATTTGACATGCACCAGTTTGCATAAAGTTCCTTGCTGCCCTTACAGGGACAGCCCCGATATATTGTTGGAGAGACTTGCTCACACATTTACACAACAAATATACATTGTTAGCCACAAAGATTCATATTGTTAGGCAACTCTTTATGCTAAAAATATACCTGTTAGGGTTTAAAATGTGATGTGGTGCTAAAAACATAATTATATGCCATAAACATAGTTGTGGAGGTTTAAAACTGTGGGGTGGTGTAAATGATGCTAAAAATAAATTTAGAAAGCTTATATGTATTTTGGTCTCATTTTGAGGCAAGACCCTCATAAATCCCCTGCTTTTCACCTGAATCCTTGCAATGTCGCCAGCTGATCAATAATTCCAATCAATCAATAGAGATCAATCCCCTATCACAGATTTCCAATCAATGACTTGTCAATACCAACTTATAATCACCTCAGACCGATCCCCCAGCATCCCCTATTTTCCAATCACCTATCAGAAATCAATTAGTATTTCCAATCACCTCCCTGAATCGATCAAAGATCAATAAAATTGAGAGCATACGGACATAGGGAGAATCCATCCATTTAATCAATCAGATCAATTCAATATCAATCTGTCAAACTATAAACACACAGTCCCCATATGGATCATAAAACGCATAAACCTAATTTTAGAAATCGTACCCCTATACGGCCATAAACCTAATTTTAGAAATCGTACCCCTATACAGTCATAAACCTATTTTTAGAAACGTCCCCCCCCCCCAAACGGGCCAAATCTACCTTATGGGGGGAACATTGTGACCATAAAATCTACCTAATACTTATGGGGGGAAAATTGCAGCCATACGGACATACATGTAGTATAAGCTGTTCTGGCGGAAATAACGTATATGTTTGTATTGTCTAATCAGTATCCGTAATATGCGCAGGTTTATTTACTTTTCTGCTATCAAATATATTTTCCTACAAATGAGTATCTATATTATAAATTGGTCACGACGCGAATTGTTGTATGTATGAATATGCAATATTTTCGTATAATTGTAAAGAAAATAGAAGGCATACATACGGGAGTTTTCAAATGTTTGTAATCTTGCAGCTGAAATCTGCTGCAGCGTGATGCAGTACGTACTTTTTAACCAGTGTTATCATCAAGGGAGAGGCACATGGGATGTGTCCGTGTTTTGTGATAACAATGTAAAAAGGAAGAGCTTCGTTTCAGCGGTATTTTCAGAAAAATAAACCATCATGCAAATTTTGTTTTCACCTGGTTATTATGTGGAACGGGCACCGGCAGCAGGTCGTGATCACAACATTTGTGCATTAAATGTAACTCATCCAAACAACGTTGCCTGCTTTCATAAGGCTGATGGGGCAACCCCGGGGGGGGGGGGGTACTCCCCGGAATTTTTGGTGGGTAGGCTCCACCGAGGGTACAAAACCCGGACCCAACGGGAGCGGAACCAATGTGAAAATGGGGGGTCTTTTGGAGCTTGTATTGAAAAAAAAAATGAAATTTTACATAAAATTTGGTGTATTTTGGGGCAATTTGGAGACAGGAATTGAAAAACACAGGGGTCTTTGGGTGAGACAAGCAAAAAAGGGGGGTCTTTTAGAGCTACAAGCAGGAAAAAGGGGGGTCTTAGAGAGCGACAAGTACCAAAAATAGGGGGTCTTTTCCGCGGCGCCTACCCGTAGAGCAAGGTATAGGAAGTACCCTCGGGGGGGGGGGGGGGGGGGGGGCAACATCCTATTTGCCTTCCAGGCACATAATGTGCTGCATCAGGATATCAATTCAAAATTTATTGCAGCAAAGGCAGGAGATAATTGTAGACTACAAGATAAGCAATACAATTGAAAACGAAGGGAATATTTATTCATGTGACAGTTCTAGACCAATCACGTTTATGCAGACGTATGATGCGTGACCTATTTTAATGTCCTTCGAGGAGTCTTTAACTTGACATGACTAGAAATATACTATAGTTGCAGCTTGATCAGTTTGACGAGTTTTAAAGGGGATCGATCAATAGCGGAGCTTTTTATATAACTTCAAGGTTGAATTTAGAAGGTAAGTTTGCACTTGACTCCTTTTTCCGCAAAATTCAGGTTGATCAGAAGTATATATTGTGTTTCATGCCTGTCCAAAATGGTGGATATATTGTCGGTGCTTGGCTTTTCCTGATGACTGGTGGCAAAAGGTCTGTCAGACATTTGCACCAAGACATGTGCTCCAGCACATCAGCACAGCCTTTGATATGCGAACGTTGTCAAATACAGTTGATTTTTTTTGTCCTTTGTTGTGTGGCGTTGGCTTCACCGCTGTCTTCTGCCTTTCCGCCTTTGTCTCGTTGTGGGTTTACCATGTACTTGTCCGACCTCGGTGACTGTGACCCAGCTGTTTCCCGCGCGTTCCGGCGTATATATAAAGGCGAAGAATCTTGCTGCGTGACCCCCTGCTTGTCAACCGGCGGCGCTGTTCACTGAAAGTGGAAGAGTTCAGTTTACGTTACCCGCTTGCGGGCGCCATGGGACTATGTTCCCTTTCTATTGTACATAATTAACAGGCACATGGGAGCTAATAGTAAGTACTCCTCCATTTCCCGTCGATTTGCTTCCAATTTTTGACGAGTATGAAACTCGTTATTTTTACCCACGTGAAATTTGATGGAGTTATATCTGTTTTTTTTTTTCATTCATGCGGTTCTTTGTTGTAGCCGCATTTGTAACAGGCACGTAGGGTGCGTGCATTTGGCCAATGCACACTTCATATCTGTAACTTACATGGCATGGTTGTAACGCAGACACTGCATTAGTGTTCCTGTAAGTATATTAAGAAGTTTGATTTGATATTAAAATGTAAATGTAAATACCTATATGAACTCCTAACTAAATGTGCGCATCGTTCTAAAAAGATAACTCGTGAAAACGCGTTTACTGGGTCATGCTTTTTGCCATTAAGTGCGCTTACATGCTTAGAGTTTATGAAATATATTGAGTTTTTTCAAACTTCATGTATTGTTTGGTAAAACTTTGGTGTTATGCATGTGTGCGTTGTATGTTTATAGAAAGACTTGCCAGGACACGTATATGTCACGCTGTGTCAAGTAAAAGCATTATTGGAATTTTATATGATGGTTTCAAACTGGAATTGGATTTTTTTTCTTTGTAATATACGGTTGTGCCGTTCATTTGCATATATGACTCAGTATTGTTGGTTTGGTACTTGTGCAGGAAGTGTTGAAGGTGACAAAGTGCCGGGTATGTAATCCGTAATATTGTAAGCATAAGTATTTGCTTTTCACGTCATAGTTTAAAATGATTGACTGAGTATTTGTTATCATAAAGTACTTTGAAGTTTGACGGTAATCGTATCAACTTTGTGTGGTTTACAATTTTAGGGGGCAGCAGTTCTGTGTGCACTCGTAGTTGTTCCAAGTACTCAATTAGTCCCGTGTAGTTGACAAACGTAAACTTCTTCATTGACTTCTTTTCCTTTGGATGGTTGCATTATTGTGGTGCTGGGTGTTAGAACTTTGACATCTGCTTCATTATTTATAGTGTTGTAGATAGAGACAATTTAATAATGCAATGTGGTCTTGTAAACAAGTACATAAGTGTGTGTTGTGTCATGTTTCATGATTTATTGTAGTATGGTAGACAAAAACCATTTAATAATTCAATGGTGGTGCTTTAAACAAGTACACAAATGAATACGAAGAATACGATCTGATTGAAAATTCAGAACAGTTATCATATGACTATTGCAAGGGAACAAACTTGATTCAGGATGAGATACCCGTTTGAATAGGACCCTGGGCTGTCAGACTTTTTGCCCAGAATGTTTTTTTGTGGGACATTTGCGACAATTCCGGGCGTGTGGCTATGGATATATGTGGATTTCAAAGGGTTATCAGTGTCATTTATCTGTACAAATTGGTTTTGGAATAAAATGGCGAGTTGCAGCTTGTTGGTATGTACAGAAACGGAGAAGTCATGTCAAACGTGAAGTGGGGTGGCTGTCAAGATGTGCGCCTCGTTTCAAATCTTTCAGCGCTCCCCAATCTCAGTGGCACGAATGATTTACTGCACAGATGAATTCACAATGTTCTATTGTAAATAAAGCCCTATACATGTGGCCATTGCACGCACAGATGTTGCAAAGTCACCCTCTTTCCAGCCCCCCCCCCCCCCGGCCGCGTATATCAGCACGAATGCTTGACTGAATGAACGTTATGAGCGCCTTGCATTTGTTAGAGTGAGCGATAAAATTGAAAACTAAGGGGATATTTCGTCATGTGACAGTTCTAGGCCAACCACGTATATGCAGTCGTTTGATGTTGAACCTATTTTAATGTCGTTCAAGAAGTCTTTAACTTGATATATACTAGAAAGAGCTGACGCTTTCCACCACGCTGATCTACAATTGCAGCTTGATCAGCTTGGCGAGTTCTAAAGTGTATCGATCAATATCGGAACTTTTTATATCAATTCGAGGTCACATTAAGAAGATTAGATTGCAATTTACTCCTTTTGCCGCGAAATTCTGGTTGATCAGACGTGTGTATTTTGTTTCAAGCCTGTCCAAAATGGCGGAAATATCGTGATTCCCTGTGATTTACTGGTGACTGGTGCAAAAGGTGAGCCAACTATTTGTACTAAGACAAGTGCTCCAACAAGTGCTCCAGTCCATTATAGCACAGCCTTTGATATGCGAACGTGAACTGCTGCATTGAATCCTTTTCCTTTGATGTTTAACTTATTGTGGTGCTGTGTGTTATAACTTTAAGGTGTGTTTAATGATTTATTATAGTGTTGTAGATGAAGACAATTTAATAATGCGTCAATGTGGTGCTGTAAAAAGTACACAAATGTCTGTCAATGGAATTGGAATTTTGGAATGTTTGATACTAAACTGCATACTATGTGTGGCACGTCTCATGTGTATCTGTAGGTTAGGACTTGAAGGTGTAATATTGATTATGGTCCTGTAGCGTGTCGCTGCTTTCAATGCTGAAACTACACTATGATAGACTTCTCAATGTTGTGGGTTATGTGTACTCACAGAGCTATCATAGAGTAGTTCTATGGTATAACTTAGTATGTGTAATTAGAAATTACAGTGTAGGTAATAATGTGACTGTTTTATTATGTATCATTGACCTGACATGTTGGTCTGAAATGACCTGTCTGTCTGTCTGTCTGTCAGTCTATCTATCTGTCTATCCATCTAGCCATCCATCCATCCATCCATCTATCTATCTATCTATCTATCTATCTATCTACCTACCTATCTATCTATCTATCTATCTATCTATCTATCTATCTATCTATCTATCTATCTATCTATCTATCTATCTATCTATATGCGCGAACCCAAGTTTACCAGGTTTCAGGATTGAAGCCCGGCTCCGGCTTTTACAGTCACTAAAAGATCGGGTCGGTTATCATTGTTAATGTTGGCAATCAAGTTAAATAAGAAGGTCACTGAGGTTACTTTCCGTACTTGTATACACTTTAAACAATGCAACAAACGCTACTTTGCAATTCTTGCGCCACATGGGTTGCATTAATCGCCTGAATTACAATAACAATAGTAATGCCCCAGTGCAAAAGGGTAACAGCTATGAACCCCTGTTTAAATAAGGCTTTAAATGAGTATTCTAAAATGTCTAAGCTTATTTATGGAACGTTTGAATTGCATATAACAAACCCAAACGGTGCCCGGTTCGGGGTCGGTAATGTGTACCGACTACCAAGTACCCGGTTCGGTTTCAAAACGCATGTTTGGTCAGGCTTTACTATCTATCTATTTATAAATACTAGCCTATCAACAGACTATGCATGGTCTGTTCATGAGTTTAAACTCTTTGGGCTCCAGCCTCATTATAAACAAAATACATTACCCTCCCCTTCCACTCCTGAATAAGATTAATAGGCGGTGCAATTGACGAAGGGCACCTGCGGCTGAACTGGTGATGAGCGCTGCCCTCTTAGCGACGTCACGCACTACAAGGGAAATTACAGGGGAATCCCCTCAATGAAACAAGCACAGACGCTAGAGGTGGCAGTATACATAAATGTACCTTATGGTCACCTAGTAACTCCCTGAGTTTGCACACCAGTTTAGAATTTGCATCCATCTGCAATAAAGATTTTTTAAAATTCGGATACTAATTATATCCATTTTGCCCTTTGAAAATACCTGCATGCATTTCACCAAGCAAGACTAGGGTTCCTGTAAAGCCCCCCCCCCCCCCCCATATGCAATTTTGAAAGAAAACTAGCCAAAGCATCAATATCAAAGACTCCAAGGAAGACACCCAGTTGTTCTTATTTTGTTTTTATTTAAACTTTCAAGGCAAACTTGCATCTGTGTCCTTGAGAATTGGTAAGCTCTTCTTTCCTTTGCCTTTGTCAATAAGTGTTTCTGCTTCAACGAACTTTACAAAAGACAGGGGACGAAAAGTAGGCTGCAGAAGCAAACGAAGTGGTGAAAGTGACAAGTTCATAATCAGACATAACTTAATTAAAGTTGCTGCTCATTAGGCCAAAATATCTGTAGACAGTATGATATGGAGATGACAAAATAATGTTCTCCCATGCCTTTGATCAAGTTAACGTATCATCTTCTGTTAAAATTATAGAGGTGTCGAATAGAGGCTTAAATAGCCACATAAATTAGAAGTAAGAAAAAGAAAAAACATGCCTCATTTTCCTCAAATTTGACCAAGATTTTGTGCGGTAAGCACTTACTCTGAAATTACTTTTTTTTTTTTTTTTTGGGGGGGGGGGGGTATGGAACCCTACTCCAGTACCAAAGGGTCTTTTGCTTACGAACTTTTTCGGGGGGGGGGGGGCGGTATACCCTGGTCTCAGGATTTTTGGACACTTCAAGGTCACGTGACACGTCCGCTATTTTGGATTTTTCATGAATTTTGCTTTTATTGTCCATTATATATTATTGATTACTTCCACCACCCCCCAGCCATACCCGAACGTCAAAAAGAAATGTAGAATAGATATCAATTGGCAATTTTTTGCCACTAATTATTCAATTTTCCATCTGACATCAAGATGGGAGTTGCTTAATTATCATATTGTGGTGTAAATACACTCAGTACTTGAGGCAATTTCCTGCTTTAACTTGGTTATATTTTTTAATGGAAGGCAAGTGGCCCATACATGTATACTATTCAATGACCTGACAACTACATGCTTTCAGACTTATACCACAGAAGACATAAAAGTCATTCTCTGGATTTTTGACACAAAAAAGTATTTCAAGGTCATTCAAAGTCACGTGACAAGGCCGCTATCTTGAATATTTGTTAAAAAAAGGCCATTATCTGTCCTTGAAATAGTAGCATTAGCCTCAAAAACCCACCAAAAACGTCTGAACAGGCAGAACAGATAAAATTAGGTAGCTATTTGACGTTGATGACACAGAGTTGCCTTGAAAATGAACAGTTGATTAGGGTAATCAGCTGAACGTTGTGACAATGCAAATATATTAATGAGAGCCCGTGCAGCATTGACTTGGAAGTAGGTTTATAAAAAGCAAGTGAACTCATACAGGTACATTATTTCATTACCACACAAAAAATGTTCTTAGATTTTTACCACAGCCAAGTTATCAGTCGCTCTTCGAAATTTTTATGCTTAGATACTTCAAAGTCATTCAAAGTCACGTGATTTGGCCGCCATCTTAGATTTTTGGCATTTTCATGAAAAACCGATGTTATCTGTCCCAGAAATAGTTTTCTTTGCCTCAAAACCCACCAAACAACTTCTAAACAGGCAAATTATATACAAATCGATAGTCACTTAACATTGATGACACAAATGTGTCCTAAAAATGTGACAATGCAAAGATGTTAATAAGGTCCTATGCGGCATTGACTTGGAACTAGGTTTGTAAAGAAACAAGTGCAGATATACAGGTACATTATTTCATAACTAGGCAACAATTGTTAGTATACTTTTCACCACAGCGTAGGTGTTTGTCACTCTTTGGATTTTTTGATGCTTAAAATACTGCAATGTCATTCAAGGTCCGGTACCGTGGCCGCCATCTTGGATTCCTGATATATTTTTGTAAAATTTGCCAAAATAAATGATAAAATAGTATTCATTGCCTCAAAACCCACCCAGAACTTCTAAAAGGGCAGAATAGATATAAACTGATAAATCATTATGTCTGTGTGCCAACACAGACATACTGTTTTTCTAGGAATTCTTTATTTCTTTCTTTCTTTCTTTCTTTCTTTCTTTCTTTCTTTCTTTCTTCTTTCTTTCTTTCTTTCTTTACAGGCAAATTTGTCCGACATTTCATTTGAAAAGCATTTTACATAGAAACTCCAAACTTGGCATGATTATACTTCCACACATAAAGCCTGGTCTTTTTGTAAAGAGGTTCAACGGTTTTGAAAATTATGCAAATTAGGGCCATTTGAAAATTTAAATCTTGAATATCTCAAAAAATATTATAGGTACAGGTAATCAATCCAACTTCGATTAATATGTTGGTTAGACTGCACATTTTTGTAATTTACATGTGACCTCTAAAGGTGAAAGGTCAATGTCATTTTCCCATTTGAAATTTTCATCTAACCATAACTCAATCAATTTTCAACCAATTTCAACCATGTTGGACCCAACTTGTAGGTATGCAACACTGCATATTTTTGTAATTTATATGCAATGCCTAAAGATTAAAGGTCAAGCTCATTCAGGCCTTTTTGTTCAAACTAGCCATAAGCGTAATGGAATGTGAAGTACCAAAGGCTTCAAAGATGGAATCAGTCAGGATTCTGGAGTCCGCTTTGGTAATTGATACTTTTAGCCCAGATAAGAGAGTTTGATATCAGACTACGGGCAGCATGCTTGTCTGTATGTGTGCCCCTGAGTAGCACACAGAATGCCGTGTGTGACTGCTTTTGTCATGTTTACACAAGACAGACAAGACGTAACTTAGAACATTGGAACAACACATAATTAATTAATTGGGTAAGACATAACAGATTCAACTGAAAGCCACAGGAAGCTGTAGCTTTCCTTGCAGTGAGGTTGCAAGGTTAGGATATCGTATAAGCCACGGGTAGCCAGGTCAGTGTTCAATGTAAACAAAGCATGCACAAGTATGAATAGGCTGACGTCTACAAGTTGTATCATGCTTAGAAGACTACTTGGTTCATGAGAATGAAATGGAAAAGAATGATGACACAGTCTGTGGTAGTTTATATACCATTTCATACTATCAAAAATGTTGTCTTTCTTTCTTTCCTTTTTTCTTTTTTATGGATGTGTGCCAACAGACATATTGTTTTTCTAGGAATTCTTTCTTTCTTTCTTTCTCACTTTCTTTCTTAATGTCTGTGTGCCAACACATACATTGTTTTTCTTTCTTTCTTTCTTTCTTTCTTTCTTTCTCACTTTCTTTCTTTCTTTCTTAATGTCTGTGTGCCAACACAGACATATTGTTTTTCTTTCTTTTTTCTTTCTTTCTTTCTTTCTTTCTTTCTTTCTTTCTTTCTTTCTTTCTTTCTTTCTTTCTTTCTTTTTTTCTTTCTTTCCTTCCTTTCTTCCTTCCTTCCTTCCTTCCTTCTTTCTTTCTTTCTTTCCAGACAAGTTTGTCCGACATTTTATTTAAAAAGTATTACACGTAGAACTCCAAACTTGGCAAAGTTATACTTCTATAGATGAAGTCTGGCTTTTTTTGTAATGAGAGGTCACGCTTTTCAAAATTATGCAAATGAGGGCTAATTAAAGTTTTAAATCTTCAATATTTTATATACTATAGTAGATATGGTTCCGAGTGTATAGGAGTTTGATCATAGCAAGGTAAAGGCCATCTCAAATGTCAAGGTCATGTCAAGGTCAAAGGTCAGTTTTAGGCCAAGGTGTCATTTTTGAGGTGAAGGTTCACTTCAGGTAGAGGTCATCTAAAGGTCAAAGGTCATTTCAAGGTCAAAGGCCACTTTCGATGGCGGCTTTCTTCTAGCCATAACTTGGTCAATTTTTATCCAATTTTGATCATGTTTGGTTCAAATTGTAGCTTTTGCAACACTGCACATTTTGAAAATCACATGTGACCCCAAAAAGTTAAAGGTCAATGTCATCTGGACCTTTGAAAGTTTCAACCAGCCATAACGCGGCCAATTTCCATCCAATTCTAATCATGTTGGACTTAAATTGTGGGTATTGTAACACTGTACATTTTTGCAATTTACACGTGACCTATAAAGGTTAAAGGTAAAAGGTCAAGGTTATTTGAACTTGGAAATATCATCCAGCTATAAGCTTAATGCAATGTGAAGTACCTAAGCACAAAAGTTGTACATTTAATATTTACAGCTTTTGAAGGCACACAGACAGATTTGCTTTAAAGCAAATCTTCCTTTCTAGTTTGCTATTAATTTTGTAATTTTCCATATGAAAATTAACATGTTAGTGGTTTAATTATCATATTGTGATGTCAATACGCAAAGTAAAGGAGGTCATTTTCTACATTTATCTAGGCACACTTCCATACAGAAAGCAAGTGTAACCAAACCTGCATATTATGCAACAACCAGAAAAGAACATGCTCTCAGATGTTATCACAGGGGAGATACAATTTGCTACAATGACCTCCTAACTATGCCACATTACTGGTCTCCATGCACTCACAGTATCTCAGTAAAGCAGTTGACCTCAGTGGGTCGCTGTTTTCTTGTACAGGAACTAATTGTAGGCATGGCGAGACAAGAGTTTGGATGAGTTGAATTCCTATCACATGGGACAAGACAAATCTCCAAAGGGACAAGTCATTTTCAAAGTTCACTTGCCCTGAGGAATAATCATAATTGCACTTCAAATCCAAGTGTTGATGTTTGTGTGTGTGTGGGGGGGGGGGAGGGGGGGGTGAAAATTTAAAATCACTGTTCCTGCAAGGGGAATGGACAGCTACAAAAGCTTCACTCACCCTGTAATCTCTAACAAAAATAGCATATTTCCTCCCTACAAATATGCCTTGGGTCTCAGCACGTTTCATTTTGTCATCATTAAAATCTTATGCTGCAATCTACTTCTCCTTACGGCACAGATTTCAGTCAGTGTTTTGATGGGGTCATTAAAAAAATTCAACATTTTCCCATTAACACACAGGGTAGGGAAGTAAAGGCCTTTATATATATATATATATACATATGTTTTGTGCATAAAAATGTTGATCCGTTTCTGTAAGCAGTGACACCTGTGTCATGAGAATAGAAACTGCAAAAAACCAAACTATTGTGAGCACATACTCTTGGACACTAAATATATAAATTTTCACTGGTAGTTTGTATTTTGTTAATCATAGTGTATCTCAGATATTTACTGGTACATCTAAAATTTTTCAAGACCAGTTTTCAGACACCAGTTTCACTGGCTGCATTATATTAGAAAACAGGAATACGAGTCTGATAAACTGGTTACTGGAATAATCAACATCTCTTATGTACTAATTGGGAGGGAGGGAGGGGGTTCCAAGAAATAGCACTCAGTGTACTAACTAAAAATTGTTGACATTTTTGAATGACCTCTATGGGGGTGAGCAGAAGGGGATAAGTGAACATGTACCATTCTTATATTTTTTTGGTTACCTAATGTGACACATGCAATTATGTACCCTCCCAAAAGCAGGTCATAATATTTTCTGATCTCCTCTGGTCTCCCCTACCTTTACAAATTATGACTTGTTTGTCTAAAGTTGTTAAGTGGCACAAAGTGTCACAGCTATAGAAAGTACTTGGCCACTACTATACAGAATAGTTTGCAAAGTTTCAAATTCGAAGCTTCTTTTCTTTATTTTTGAACTTCTCAAAAGTGCAAGCCAAGGAGATTAATAATGAAATATGAAACCCAAATTAACATAATGTGTCACGTGTAATTTGAGACAGGGCATGCGTAAAGGAAAGATAGGTTGCTAGTGACTGCATGTAGGACTACATGATATAAATTAGGTATTCCCTTCATTATTTCTCCATCATTTCACTACAATCTGACATGACTTGTCATGTGTCATTCCAGGCAGGGCATGCATAAAGGAAAGATAGGTTGCTACGGACTTCATGAAGGCCTGCATAAGAAAATTTTAGTAAAACCTTTAACATATTTTTCTACCTTTTCATTTAAAATTAGGCTGTATTAACCAGAATTATTACACAAATTCTTCACTTCCAAATGAAATTTATGATTTAATATTTCGATTACTTTCTTGTAGATATTTTGTGCGTTTTTATTTTGACCCCTTCAACATGTCAAGCATGCAGGTCTGGTGATATTTATGTTAAATATATTATGAGATGAAACTTGGTAGATTTAAAGCCTTTATATATCCATTGAGCTAGGAAGTTCCATGATATTTCAAAGCAGACATATTCCCTCCCCAACCGGCACAAAATTACTTCACAGAATTGGGATTTGCCCCCCCCCCCCCATCCCCTGCACAGATGCAATTCAACAGTATAAAGTTATCATCTTGTTTTTGAAACATGCGCATTGGCCGTTGCAAAGCCAGAGGACAAAACTTGCCCATACTGAAACATATATAGTGGGCCTCAATTTGAATGTTCATAATCCCATAGGCAAAGGCCTCATTATCATTATCCTTACTGGAGTGATGGTCAATAAAAAATAATAAAATTCCACCAAAGGTTTGTAGTTTTTCCATCATAAAAAAGGCTGGTGCTATTTATTTTTTGCTGATCATTTCAATGCGATGCATGGCATGCACAACAACATAATCACAAGCATCGATCGATAATGGGGTAACTCACGGAACATAACATTGTTAATCTTAGCTTTTGTTCATTATATTTACAATTTCACCCGCGTCTTCATCATCAGAGTATGCAGCAATCATGCCGGGATTCGAGTCCTGCATTACAAGATCTGCAACTTCAGCAGCGGTGAAAATGTTCCGCCTTTGGACTGGTCACCCACTCGCAGTGCTTCTTTCACTTGCCATGGTGATGTCTGGGTCGCAGGTCCAGGCTACTGGAATGCTGTGAGGTCATCATGTGACCTGACATGCAATCTTTTGTATGGCAAACGAAAATCGGCAGATGATCACCTATGTTGTTCATTGTAATATTGTATTTATATTTTTACCTTGTAGGACAGATTCCTCCAATCTGTTATGCCTAACGTAGGTCTGTTTTCACAGGGAAATAGGAAGTATTCATATTAAGTGACGTCATGCTGGGACACCTATTGGGCAACAAAGGAACTACTACGTATCAGAACAGACGAATGTATTCGGTTTGGCTGAAAAAGTTTCGTGGCTTAAATTTACAACTTGTGCAAAGAATAGTTACATATTTGTGAAAGATTAAAGAAGGTTACACTAGAAAGTCAGAAAAAATCTTAAAACCACTTTCTCCCTGAAAATATGTCTTTGTCAGTCTTGATAAGAAAAAGTAAATCACTTTGCCCTGATGATAAGGACAGGGGAAATTTGATAAGATAGGGTAAGGCATTTTCCAGGACTGTTAGCTTTTTGAAAAGTTGATAAGACTTGGTAAGGCAAAAAACCACCACCTGCTGCTCAGTAAGGCAAAGGGCAAACAGGCCCAGGGCGAAAGTAAGACAGGGTAAAGCATTTTTTGTCACTGCAAAGAAAACGCTTTTCAAAACAGTAACACCCTGTTAGGTGTTTCTTGTTAATGGTCCACATGCAACAGCATTCAATGCAAAGGTGCAGAAGGATGATTATAAGATGGTTTGTTTTCAACTGCAGGTAACAATGCAGTGTGGAAAAGCTCAACATTTATAGTGTTTTAACATGAACCATGCAAGTTTACTTTCCAGGCCATACATGAAAATGTTAGATTTTGAAACATACAAGTCTTTATTTCAAATTTCCAGTGAAGGGTGTACATAACGATAACATGAATAAGATCTATTTGTGCATATTATGTGGCATATCAGTCAACATTGCATCAGACAATTTTCGTTGGTTCCCACTTGTACTACCAGTAATAAGTCCACCAAATACAGACCTTGTCATGGTCCGAGTCACACCAAGAGACCTTTGCAATATATATAAGGGACAAACACATAAATCTGCACCCGGACCTAACGAAATTCCCTATGCCATTCTGAAAAAAAATACCATGTACTCACCACTTCCTCGCAACTTTGTATACGAAGCTCTTTCACCAAGGAACACCACCTTCCTCATGGACCGGAAGTAATATAACCCTAACACATAAAAAATGAAAAACTACCAAACCTTCCAATTTCCACATGATAGATCTTTCCAGCTGCATGAGGAAGATATTTCACCAACTGATTGCTAACAGATTCAACACTTTTATAAAACAGGAAAACCTTGGTAACACAAAACTACAAAAGCATTCCATAAAGAAAAATATGGATGTACCGAACACAACCAAGTTTTTCATGAAATAATCTGTCACGCAAAAACCAAAAAAAAAAAAACACGTCACATACCATGGTTTGACAGAGAATGCTTTTGGTTTGGTCCCACACCAGCTAATTAAAATGATGCTTGAACGCAACAAAGTACCTTCAGAAATTATTAAATACATAGACAATATGTACGGTTTGTTTTAACGGAAAAGCTGCGTCAAGATCCTGGACTTCAGACAAATTCACATTCAAGAGGGGTATTTTTCAGGGAGATCCACTCAGCCCATTATGTTCATCCTCTGTTTTAATCCATTTCTGCATGATCACGAAGTCCATGACAAAAGTCGATACAACACTGAAGGAAGACACACAATCACCCTTTACGAGGTTGTTTTACCTGGCACGTCTTGTGCCAACCTGGCCCTCAATAACAGAAAGAAAATAGAAACACTATGCTTTTACTGCCGTGAACAGAACACAAAGACAAAGCTTTTTGTTCAAATATATTGACTCACATTTTACACCAAAAGGACAGCATGGCGGAAACTGGCAGTTCATCTATAATGTCCGTATACTTGTTTGATAGGCTTTACACAAAGTGGTTGGCCGGGTCCGGTGCCCTGGCTTGTCCAATCGACCTCCGGGCTGCAACTCAGAATAAAAGGGCAGTATCAGAAAAATAAGATAAAACCTTGAGCATTATCTTGTAATTTTGTAAAAACCCGTTTTAAATTGTCAGACCCAAACTGTGGTGTAGTTTTTTTTCTATTTTCTGGTCTTATCAATCACCAAAAATAAGACTTATTAATTTACAGGATGTGCTGTGCAATCTTAAGACAAACAGTTGACAAATATCACACAAAGCGCCACATTGGAGAGCTAACAAAGCTCTGAAAAATATATTTACACTGGTTTCCTCGTCAAAACTGGCTATTTCATAGCCTACATCATTTAATTAGTGAACCGCACAAGATTCACAAATACAATATTGGAGTATACAAGTGCTCAAAATGGCTGATTTTGAAGCCTACATTACTAAATTGGGGAAACACACAAGATTCCCTGAACAAAATAAATTGGAGCAAACAAGCGCTCAAAAATGGCTTAACCACAAGCCTACATTATTTCAAATGGTGGATTACACAAGATCCACAAAAATACAACATATTGGAGCATACACAAATTCTCAACTAACGAATACTCACGTTGAACGCCTGGCCACAGCAGGAACACTACCAATATTTTAACGTGCACCCCGTTCGTTATATGCACGGGTCAGACATTTCAGATTTCTGACGGCAAACAGCAGCACACAGCCCTTTTTATTTGGGAGAAAAAGCCTAATCCTGTCCCCTCTGTGATCGCCTTTCACTCACTGAACTCATCAGTAGATCTTTCTCAACCAATCAAAATGAAGCAATATCGGCGATCACTCAACACTTCCATGCATGCTGACACTTGGGATTTTAACTGTTTCAAGTTCAAAATGTGCTTGCACTTCAGCTTAATTCCGCAGCCACAATATACATTTATACAACAAATTGACCCTTATGTTTTTAAACTTATCACCACATGACATACCTCCCCTCAGAAAAATAATGAAAGTTCATATTGATGAACTTTTAGAAGCTTAATTCCGCAGCCACAATATATATTTTATACAACAAATTAACCCTTATGTTTTTAAACTTATCACCACATAACATAACCATGTGATTTGTCAGCAACTTCTGCCTTATAACCATAAAAAAAAGGAACACAGCAGCGTCTCATCAATAGAATCCACTGTAATACCTCATCAATGGGCTGTAAACTGAAACCAACAAAGTGCCGAACCCACTCATTGACTGGGCGGCAGTCTTCCCCTGTAGAGTACAAAATTGATGAAAAGCTGATGTCTACAATAAAACATGTGGATCACAAATTCCTTGGATCCACAGCAACATATCATCACCGTGAACTAGACATCTTGGACTATTTTGAAAAAGAAAATCACTTCTGCTGTAACAAATAGTGATAAACTCTTAATCCAAAATGAATATAATATAATAATGTATATGAATCTACACAGACTACTACCTTCCTTCCATCCACTTCCATCTGACTGTTAGGACCTATACCAATCTCACCTCCTTAAACGTGATGCTTTAACAGGTCGCTTTCTGAAAAAAATGGTTTGGCCTACCCCGACCACGCCTACCCCGACCACGCATACCCCGACCAGGTACACTATCATTCCCTCATGTGCCACAAGGACTTGCCATTAAACCAGTGTCCTGATCTCTATCAGGAATGCCATTGACTTGCCCATATTTTCTTTTGATCCAAAGCAGACAACATTGTAAATCACTGTTTTACCCTTGAAGGGTCAAGTTATTTTTTGTACCAGTGAAAATAAAAGTAACAATTTTCTTTGAACACAGTGCAGTGGGAACTGTATTCTTTGAAGCATACCAAAAGTATTTATCATTGTGATGGTTTGAATGCCAAGTTTCATTATGTGCAATAAATTGCTAATAGTCACGTGACTGGTTGCCATGGCAACCACTTTAATCACTCATAAATGACAAAAAATAAACACATTTAAAATCTGCTGAATTAGAGAACAAAGTATCTCCTCATTTTATGTGAAGCTCCCTTCTCTCCAAATATGCATAGTATTTGAATAATTGGAGATATGAACTTTCAGTAAACTTGGAAAATCAAATATAGATAACATGAACTGTTTCCATAGGAACAGTTTGAATATTGCCTGTACTTGGCTAAAATTGAAAAAAAAAAACAATTTTACATAGATCTGCAAACCCAGTAAGAGGCAGCTACTTTGCATAATAGTAACCATAAGTATTCACAAATTATGTTTCAGGTTAAATATTCTGCAAGTGATAACAGAAATAAAACAACACTGCTGTATCTTTGTGAAAAAATTGTGTTTTCACCCCATTTGAATATGTTGCCATGGAAACAACCTGTAATTGGATTCCAATTGTATATATATATATATATATATATATATATATATATATATATATATATATATATATATATATATATATATATATATATATATACGATGCCTTATACTGATATGTAGTTTGCAAATGTGGATGGCGTGCATGCATACAGTGTACATGCAATTATAGAGTTATTTATTTCAGTGCAAAAGACAAATTAGGCCTTCGGTATTGGCTGCCTACCACAATCTCTGAGACCACAACAATATTTATCATGTATCTGTCTGCAACCATGCTCCTTTGCTGCTCCCCCCCCCCCCAATTTTTGTGTAAATTGAGTGCAGATGGACTTTTTAGGTTTGAATGCATGGTTCCATTACTGAGCCAAAGCAAATGGTCATGTTCATAAAATGTATTGACAAACACAGGTTTGACAGGGAAACAGACTTGGGGATTCTTGGGAAGTGCAGACATTGACTTAATGATTGAGTGACTGATCGGCTGAATATCAAACTATGGGACCCAGTGTGGAAACACATGGACCATGCATAGTCTGCTGATATGCTTGACCTCTGTTGGCTCCAGCCTCATTATGAACAAAAAACTTACATCCTCACACCCAACATCGACTTCACTGTCTCTCTCCTCCAGATAATCCCACCCTGCCCACTCCTGAATAAGATTAATAGCCTGGGCACTTGTATATAATTGACGGACACCTGCAGCTGAACTGCTGCTGGATGCTGCCCTCTTTGTGACGTCACGCACCTCAAGGGAATCACCGGGAAATCCCCTGAATGTCAAGCAGAGACGCTAGAGGTGGCAGTATACATAAATAGATCAATATGTTTCTTTGCGGAAATACAACAGCTATCAATGTCAAGTTTGGTGATAGTTTATGAGTGGTTTACACAAGTAAGGCTAAGCTAGTTTGAGCCCAGCATAAAATCACGTGATTACCGGTCGTGAACCACCAGTCTGACCGTTTAAGGGTTAAATTCTCGACTACAGTGCAAAGCCCAATGGACCAGGAAAATACCCCACTGTCAACAAGCTGAAAGCCTACATTAACAAGTATCTATGGAACCAGACTCACTACCTGTAGAGAAAGGTAAAACAAAAGTAATACCCCAAAAAGCTCTACATTTTTTTGGATAATCCATGTAAAATCGCTAGCACTACAAGAAGGACTTTTCCTGGAACTCACCGACTTAGAAGAATCATCCATGAACTGGAGAAGTATCGCCTACAACCTGCCCTTGGGAATTGCCAAATTCATCATCAACTCTGCTCCTGACTTCATTGATACCAATAGCAACCTCCGCAGATGGGGAAAACGGATCACTGATCAACTCTGTTAAACAAAGTGACACTTCTCAATGTACTCAATAACTGCCCAGTTTCACTCAACCAGGGACAGCTTACATGGCGTCACAACAATATATTACGATTTTGGTACAAAACCATGAAAGCAAACGTGAATCCCAGCAGTTACAGCAGACTTCACATGCACCTATAGTCACAACTCTACAATACCACTCCAGCGTACAGCAACCAACCTTATCCCAGATCTTACCCTCTTCAAGGAAAAAGAAAGAAAAAGGGAAAATTTGTACATATTCGAACTTTCGGTTCCCTTTGAACCCAACATAGAAAAACTGCATCAATACAAAATCGATAAATACTCGCCTGGAATGCTAGATATACAAAATAACGGCTATAAAGTGCATCTCAATGCTATCGAAGTTGGTGCTCGAGGATATATTTCTCAGAATAACACCAAGACACTGGAGATCCTTTACAAGCTATGTGCCATATCTGGAGGTCTACGCGTTTTAAAAACACCACAAAAAAACTTGCCATCATTAGTTCATTTATCATACTCAATCCTAAAGATTAACCAATAGGGGAGAACTTACCATCACTTAACCCATAAAGGGACTATAATTCTGACTATGTTGCACTATGCAATTAAATTCTAATTTGTATACTTATGTTTACCTTTACGGTTAAAATCCAGTTTCTTAAAGATTTTAACCTGCAATGCCAATCTCGTTTTAGTGTGCCAATTTACTCTTTTTTTTTTCAACTCAACCCTGCATGGTGTCTCCAAGGACCCATGGTTTCTGGCACTTCAGTTTGTTTTACTCCTTTGTTGTCTTCAATAATATGACAAAGGGGTCCTTGCATGCATGTATTTCTTGGAGGTGGGAAACAATCCTTTGTTTTTTACATCAGTACCCTTGCCTCTGAAACGGACCAATCTCCGTGTATACTCTCCACTCAATATTATTATCAACATACAAAGTTTTATTTAGGTCTTATTCATGTTATCGTCATAGTGTGATGTGCATGAATGTTGGGTTTTAACTTTGTTACAAAGTGGCTTTACTTAGCACATGTTGTGCCAACCAGGTCCTCAATATTAGAAAGAAAAAAATACAAATGCTACACTTTCTTGCCGTGAACTGAACACAAAGACAGAATTAAAAAAAATATATATATATATTCACTCACATAATACAAGAAAACACAGTAACAGCGGAAACAAGAGAAACAGTTATCTCGTCTTAAATGGCCATTGTGACTGTTTTATTTAACGAAATGGTGGGTCCTGTGCGCTGTTTTGTCCAGTCGACCTCAGGGCTGCAACTCAATTTGAAAGAGCAGTACCAGGAAAAAAATAATAAAACCTGGAAAACTAACTTATGATTTGTCGGAAAACCCAAGCTTTGATTGTAACGCTGAAACTGTGGTTTAGTTTTTTCAATTTTCCTTTGCCTGGTCTTACCGATCACTAAACATAAGACACATAAATTTAGAGATTTTGCTGTACCATTTGGACACTGGAGCTTACAAGTGCTAAAAATGGCTTATTTGGAATCCCACTACATGCAACTGGCGAATCATACCCAGATTCACAAAAATATGATATGTATTAGAGCTTGAAACAGCTCCAAATGACTTATCCGAAAGCCTACATTATCCAGGGTGAACCATACACAGGTACATTGACCAAAATACCGGAACACATAAAACCTCTCAACATATCAATACTTACATTGGAAAAACGCCAAGTCACAGCCGGAAAAGCACTACTATAAATTTAACATACACCTAGGTAACGATGTGCACTGGACAGCCAAATTCAGATGTCTGACCTTGATCTGCAGCACCCAGTCTTTTTATTTGTGATATACTGCCCTTGACGCTTACTCCTATCCCCACTGTGAGGGCCTTTCACTGACTGAACCGATCAGGTAGGTATTCCCTGGCCAAACAAAACTTAAGCAAGAGCGGCCATCACTCAATCACTCCCTGGCATTCTGACACTTGGCATTTAACTCTTTCCTGTTTCAAAAGTGCCTTTACTGAAAAGCAAATGTGCAGCCACTGTAAATCTACACAACAGGTTAACGTGCATGAATATTTATATTCATCAACTCATAACATTTTACACAAGAGACTAACTTGAATGTTTTTTATAATTATCAGCACATACCTTCCATCATACACACCTATTACTGGAAATTTAAAATAAAGACACGTATGTTTCAAAAATCCAATATGTTCTGGAAAGCAAACTTGCATGGTTCATGTTAAAACATGGTAAATCTTAGGCTTTTGCAGACTCCATTTTCATGTTTAGTTGAAAAACAAACCATCTTATAAAAATTCTTGAAATACTTTGCATTGTATGCTGTAGCATGTAGAGCTTTAAAAAGAAACGTGTAATGGGATGTTATTGTATTATAAGCATTTTCTTCGAAGTGACCAAGAGTACCTTACCTTGTCTTACTTTGGCCTTGGGCCAGCTTGATCTTTCCTTTACTGAGCGGCAGGTGGTTTCTTTTTGCCTTACCAAGTTTTACAAACTTTCCTAAAATCTAAAGGGCCTGGAAAAAAAGCCTTTCCCTGCCTTATCACCTTTCTCCTGTCCGTACCAGCAGGGGAAAGGATCTTATCAAGACCGTGTAAGACATATTTTCAGGGAGATTTTCTGACCTTCCAGTGTTAAAGTTAATAAAAATTGGCTCTGTTTTGGATGATTAAGTGTTATCTCTGGATGATTATATAGCACATAATATCACATGTGCCCTGGCCATAGTGGAAGGATGGGTCCATAGCCTCACAGGAAGTGAGCAGGATCACAGTTAATATGAATGCTTCTTGCACATTCCTAAAATTCAAAGATGAATGAAAGAGTTTCGGGCGATATTCAATATTTTAACTTTGGGTTTTCACCTTACTTGTATAAAGTAGAATGCTGCAACTTTTGTGCGTGGTTCATTCGATGGGCCTATAGCACCAACCGTTAAATTGAACGGCACCTCTATTAATAGTTTTAAATATCTAAGATTTAACTTTTCTGTATTCACCTATTTCTTAACATAAATGCTACTGCTTTTGTAAATAGTTCTGAACTCCATACCCATTTAGTCTCCTCTGCAAGATGAGAGTCTCCTAATTTTTCATGCAAACTTTATTGCTAACACATTTTTCCTCAATTTTAGTCAAATAAATCTTCCCCAGTGGAAATGTTTTATGTTCTATTATATTGTTTTTAAAATTGACTAAAATTTCTCTATTTTTGAGTTATGGCATATTGTTGACAGGTACACAAACTTGTAAGTAAAAGGCACTCATTGCTTGTTGTAGGATATATATTTTCTTTCTTTTTTGCAAGAAAGGGGAGCAGTATAAAAAAATACTACATCTTGCCTATTTGTATGCCCCCTTCACCAACTTTGGTGACCACAAAGACAAAATAAAATCCAACACTCTTATTATAAATGCCAAAATGAAGGTCTACGGAATACAATGGTACCTTTGGTGAACAATCACCCCAAGGACAGGTCTAAACGTGGTCTCTCAATCCAGGTGATCTTTAATCAGGGGTGCCGTAACATAAACAAAAAGGCCAATCACCTGACGCACGCTCTGTTGCTATTTTATGCATGATTTGATGCCATAACATTAGAGGATTTCCGTCTTCTAGGTGTTTCCTTATACCTGGTGAAAGGTTTGGAAATGGGGAAGAAGGTGTCACTTTGATTGCATGACTGGTCTTTTTTCCTATAAAAACATAATTTATAGGGTCCATAAATACATGCAAAATATGTTCTTTTCACAAAAAGTAATTGTTCTTGTGCCCTCAGACTCCATTTATTGCTCAATATTTTTAAACATGCTGCACATGTAATGTCGTACACAAGTAAGAGTTATAATCATGTAAATGTTCTTGCATATTCGAAAGTACAAATACAAACTTGCACCATTAATTTAGGCTAGATTAGACATGCCATACCGAGAATACCCAGTAATCACTGTCCCAGATGTAAGGCGGGAAGATAATGTGATTAATTATGAATTCATAACATTGTATGTATGACCCAGCTTGGCTAAATAGGTTGTTGGATCAAATGATCTTGGTTGGTTTTGAGAACCCGGTTGTGTAAGGTGGCAACAAGTTAGTTCCACATTTTGACTTGATAATGTCGATATCTTAGAGCTTTACAGTTGTAACAGGTGCGTTTGAAGTTATTGTGTGTGTGTGTGTTTTAAACATTGTGGCTGGATGACAGTAACGTCTCATGCTCTGGGCTAAATGGGCTGCACTGATGGTCCCCATCATGTATAGCCCCATGCAAATCAATTGTGTACAATTTATATACATGAATAATATATTTTAATATGACAATGCCAATGGCGGAAGTCTTCCATAAAGACTGTTTAAATGTGATTAAATAACAAAATGTTACACTCTGTGCTATGAATTTTAAAGGTTCCTACTGCCATATGAAAAGGAGTAAATGGGCTACCTGTTCCTAAGGTTGCACTTGTAGATATTGGCATAGGCTTGTTAGTAATATCGTAGACCTTGGGAAAAAATCATGAGCAGGCCTTCATCCTGGGTTTTCAATCAAATATGAAGGTTATTAAAGTAAACTTGTCGTCGTAGAGGTTAAATGGTTTGTCCCTGCAGTTCAATCATGAATTTCGTATAATTCTTATACATCTAATTTAGGCCTATACAAAATAATGCTGGGTAAGGGTTTGGATGATATAAAATCGAACCTTATTTTGAAGGTTTTATTACTACTACTACTTTTAGTTAAATATGCACAGCACCGATGTATATGAGAACAATATGATATTGAGCTATTTTTTTCTTCATCCTGTTAATTTTTGGAAGGTTGACGAAGTTTGCAAAGTGAGTGGGTCGACTAAACTAGCAATAGGTATTTTGGCTGTTGGTTGTTTCAAATCAGGTCGAAGTGGATTTCTAACGCTCAAAGATGTTCATGTTTGCTGCAGGTCAAAGTTTCAAATGGCCATTAAAGTTCCTTCCGGGAATGGTGGTCATACTTCGAATAAGAATAATTATACTGTTGAAAATATACTCCTGTTGTTTGCAAGTGATGACATCTGAATTCATATATTCAATTTATTTAGTGATCATTAAGTGAAAATTAAATCAAAATAAACAGCCAATAAATCGGGATAGGGAACATTTATGTAGTACGTCATTATTTTCACCTCAAACTTTGTGAACTAATAGTAATGTAAACATTCACACATGTCCGCATAGTGTGATGTACCGGGCACTGCTGGTACAATGTGATCCTGTGAGATGGCCTGTGGATCAGTGTCTTCCTGTTGTAAGCTAACACCAGTAGCCTCGGTCCACTCCCCACCGCCCTCTTGCAATTGTATACACACGTCATCTTATATTTCCATCAATATATCATTTTCAATTAATTCTGTACCATTGTTTTCACAAACTGCACAAAGATTTGTATTTTCCAGTGGGATCCCCAACTTCTTTACTCCTATACAGCTAATGCAGAAAAAAGGAGACAGCTAAAGGATGTGACAGTTTTAAAATATGGTTCAGTTTTATATATATGCTGGGTATCAGATATCCACCCAATAAACAAATTGTAAAAATTGTCAAATTTAAACTAGAATGAAACTTATCATGGTAAAGCTTTAGGAGATTTTGTCTCTCTCACTCTCTTGCATCTATGGGGTTTCCTGCTACAGTCAGAAAGGGCTACCTTCAATGGCCCCGCCAGCGCTAATTCAAATACATCTACAACAGGTGTCAAGGGGTTGCCTTGGTTCCACCTGTGTGTGATCTAACAATGTAAAAGGATACCGGTCCTTACATTATATCACTTTACAATTCATTAATATCATGCATTATAGGTTTTTTAATGATTTATGGAACTAGGGGAAATTATTTCTGTCATCATAGAAAATGGACAGACTTCACAGAAAAAGGTATTTGAAAACGAATCCTTGATTTGTAGTGGAACTGAACAAAAATTACTAATTCAGACCAGCAATGTTTGGTATCTATTCATTTGTTTTCTCCAAATCTGTGTCTCTCCATTCAATCTTAGGCATGATTTCAATATTACCGATAATCCAAATATCCAGGCATGTTCTTCTATGGTTGCCAGCATTGTTTATTTCCTTCTTAGCATTTCTTAAATTGTTTATTGCAGCCGAATACTACCGAGCATACCCGATCATTGAAAGTGCTTCCGGCATCTTCAGTCAGAAGCATGACAATGTGGATCATGCATATCACATTTTGTTAGCTATGGGAAACCACTTCAAGAATTTTACATACATGAAGCAGTCAGTATTATTCTTTTTAACATGTTTTGTTGACAAACAGAATCGGCAACATGTCAAATCTAATGGACAAATCTGAATTCTGAAATGGAAAGTCATTGAAGCTAGAACCATCAGTGCCATATATCATTCAGTTAATTTATTTTTTACTCGCTGCATGTCACGGCATACAATAAAATTAAAATTACCGGTTATGACTACATGTAGAGACTTAACTATACCTAATGTTAACCCATAAGTACTAATAATGGTTTTTGTGAGTGACACTAAATATCTTCATTGACAACCAATGCCCAAAACTGATCTTTACAGAACACTTGCAAAATCCCGTCTAAATATTTGGATGAAGTATGCAGAGGAGACCTAGTTGTATCCTTAGGTCACTTATAACTGTTTTTTTTTCTTCACGTTTCTACGGTGATGCTATTCGGGGGAACGCTATGAGAACAAGTGACAAGCTGCAAGATAACTTTGTAATTCAGTTGAACGTGCGATGTCAATAGGACAATTTAAACCTGACATTTTTCAAACTGTTCCACATATACAACTTATAAAAGGACATGTTTACCCGGAAAAGACATACCCGAGGATTTTTTTATGATCAAATACATGTTCATATTTATAATAGGCAACACTGAAACTCAGAATTTCATTTACGACAGCCCACCTTTCGCAACGAGTTCTTCCATGTTTGAGACAACCACTATCTTTTTTGCAGACGTTTCAGCATCTCATATTCTAAACACTACCATCTTTGGTCCTTGATAAAATATTGACAGAGTCCCACTTTTTTATGCAGACGAACAGAATTTGTTACAAGCCACAAGTATGACTACAATGCCATGTACATTATGTGCACTAAAATTAGAAACCTAGTTTACAAATTTGGGTGATCTTTGCCATTCATTCCAATGCTTAACAGTAGCTACTAAGTAGACCTTGATTACTTTAGTAACTTTTTAATTATATATTCAACATATTATAAGTTGCAGTATCAAGCATACGGAATAGATACAGGCTTATCTAATATGATCAATGGTGATCAATCACGATGGCATACATGCATTAATATGATATGATATAATATGCAAACAGGCTAATATATACAAGACACAAAAAAATTTAAGTGTACTAAACAGGGTAATTTGGTACTTTTTAAAGACAAGTATAATAAAGACAATACAGACGCAGTAGTGAATGTTGGCACAAATTCAGACAAAACAAATAGAAAGTGATAGATCATGTGGCGTATTGAACAGAGAATTTCGGCTAATTGTAAGAACTAAAAATAAATAATAAATGCAAAATGGAGCGAACAGTCCAATTTGGGGAAAATTTAAAGGTAAACTTTATTTTGAAAACAAAATCTCAAAATTGGACATAAAAATGTAGTGTTTAGGGGATTTTTCATTGACACAAAGGAGAAGACAAGACACAGTGATTACTTTTGTGAACACTAAGATAAACTGATAATAATTTTGGAAATTTCGGTCTGAAAAAGTTTTGAAGAGTATGAAATCCTGTAAATGAATGAATAAATAAATAAATAAATAAATAAATAAATAAATAAATAAATAAATAAATAAATAAATAAATAAATAAACAAATAAATAAATAAACAAAATTTTAAAATAAATTATTATTAATAATAACAACGTGTTAAATATAAAGAAGTAGAATTTAACCAAATACTGCCTTAACCCGTACCCCCCCCCCCCAAAAAAAAAAAAAATAATTAGTGTAATGAGATGCAAACATGAAAACTATATTGAAAACCATCAATTCTATCTAAATATGATTAAGTCGTTTGAGGAAGGCGTTAGTATCGCTTCCTGGCAGCAACAATTAACGAACAATTAATAATGTGGCCCTGAAGAGAGAAACAGTGGTGGCTTCTTGTGATCAGATTCGATTGCGGTAAATGAATAAATGAATGGAGCAAGTAAAATTAATTATATTATTATCATTAGACCGAGAAAGGTTGAAATATGATTACGTTTTGGTGGTTTTCAGATGGTTTTGGTATTTAGGGAGACTGATAGTTGGCAGTATCTAATTTCACTTCCTGCGGTTTTAAAAAAATTAAAACGTTCCACAGCTCCCTAGCCAGGGGGTGTAGGGGGTGTCGATCGACACCACTATCAAAGCCAAAACGTCTAATAATACCCCCCCCCATAAAGGGCAAACCAAAAAAAACAAAAACAAAAAAAAAAAAAAAACAAAACAAAAAAACAAGCAAACGAACAAAAAAAAAAAAAAGACAAACATACAAAAACACCCCCCCCCCCCAAAAAAAAAGGGAAAGGAAAAAGCTAGGCATCTTTTTCGCATAAGGTCTTCACAATTATTCATTCAAGCAAGAGTACTCTACTTATTCTGATTGAATACAACACTTTTAAAGAGCCAACAAATTTCATTCAGCAATTTTTACATTTTTTTCAATATGTCAAAACGCTATTTAAGGTCCATGTCCGCATACCATTCTTCGCATTGGAAACCATACTGCTGGTGGTAAAAATAACTCACCAATATAAAAAAAATGGACCCTTTAACTTGTTTTCAACTATTTTTTGGGCCTTGATTTCATTTATTGGCCTTTTGTTAATACATCAAATACAGCTACAGAAATGGTCTTTGAGAGGGAACTGGTTGAGTGCATTTCTTTATTGAAGGAATGAAAAAGAACTGTTTTACATTCAATATTTGTTGTGCCATAACTTGGCTCTTTGAAATGGGACCTTTAAGTTTTATGTTGAAACTTGGTTGAGCAATACTGGACCTTTTTAACCTTTATTTATCGAATATTTATATTTAAATTCTTCGATATGTTTCGAGCAAGTTTACATATACATTAAATAGCATTATTTTCACAGCAGCATTATCTGCATGTCGGGCTGACTAGAAGACTGCCGCAAACAAACAATTTTGATTGAAAATCAACAAACATTAGAATGAATCAAATGGAAAGAAAAATGGGGGGGGGGGGGGGGAGAAAGTAAGAAACAAAGCACATAGAAAGAAGTAATGAAAAAGACAGACTGGAAATACCGATAATATAACTAAAGCATTTAGATTGAAAAAGTGCAATTTTGTTAATTTTTTTTTTTTTTTTAGATTTTTTAATAGGTATGTGTGAAGATAACTGTCAGCTTTGCTAAAGATCCATGTCGTACAGTACACTTCATGTAATATAGCAGCAACTTCAAAGCAGGTAACATTACTGCAAAACAAGCACTGGTAAAAATTTTAGAGGGTCCGTTTTCTTCCACACATGTAGGCAGTAATTCTCTAAACGCAGTTTGCAGTTTGATAAAAACATTATGATGTTATGACCACATTAATGTTGTTTCACTCTTTAATTTCCGAACAAAGAAATCATTGTTTACATGAAAATTTGAACACAAGGGGACTATTTTAGCTTGTTTTATAGTCCATTGGCCCTGGCCATTTAAATAATATATACTTTGCTCATACTTATGTTTAAAAACAACTTTTCAGTTTAAGCAGCCTGAAAGGTGTTTATATGCTTAGTTAACCGGGGCACAGATCGACAACTTTTAGAAATAATGGGTAATCAAATTGGAGCCAGCATTTTGTTTCTTGATGGACTTTTCAACATTTTATCAAAACATAGCTACTATTGATATTCTGTTCTCTCTCTCTCTCACTCTCTCTCTGTATATATATATATATATGTATATATATATATATATATATATATATATATATATATATATATATATATATATATATATATATATATATATATATACACATATATTGTGAAACCCTTTTCAGCAGCAGAGTGTAAAGTAATTTTTAATGCTATGAATGTCCTGTTGGTTCATTCCCCTGACAACTGTTTATACATGTAATATCGTATAATATTTACATTCTGAGTTTTTGCTACCATTGAAAGAATAGGGACAAATTTGGTTTTCATCAGTCGATGGTAACACCATGTATAGCACGGCACGTGCCAGTGCCTACTTTGCTACGTAACACGCGGCTGGCCACACCCATAGCTGCTCCCACTGATATAAAAAAGGTCCTTCGCAGTGGCTATCAAAGGCTATCAAAACTTTTACGCACAAATATGCATGACAAATTTAATTCTAGTATTAATGATAAGATGAATATAAATATAAAAAATGACGTCTGTCTTTGTTGTTGTCATTGGCATGTCACAGCGCGGTTGTTGGTAGGCATTTTTTTCATGACGATCTGCAAAAATGTTAATGAGAAATAAGCTAAGATATAAAAGGCCAATATGCCGTTCAATTTACAACTTTTGTGAACTTGATAATTCATATCGACGAACTGATCTGTATATATATATATACATTGTCGATACAAAGCGTATTAACGACCAGTGGGTGTGATATGTGCAGAACAAATGAGTGAAGCGAACAAGTTCTCCTATGATCAGGTGCGAGTTCATATCTTTCATGTCGACAAAAAAAAAAAAAAAATGCTATGATCGGCTTATCTCAAGTTGTGTTGCACCCGATGCCAAATGTTCCAGCAAAGATTCAGCAGTCTCGCGGACAGCAGAATACACCATCGTTACCCGGGAAGTAATTTAGTACATATAAATTATAATGTGTGTGTGTGGATGCAGAGATTCTGTTTTTTTGGCCCAGTATTGCAAACGCAGATAAATACATGTGTGTATACGCTACACACACACACACACACACACACACACACACACACACACATACATATATATATATATATATATATATATATATATATATATATATATATATATATATATATATATATAAGCATGGCATGATGTAGCACACATGTAAACACATGCTTCAATGGATTTGTAACCTAATTGTATCGTTAGCCAGTATAGAGAAAAAAGGCCCAACATTTTGGAACGAAACACCCCCGTTTTCAAAGTCTGGCTACGAGCCTGATCCAAGTACAATTTCTTTCGCTTTCCTGTATTACAAAAATTTGAATGGTCTGTATCTATGATTTTTTAATCTTGGAAGTTCCTCTAAACACCTTGCTCAATGAGAGGTTCTTTCACCTTGCTTCTGACTGAAGCAACACGTGTATTAACCAACTGGGCTGTGACGGACATGATATAATCTACTGCTGTTTGAGGGATGTTACATGCCACCTTTAAGTTAAGGGTAAATTTTCCATTAGAGTTCTCGTTCTTGGCAGGGCGAAAGATGCCTATAAACTTGGGGGTCACACTGGTTCTCGTTCTCCGCTGAAATATTTCCCTGTCAGTATGTGTAACATCAAGTTCAACTTGCGCCATTTGTTGATGATTCCCACTTAAATGAGTTTTGTAAGTTCTCCGTTTTTGTGGAATAAGCACAAGATGGGAAACTGCAATGAACAATGAAGTTTTCGCTCATGTCTGTGGAGCCGAACTACATGTGAAACAAATTGCTCATGGTTATCATTTTCATAATAGCGCATGGCACACCTAAATTTCTGTCCGTCCATCTGCACGTGAGATGAACAAGACTTACACTTACAATTTTAACTATTGCAAAGAAAAAATTATGGACAAAACCATGCGTAGTTTAGGTTAGATAGGCCTGCAAAATATTATCCATATTTCTACATACCTATATTTGATGCAAAATTATATATAAACAAAGAAAAAGCCATAAATATGCTTAATATATATATAGGAAATGTATGTACATACTTTCGAAGTTTGAGATACGGATATTCACGGAGTCGACCAGAAAATATTATAAATGAATAAACAAAAAAAAAAAAAGGTTTGCACTGTCATTGACACCCTCTCCATTTTAAAATTACCATTTTTTTAATTTTTTTTTTTTTGTGTGTGTAAAACCCTGTGAGGAAACATCTCTATGGCAATGAGAAAGCTACTGAAGGGTAAAGAAGCATCCGCAAACAACAGCTAATACAGGTATACATCTTTTTCTTGGTATCACATTGCTGACAAATACAGCACCAAAGAAGTATATACCATGTAACATTTTCTAGAAACTGTAGTTGGTGATGGCCATTTCCTTACTGATAAAAACGTAGCAGACAACCAGAAACTTCTGTGTATAAAATCCAGGAAAATTACCATTTCAAAACACACATATGCATGAAAAATTTGCCTGTCTCCTTTTTTTGTAGCATAAGCTCAAAATGCCAATTTAGTAATTTGCGAATACAGACTTATCATTCTCTTTGTTTCTAATATTATTTATAATTTGTTTTTCCAGTTTTATATTTTATTTTATTTTATTTTATTATTTTTGTTTTGGCGGTTCTTCAATTGTATTTATTTTCGGAGTACACATCTTTAATATGTGAAAGAACTTACAAAACAGTCTGAAAATTGATATGTTGCATGAGGTCTTTCGGTTATATTCCACACAAATTTCAACAGTGCTTTTATTAAAATGTTTGAATTTGAAATCAATTTCATCTTGTAAAGTGTTGGTTTTTTTGTTATCATGCTTATGACATGCTTATTTTTTTTCACAGAATTACCAAATACAATCTTAAGTCTTTCATTATAATATCTCATTTAACTTTCAACATAACCTTCTGCCCAAGCTACCGAATTCCTCAAAATTCTCCCAAAGAAAGTATTTTTCTTTGTTTTTGTACTGTGGGTTATTAATGAATTTATTTAACATACCATCAATGCATGTGGTGATTGTCAAGACTTACTGATTAGTGTGCCATCTAGTCTCACTTTGAGGAACTACTGAAAACGCAATGTTGTTGTACGCAGTGTGCAGAAGCCTTTCTGTAGGAAGCCTCTCTTTGGAATGGGTTGCCCACTGCAGGCACATTTTGTGGAGGTGCTCGGTCAACTGACTAGTTCCCCGTCTGCAGAGCGACCTTCCCAATCTGTGGAGGCCATGGGCGTAATGGCAGTGCATATTGGAAAGGAAATGTTCTTCACTGGTTCGCGCTTGACACTACAAAGCGATCGCCCCCGAAATCCCTTATTAGTATTTTTTGTTTTCAGACTGATTTATTAACTGAAAAGATGAAGATTTAGTTCTGTTATAAATTTTACGACCTTGTAAGCTCAGTCTCCGTCTCAAAAAGACAAATGGCATGCTCATGAGCCACAAGCCCAAAAATACTGACTTGGAGTTGACTCTTGATGATGAACCTGTTACCCAAGTGGAGGTCTTACAGATACCCTGGAGTTCAAATTGATTCCAGGCTGAAATTAAGTGATAATTTTGATCTGGTTATGAACAAGGTGAAACGGACAATTGTTGTTTTACAGGGCAGCAAGATTTATACCACCACATGCCACCATCTTCAACACACTCATACGTCCCCATATTGATCACTGTAGCACTGTATGGCGTAACAACATCCACAAATAGGGTTTGTTTATGCTTAATTATATGTCAACTAATTCAATATCCTGTGTATATCTTCTGGTCATCTCACTTCATATATTTAGTACATATAGTCTAGGACTTTATTTGTAGTATAAATATTTTGTAATTGTATCTCTCTTGATCTAAGGTGGCCCTAGTGTTAGTGGACAAGCTGCCTTAACTGGGGTCATCTTGACAATTCTGTTCACATTTCTGCAAACAATAGCATGGAACGTATATCTATCAATTAGATACTGTTTGTAATGTTTATTTACCTGTACTTTCTGTCAAATAAAAGAATTTCGACTCTGAATCTATCAAAGTGTAGCTGAGTGTTTCAGGTGGCTGTTGCCTGGACGTTGTGTGTGTGTGTGTGTGTGTGTGTGTGTGTTTGACCAGCACCGCAGTGCCGCAGAACCAATGCGATCAGAACACTGCCAAAGTTAAAAGACCCCCTCTTCACTTCTCTGCAGGACCACATCGTGGCCTGGCTTGTTCTAGCTCGACGCCATGAAAAAAAATACCCATCCCCCGAAAAAGCATAACAAAACAAAACACACACACACACACACACACACACACACACACACACACACACACACACACACACACACACACACACACACACAGACCAAACAAACAAAACACAGTTTCCTCTCTTATAAGTGTGTGGTGACTGTAATTAAGGAATTAAGTATGTCGTGGTATTCATTGGTGCCAAACTATCACAAAGGAGGTGGTGACTGGGTGGGACTCCGTCAGATTGCCTCCCCAGTGATATATTGGCAACAATAAATGCCACGTCATACTTAATTCCTACCATAACATGGTTTTAAGTTGAGAATCCCCTAAATTTGACGCAAACAGGGGATTAACTGGCCTATTTTCACCCTTTATCATTCCTTTTGTTTATGGCGTTCCGGTTTGCTTGTGTATTCGCTCCACTGCAGAATTTACCATTTTGGAGATAAGCGGAGCCTTATCTTAGGGATCGTACGTGTTTTGTTTGGATTATTTTTATGGGATAGAGGTTTTGTAACTGCAAGGCCTATACAACAAACATGACAGTAGTTAGCAGAGTTTATTTTGGGTCTTGACACTGGTTCAGTGGTTTCTGTCATATGGTTATCGATTATGAACATGTGTGTCTATGAATGCACTTGCATCACCTTGTCATTACATATGTGAGGATCATCGGGATAAAAATCATGGAGTAATGGCATTATAAGGTTTGTAGCATTTAGTCCAGGGTTTTTAGGGTTTAACCTAAAAAAGAAATTCGTATAAAGCTGGACATTTCAGGATTGGTTCCCTATGACACCCCTAACGACATACTAAAAGTCCCCTAGTCTCCAGTATGTGAAACATGGTTAAACGATACTGTTGCCTAGCCACCGTTGTATCCAATTATAATGCATTATAAATTAATGAATACAATTCCAATTTACCTGTTCCACTGGACATTATGTGCATGAAATGGTTAAATCTAGGCATGCGGACAGACATGAATAAGATCTGTGATGTTTCCGTCTTAACAACAAGAAACCTGTTACCTAACAACAAAAATAAATGAACAAAAGTCCCCAGCAACGGACGTTTGGTAACCACTGAGGTCATTGTCATTAGGAATAACTGAAAGTCATTCAGGATAAGCATTTAACATGGCATCAGAACACACATGAATGATTTCTGTGATATTTCTGCCCTAATAACAAATAAAATGTTACCTAGAAACCAAAATAAATGCACAAAAGATCCTAGCAACCGACTTTTTGGCAACTACTAACATCACTGTCACTAAGAAAACATGAAACTCGTTCAGGATTAACACTTAACATGGTACTTTATGTATACTCCATGTACATAAGTATGTATCATATGATATATATATATATATATATATATATATATATATATATATATATATATATATATATATATATATATATATATATATATATATACTGTAAAAACAAGTTACCCCCCAAGCATGTACCTATACTTGGGGTAGGGATGCTTAACGTTTTTTGTACAGTATATATACAAACCTGATATTATATGTAATGTGTATGTACGATAAGATGCTTCTATTTCAGGACTTCATATGCCTATAGCCTTGTCAGTGAGTGTCATATGCTAGTTTTATTATCCGCGAGTGGAATATAACTGCATATTAGCAAATTTACTATGGAGTGTTCTGAACATCACAACAGACATAAAGATAATAATCTCAAAAACCCAGATTATGAAATAGATTGAAGAATGGCATTGGTACCTATCACTAGTATTTCCATGTGTGTTTGGATTATCACGGTCCTCTTTCTTTTTCTGAAATAAACTTATTGGCATTATGATCTACCAACTTTGTTTTTAAATGTTTTTGAGAGTAACTTGGTTCCCCATCTAAAAACTGGTTCATTTTCCGTGTAAGTCCAGTGATAGAATATTGACATTCGTCATTAGTATCTAGATCGTTTCACAAATCTTTATGTGCTAAAGCTTTAAGTGAATCTTCTGGCCGACAAGGTGCTTGTCCTGATTTTTCATTGGGGCTTGGTTGCTTGTTAAAAAATCTTATTTGACAATTTCTGTGGTACTTTGCCTCAGCCGCCACCAGATCAATTGCACTATTAACTCGAGCTAAAACGGTCTCACTCCATTCATCATCACGATCCATTGCACAATCTCGCACGCTATCACGAAAAGATATTGTTGCTACCTCGTGAACCATTTTTGGTACTTTTTGCCTTTAGATTTGATATCCATTTTTACACTAGCATCCTCCCCAGAAAACAGACAATCCTTTTTTGAAATCAAAACTATCTACAGAGGAACGCAAGCAGGGATGATCAGTGGTTGGCGTGGGCTTACTGTATGCACATGATGTACTTGCTTTTACACTGTTAGGCCGTGTATAATCTTTCCGGCATTTGCTATGGAGTTCAACAGCACACAGGTTCTGTAATTTTTCATTCAAACCATCTTTTCTCTGTAAGCTGCACTGAATCAGTGTTAAAGGTCCTCTTGTTACAGTAACAGTTTTACCAGTTTTCAGTGAACCACCACAACTTAGGCAAGTGACAATATCCCCCATATCTACAGCTTACTATTTGATTCTTTTTGGTAAAAAGGACCAAAATAGGGTAACTCACAGGCTTGGAATCTTCAGCATCTGGAATCTGCCTTCTGGTTCTCTCAGACTTTCTTTTCCACAAGAAACTGAAACTTTCCTGGAATGCACTGATACTACTGGGAAATTCTGGACCAATAACTAACAGACGTGGATCATTAGAACAAATACTTCTGTGGAAGTGTATTTGCTTTAAAAACGTATATCAAACTGAAACTGAAACTTGTAGGAAGTACCCTTTGACACTGGCACTTCAAGGAAATAAGGAAATGATGCTTTTCTTTCACATGTGATGGATGTCTAATGGGATTTGTCCCAACAGACAACATTAACCAAATCTTACATTCGGGAGCAGCTGCATTCCTAATGATAGTAATATATTTGTCCGTTCATGAATTTTGGCACAATACTGATTATACATTATGATTGTACAAAAAGAAGGCTGGAAAGAATAGCAGGAACCTGTGACTACGAATCAAGGTAAAGGTTTGCAGGAATTTGTGAACATGAAAGTTGGTCAAGGATGGCAGGTAATATGAAAATAGTACGATTCAGATATGATTGTTAGTGTCACATTTCCGGTAACACTTCCATACGAATTTGTTGTCATAATTATTAATTAGTTTGAAACCCTGTTAATCAGCACATATGGCAATACTTTATTTTTCAAGGCAGAATATTGATGAAAAATGAGTAACATGACTGCATTCAATGGTGTTCTTTGCAATATTCCTATGAGAAATAAAGTTGACATGACTTTTACTTCATTTTTTATTAATTTTTCGTGAATTTTCATTTTTATCTTGTTTTTTACCCTCGTGATGAACACTTTTTCGAGAGAATTACAGGCATTAAAAAAATCCTACTATGATTGCTCATAAATGTAATATTTAACATTATTCTCATGAAAATTTAATTGACCGAATACAAATTTGGGTGGAATAAATTCAAATAATACTACACAGGTTTCATAAGCGCCTATCACTTAGGGTGGAAAAATATGATTATGGTTGCTAGGCAACCACATGATTTGGACTATCTTCCACACACATGACAAGCTGGGACTTTTTACACATAAAAATTTAAGACCCAAGGAATATATTTGTTTTTTAAATCAGCTTTACACTAATTTTTTTCTGGGTTTGGCCCAAAATTGGCCTAAAAACCATGGACTATTTGCTACATTCGATTGTCGCAGCATGGGCGGAAAGTGCCGGTAGAGAGGTCACATACATGTACTTGATTGACCGTGCCATCTATTATCGACTCTGGTAACTACCATTGGTACGCAGAACCAAAAGTAAACATTACATTTTCGTAAATGATATTTTGTGAACATTTGCTGTAATTGCTTTATTAAATGAACTTAACAACCATGCACTTGTATGTACTTTTATAATGATGCTGAAATAAAAATCCAAGGCTCATATGGGGTGGTAATTCATTGGGGGTACAACAAAAAGAAGGGTCATCGTGATGTATCTGATGTTACATCACGGCAAACAAAGCGTTTAATCACATTAGCCTCGTTTTACACTGTCTGCTACATAATAATAAACAATGTATCCTGGGTACTTATAACTATATTTATTGATTCATGGCATCAATGTATTGATATCCCTATACTGCATTGCAATTACTTAAAACCTATCTTTTCTCTGTTTCACAAATCCCACGAATCTTCAATGTCCTTCTAGAATGCTTCACTCCCCCCAATTTTTTTTATTGTAAAAACTTCCAGAGCTAGGTACATTCAATTGTACAATATAAATAGTTATTAAACACGAAACTCCGGCTTATCAACGCCCTTGTTGTAGTTTTGTATACATTCATTCAATTTGCCCACAGATGTTGATTCTAGCGATGAAGCATTATTATGATGTCATTTATCATTACTATATATATATATATATATATATATATATATATATATATATATATATATATATATATATATATATATATACATATATAATTATACAGGTCCAATTTATCTTTTAACATTGTTATTTCGGGGTTTTGGGTTTTTTTGTTTTAGTTTTTTGTTTTTGTTTTTGTTTTGTTTTGTTTGTTTTGTTTGTTTTTTTTGGTCTGATTTTTTTTAGTCTGATTTTTGTGAGGCATCAATACATAATTGATAGCACAACATTTCATTTAAATTAAGCAAAAACTGGAATCTATTTATAAGGTGACCAAACTTGATATCCAGTCCCTTCCTAATAATCGGGTCTGACCATGATCATATATATCAACCTATGATGAAACGATCTGGCCTTCCTTGCTAGCAAATGGATGCATGTACTTTGATGACAAACTTTTCTGAATGGCTAGCATGATAACACTTACTCACTCATGCCAAAAGGAAATGAGCACATCGGACCCACAGTACACCATTCTGTGCTTATATATTTATTGGGTTCATCTCCGAGGCACGCATCATGGGAACATGTACAGCATATGTCACACAGTACCATGCCGCTGAACTCTGCCCTCTGACAATAGTCCATTCCTGTTTGGTACTCTGCAGCGCATCTGTTCTCCTACATATATACCAATCATTGCATGTCGTCTCTACCAGTGCGACATAGTGTTTCCATCTTAAGGGATAAAATGACATTAGATTAAACTAACCATGGTTCAACCTTATCATGATTACTAGCATAGTAAATCAGTCATGCAGTAAAAGCCGCATAAAGGGGGCACCATTGCGACAAAGAAAAATTGCCAAATTATAAGAGGGTCCATTAACTGGGGAACCAAATGGGCTGGTCCAGAGAATGGCCCTATATTCTGACAGGTTAAGTGTATTCATATCCATATTAAAAGTGTCCAAAGGATACATATGCCCTATCTGTGAAGGAACAGACACCTGATGGACACAGAGGGCTTATAACAGATGAGACACTTGGTTTTTTCACTATGAGCATGAAGACCAAGCAATTGAGATCATTTTTTCTCAGCAGATATCATATGTATAAATAACAATGAGTACAACCAGTGGCTGATTTCGACATTAAAGTCGAATCTCATAACCAAAGGGGACTCCCCATACTTCGTGTAGCATACAATTTTCGCCAATGCTGGTTCCTGGTGTCGTCAAGTTTCGTGATTGTAGGGCGATTTCTTATGATCATATACATAAAACAAGTGTAATGTTTGGTGTGGAACGGACTAGATGCCCTACAACTTTCGGGGGTTTGGCGTACAAGTGTACACGCATATTCAATCTTTTCTCTTAATACAGCCATTAATGAACTCACTATGCTGTTAATGTGCGCACCAGTTAAACATATGAATTTGAATTTAACCCATATGTATCCATCACTGCCTTCATTATGCGTGCTGGTAGAGGACGCCTATTTTTTTTTTTCTGATTTTTGTTTTTTGTTTTGCTTTGTTTTTTTCTGTCCAGTCTACCCCAGCACCACCTCACAACTTGGCGATAAGCAATGTGCCTGTACCTGCTGTAGATAAGACACAATTTAGAAATGATCAGTTACATGTATTTAATATATGAGGGCTTATTGATAAATTATAAATGCAATTTAATTTACACTATGAAATATTCAATATTATCTGGCAATGTTACGTACTGCAAAGACATGTATTATCATTCCATTGCCCCCCCCCAAAAAAAAAAATAAGAAAATACAATGACTGTCAAGTTTGTATGGTCAACTGTTCTATCAAATAATTTTTACATTACTTTTTCATGATTCCCTGGAAATCTAATGCAACAGGAAAGTAAGGTATCAACTAACTGCACTTTGTTTAGCCTTGGTGAGCAATCAACACTAGTTTAGGTATTAGACTGTTTATATGGTGTAGAACAGACTGAACACAAAAAATGATAATTAAGATTCATGTCGAGTGTACATACATATACATCTCGTCTGAACACCCTTCTTTACTTTTGAAGACAGCAAGAATATGGCCAGGCATGGCCGTAGCCAGCCTTCAAAAATAGAGGCAAAGGGTACTGGTAGTTAGGGTTGGAAAGGGCGTGCCCCCTCCCAAGATTGAAAACTTTTGGAAAATGGCACATGAAATGATGTAATTTAGTGAGGTTTGAAGGGGAAAAAAAGACTTTATACATATTAGTCCATGAGCTGAAGGCCCAATTTTGACCCATTAGTACCATCTGAGGGCACCAAACTTAACAATGTTTTTTGATTGGTGTATGTCTCAGGAACTCAAAACAGCATGATGGACTTTCCTACGGCACAGCTTTTAGTCAGTATACGCAATTGAATATATGTATGTTATTTTGCATAAAAGGTGAAAAAAATTTCTTCATAGTGATTCGTTCGATGAGTATACATGTCACAAGGCAAAAGGTAGCAAGATTTGAATCACAGTTTGTGTTTTGAAATGGAAACTTGAGGAAATGGAGGTGCTAATCAATTTTAATAAATGTGCAAAGACTGCTAATCATTGCTAACCAATATAGAGTTATGATAGTGAAAGTCCTAAACATTGCTAATCAATATAGATTTATGATAGGGAAAGTGCTAAACATTGTAGAATAAGGTAACTTGAACAGGACAATATATGCCTCATCAAAACAACTGCGAATCAACTTTAAGGAACTTTCATACACTGCTAAACAATGCTTGTCAATATTTGTTTATGGTAAGGAAAGTGCCAATCAATAAGACAATCTCCCTGTTTAGAGACGTTGGAATCCATAGACAAGCTAGGGTTACCCATATGCCAGAAAATGTATACCGCGACGTACGTATATTGTTTTTTTACTGTCACTATATATCTAACTTACATAACATATAACTTGAACAGGTCAATATATGCCTCATCCAAACAACTGCTAATAAACTTTGAGGAGCTGTCACACACTGCTAAACAATGCTTATCAATATTTATTCATGGTAAGGAAAGTGCCAATCAATAAGACAGTCTCCCTGTTTAGAGAAGTTGGAACCCGTAGACAAGCTAGGGTTACCCATATGCCAGAAAATGTATACCGCAACGTACATATATTGTTTTTTAATGTCACTATATATATCTAATTTACATAACACATATTAGCATGTCACAATAGATACCACCTTTTGGCCAAATTGAATTGTAAATTTGAACATATAAAATCAATTAGATGCAAGTTGTTGAAATGAATGTAGATTACTCTTGATTGTAAATGTTATAAAAACAAAATATTATTTACAATAGCTGTAGCTTCATTGTATGGACATGACATCAGAATTAAAGGACAAATAACATTGGTCAATGTTTAACCTTTATAAACAACAGACAAGGAATTTTTGCAATGGTAGCTAGGAATGAAAACAGAAGAAACGTAGACTTCCCTACATACAATAGATTTCAAGTGTTTCAACCTACACATGACACAGACCTATTGGACAGACAAAACCAAGGTCAGAGATATGAACTAGGCCTAAATGTAGAAAATGAAGAAGAGTTTCCTTGTTTAAAAAGAGAACCACTCTCAAATAGGAGAAAGATCACAAACAAACCAGAGACAGTCAAGAGAAGCAAGAGTCACCTACCAAAAAGAGCAAAGATACAACAGATGGAGAGAAAGAGCGTAACAATACACTCAACAACAGGAGCCAAGGAGATATTAACTTCAGATACATCTATTGTTAAAATTATAAACTGATCAAGCAAACAATTGACACAAGGACAAGTGAAGATGCTTAAAAAGAGATTGAAATTCACACCGACACCAAGAAAAGACACAGAAGAACAAGTGTGTGATATTTTAAAATTTTGTCATACATTACATCTGAAAGAATTTTTCCACAATACACATAAGGAACGGGATGAATTACTGGTCACAGGAAAAAGTTTTTTACCCCCCCCCCCAAAAAAAAAAAATTCAAAATGAGACATTACAAAAATGTATTGACAGACTGAAAGAAATTGCGCACTCTCTCCACAAAGTACCTTCACCCACCAACAAAAATGATTTAACTAAAAAGGAGCTAAAAGCTCTGAATGAATTGCAAACTGACAATTCTATCATAATTAAGGTAGCAGACAGTTGTCATTATGGACACCGATTATTATGCTGAAAAGATAAAAGCATTACGTAATGATGAACAATTTCATGAACGATGCGAACCAGACAGAGAAAATAAAGTGAGTGATAAATGAAGAAAATTTATTGACAAATATCGTAACATCTTTACAACGAAAGGAAGAAATTATCTGGATGGTTTGCAGTCAAGAACAAGTAATTTGTACGGCTTACTGAAAGTTCATAAGTCTGATATTATGAAAAAAAGTATAAATGAACAGGATGGTATATATGTACATATTATTCGACCTACAGATTTAAAATTCCGACAAATCGTCGCAGGACCTGTATACAATACGAGTAGGCTTAGTGAACTCATAAACGAAATTTCAAAACCGTACTTCTTACATGTCGACAGCTATGTGCGTGACAATATCGACTTCATCAATAAAATATCACGAAAGCAAGTCAAGGATCGGTATTTAGTCAGTTTTGATGTGATTAATATATAGTAACATACCTCATGGGTAAGGAAAGCGTGCGATTGAATACTGGTTGAACAAATATCCTGACACAGAAAATCAACATTTCACAAGAGACTTTAGTGGAAGGTCTTTCACTAATATTAGAAAATAATGTGTTCAGATTTGATGGAGAATACTTCATACAGAAAAAAAGGGTGTGCGATGGGAACTAAATGTGCACCAATTTATGCAACGCTTAGTCTTGGATAGCCGGAAGTTTTATTATACGAAAAACCTAGAAATACATCCGAATCCTTCGTCATGTTTTTTAAAAGGAACTGGAAATGTTATCTAGATGACTGTTTCATAATGTGGACAAAGTCGCTGTTAAATTTACACGATTTTCACCAACTTTTAAATCAGCTTGAACCAAGTATTCAATATGAAATGAAATATAGTCAATGTGAATTAGAATTTTTTGACTTGAAAGTTCTTCGAAATGATGGAAAGATTTCATTGGATATATACTACAAGAATACAGATACTCATCAGTATGTGCCATTCAATTCATGTCACCCACGCACAATAAGACAAATATCCCATATAATGAAGCAAGAAGGATCTGTACAATTGTAGAAAATACAAATAGAAAAGCAACGCGTCTGGATGAACTGGGAAATTTTCTACAAGCCAGGGACTACCCAGATTCACTCATTTCAATGGGTATTCAGCGAGCTTAAAGTGTAACACAAGAATCATTAAGAAAGGACTGCAAAAATCACAAGGGGGACGACAAAAATCTGGTCATGATCACAAGATACAATCCTAACAATCCAGTGATAATACCACAAATACGTGAAACCCTTAAAATCTTGGAAATGGATCCTTCACTTGGAGAACTATTTAAAAATCTGAATTTTATTTCAAGCGAAAGACAGCCTCGTAATTTAAAACAAATTCCCACGAGAGCAAACTTTGAATCAGGGGCCAGTCAAAGTGGGAGCAAGAAATGTGGTCTTCCTCGTTGTAAAAATTGTATGAACATGATAGTCACTGACACCATTTCGCTGGACACAACAGGAAAGCTAGCAAACTTTCAAATTAGATCAGAAATGGACTGTTTGAGTAAACATATGGTTTATGCGATTGTCTGTAGAGGATGCAAGGAGGTATACACAGGATCAACAGGCAACGAACTAGGCAGGCGCATGACTGTACATAGACAGTAAATACCGGTGCCTGAGACACAGCAAATCCAGCTCAGTGAACAAAATGATAGTTGTTCTGATCTTGTGCCTAATTTTTTTGTATGTCCGATTATCAGATGTCAAATGATTCTGATATAGACAGAGAGCAAAAAGAATTCATATTCCAACGTAAATACAAGCCTAACCTGAACAGTGTAACTTACTAATTATAAACAGTAATATGGGACAAATTAGGCCTTTTTTCATTAAGATACGTTTATTATTAATTGATATGGCAATGACGTCATGTAATAGGCCTAAATCAGTAACGTAATAAACACATGATAAATGAACGTTATAATATGCTTCTATGCTAATAGATCTCACCATAGCAACACATAACGTCAAGATTATACTAGACTGAAAATTATTACAACATCTATGGTTTATGGAGCTTGACAATACATTAAAATGCTGAAACCGGTCGCGTCTGAAATGCAAAAAAAAAATGCTTTTATACTTATATATATATATATATATATATAATTTATATATAGGTCACCATACATAATAGAGGACTGGTAAGAATAGAAATAAATGCCGTGGATAACTGTGCTTAAAACGGATTGTGTTTCCTTTCATATAATTTTATTTAACAAAAATCCTAAATGTACCTACCCACAAGTGTGTGACCTTCAGAGTAATGTCAAAGTCACCAAAATTTAGTCATCATGATGCAGTATATAATCACCCCCAAATAGTTGAATAAAGCTAAGTGTGATTATACATGCAAAGAATGTGAAATTTCACCAGGATGTATATGTGCCTTACAATGGAGGAACAATCTCCGCAGGCCTACCGGTTATATCCTCCACATGGATGTGACCTTGAAAATAGGGTCAAGGACAAAAAACCCCCAGGGATCAAAGGATGACCCAGAGGCATGTTTGCACAATTTTTCAAGAGATTTGGACCATGTATTCATGAGGTAATGAGATTGCACAAATGTAAAACTTGATTTACAAGCTGACCACAGCAACCCCCAGTCCCCTAAAAAAATCCAATCAATGTGGGTATAATAATGTTTTTTTTCTTACCCGTGTGGACTCATTTAGTATTTATAGGTTGCATAAACTTCATTGTGCCAGCTGTTAACTGGATACAAACATAATATGTATATTTCAAGTATAATTATAATGTAGTGGTCAACTATAACAAAACAGGATTCACCATATATAACATTATTGGGCTGTCTGTATAAAATTTTAGCTTTGCTCTGCTAACTGCCTTTTGGTGGGAATAAGTGTAATACTATACACCTGTAACATCATATTGCCCCGACCTCAAAGATTTTAAATGTGTAATCGAGACAGTGCGATAAATTACTACATATTTGTCTCAATACTTGACCCTTGCAGCATTGCAGTGTAAAGTAAGGAAGGTCAAAGTAAAAGGTATGGTAAGATAAAGTGAAAATTGAATTATAATTAAATGTATGCATAAATAAACAAATAAATGAATGAATAAATAAATGAGTAAATTTCAGAAGTCCAGGTGAAATTGTTTTAAAGAGTAACCTGCATACTTGGCACTTGATTTATAATACCCACCCTATGGCCAGAAAAATGTGGCCACATATTGCAGGTTGTGTTTCATTACTGATAATTTAAAACAAAATGAGAGTCCAAATGGCAGTCTTCAAAACCAATATGGTTTCACACAAGAGGTGTCTTTAAGTGCAAGTACAACTGTATTGCATAGTATTTGAAACAAACATTGCTAAATACCTAATGAGGCAGGATCTAATAAATATATGTATCAAAAGGCTTATCAGCCAGGTAAGATCAATCTGCCATAAAAGTTTCAGAAGCCTACAGCCAGAGATGAGGCCCAGGAGCCTGGCCACATTATTCCTGTTGGCCTAGCGGGGAGGGCTACTTTGGACAGCACCATATGGCTACCTGCACTGCAGCTGGGGCAGTGATAGGTTGCCTGGAGACTAACTGGGCAGTCTTCAGTTAATGAGACAGTCCCCTGAGCTCATCTCAACCTGGACAGACTGTAGGTGTGTGCCCAGCCCGCTATGTGGAGAAAGGTCAGTTGAGTCTCTCTGCTTCCATGCAGTATCTGAGTCATAGCAAAGAGGCATGTACAGTGGAAAAACTCACATGCAAGAGTACATCATGTACACAAGGCACATACATACATACATTTGTATGCACTCACAAGCTGGACATACATATGTATGCACCGAGGACGGGTGGAGAGTATCCTGGGAACAAAAACAAAATGCCGAGAGGTGTCACTGTATGCAGTTAACTTCCTCCATCCGATGTAAGCATGGTGGATTACATAATGCCACATGGCAAGAGCAGGACACAATCTTTCCACAGTTGACTATAACAAAGCTCACTGACAAATTCCAAAACTTTAACATGTCACAGTTCCATTAAAAGTTAATGTACCCTCACCATATTGTCAAATCTACATGAACTTGAGCTAAGAAAACAAAATTTCAAAAATTTCTGTGCATATTTTAGACAACAAGCTGAAAAAAGCCTTAACACACAAAACTTCATTAATTAGCAGCAACAAAAGAGTATGACCACCTGCTAGCCAAAATGAGAACTAAGTGACCCCTGAAGACCCTATATGTAATGTCAAACAAACTGGGCACGTAGTTCTTAAGAAATAAACTTGATTTTTTTGTCCCAAAAATTACTCAACGATTCGTGAAAAATAGAAAAAAAAAGGTTGGCTCCTCATCTCGTTTGTACACTTGGTAGAGGCCGACCTGGTGAGCCTTCATGTGTAAAATGATAGCATTCCACAAAACCGTTTTTAAGAAGTGGAAGATGTAAAAAGTTAACATATAGATGCAAACGGATGGGATGCCCTCTGCATACTGACAAGTCAGTAGAGCTAAAAACCATATATGGCAAAAAAATAACATGAAATGTATGTATAAGACAAAGTATGCTGAATGGATGGTTTCTGGTTGGAAACACAAGTTAGATGCAATGTATTGGGCTGAAAAGGTGTCCTTTCAGGACAGGTGGTCTCTCAATGAAGTGGTCCTGAAGACAGAGACAACTATGTACTTGGAATCTACAATCCCTGTTAAAAAATTGTGCAAGGCAGTGTATACCTCACATATAGTGGTACATTAAGTTTACATGCATCAGGTGCTTTGCTACAATATACATATAGTACTCTCTTCATTGTCAGCATGAAGTGACCACTGTTGTTCTAATTATTGAAGGTTGTCCCTATAATAGTGGCTTGCATGTATTGCACATTGAACAAGAAACAGCTACAAGTCTCATGCCTATCTTCGTACATCAGACTATCTTGGGGCATAGAACTTGTCCCCCAGTAGACTCAGCTGGGGATATTTCTAATGTGTCCTTTGGCTGATCAGTGTCCCATGATCCAGTTCTAATGCTGCAAAAAAAAAAAAAAAAAAAAAAATAGCTGTTGTTACCATCATGGTAACAGATTACAATACACCATGATTCCTATGCTGCTACTGACTAATACGATTCCTGATTGTTATGTAACTTGTGATTCAAGTTTGGTGAAAATTAAAAAATGGCACTGGAGCTATCTACATTTACTTCCTAAAAGTGTTGGTTTAATTATACTGCATTACGCTAGATTCAGTTTGTGTATCAATATAAAATTCCATGCTCGTCTGTAATGTATGACTAGCCATGTTCAAACTGTAAGAAAAGACTACTCTGTGTCTATAACCATAATGTAGTGTGAATAAAAACACTGTGTACAGCGAGTCAGCAAAGGTAATTACCTTCACCCTAAGCCAGCTAAATCAGTGTTAAGCTTTGAAGTCAAACAATGGCTGCCATGGTCAAATTTTGTCTTTCAGCCAATGGGTGGTTGATGGATACAGCACCAAGCCACTTTGAACTTTGAAGCCTATAAAAGAGGTCACGGTGACAATTGTGACAGGTGCATGTATACATCTGTGTATTCAGTCTTTTCAGATCAATATACAACTCAGTGTTAGTAGTAACAGAATTCTGCCCTGGCCCGGGTGATGGTCAAGCTTTTTATTAATTATGTACAATTGCACATACATCTTATTCTTAACAACCAAAGCCTCAAATGCTCCAGAAAAGATAAACGCTACATATATAGTTTCAACTATACATGATTCATATCCTAACCTGTGAATGTTCGAACTTAGTAAGTTAGTCATAATATATAATATATTAGGCCTAAGCCTAGGCTATGGGTCTTGTGACAAAGACGGCGAAGCTGCCTCGCGGCCGCAGCCGCTCGAGATTTCAATTAATGGGTTTGGAGCGACAGTGCTATTCAATGCAAGGGTTACCACTGACATTTATCGTAGACTGGGCCATCCTGCACTCTCCTCAGTCCGTGATTAACTAAGTATCAAAACTTACGCTTCACCAGTTGTTAATGGCTTCACTGAACATGCTGAAAGTTTCAAAATCAAAACAAACAAAATTACCAAGGAAGGTTATCCTCTCAGCCCTTGTACGGATGAGGATCGTTGGCTGGTTGGGTCGCTTCCATCTGCCGACCTTTTGCTAGGGCTTTGGGCCAAAGATCGGTTCATTGTCTTCTACGTCTTCAATCTTGTCCACATGAAAAAAAAAATCTCCTTCATGTCGACATGGACCTTGTACTGTAGTTGTGTGCCCCCGGGTGTGTGCCATCTTGTGCAAGTAAAACGAGCTCCCTAAGTGACGTCATGCGCTTCGCGGATTCCGATTCAAAGTTTTTCATAAGAAATGGGTAAAAATGGACAGCAGCTGCTGTTTCGAGACCTGCCCTTTAACATTGAACTCCCAACAGGTCATGCAAAATACTAGCTCTAACCAGGGAAATGCCTCTCTGGCACTTTCCTGTTTTTTTTTTTTCGTTTTTGCTTTTGTTTTGCTTTCTTTCTTTTTTTTTTTTTTTTTGTTTGTCTGTTTGTTTGTTTGTTTACGGGCTAGATGACCAATATTTGAAAATAGGAGGGAGCCTAAAAAAGTCAAATATAATGTAGATTGAGCAGAATGTTCGTTTGGGTGGCTCTGTCGAGTTATGAAATTTGGATAAAAGTTATAAATCTTGTATTCTAAAGCTTGTGCATTAGGAAGAAACAGCTAAGAGCTGCTTATACCTGACAAAGATGTAAACTAACTGTAGGTCTATGTGTTAAGGAAGAAAAAATATCACAATTTTTGCAATTAAAAAATGATGTGGCCTATTATACATAAAGAAGGCCATCATTAAAAGCTTGGTTCGTGTAAGTCATCTTGAAAGGCATCAAATTCGTAACTTGTTATGATGCCCATGCAGGTAGTATGAAATTACTAGTGTGACCAAGGGATACATTGCCTATACTATATTCAACCCTGATCTCTCTTTGCTTGAATTGTGCCAAATAATAAAAATAATTATATAACACTGACAAGTTAACATATTGTTTCTACTGTAAATGAGCTCTTTTTAATAATTTTGTCAATTTCCAAACATTTTCTATTTTTGATGACTCTGTATGAATTTAAAATGGGTGCAATATTCAGAACAAAATAATATATATTGTATACATTTTTCCTCGAGAACTGTTATTTAGCATGTATATAAGTGTACATACTAATACAGTAGAAAATCCATTTAAAATCCCCCATGAAGAGACCAGTCCCCTATTGCAACCAACTTTTTATAATCACACTTCTGTTTACATATACAGTGTGTCTGATCTGATGAGACTTCTAAAATGAACCCTTTTGTCAGCCACAGTAATTTCAATGTGAGTTGCTCCTGCTATTGGCTTTGACCAAACCCCTATGACTATCTATGACTTTGTGGTGGACCGACAAAAAAAAATTCCCCTGAAAAAGTACTAAAAATACCCAAATATGAGAAATTTTGAATTAAATCATAAAAACTTTAATTTCTAGCATACTTCACATAAACCTATTGGTAGTGATTCCTAAACTGTGAGATTACTGGTTCATTATTGCACAATAATTACTTCTTTTGTTTCCGATTTGGTGGGTACCTGTGGGTTTTTAGACCTTTGACCAGGATCACAGAGAAACGTCATCTTCTGTGCCACCGTGATATAGATCTAGCCAGTCGTTTGGTGCATTCCTACCCTGGGTCCGGTTGCATCTTAGTCAGTCAAAACAATCTTCAGCTGTCCATGTAATGGGCAGTTTTATACTGTTTAGTGATAAAGTAATAAGCAGTGGTCCCAGGAGAGTGTGGAAGGTGTCTGATCTCCATACTCAATGTGAGGATGGAATGACCTGACTGGTTGTATGAACAGGCATCAAGACAGCGCTCCTATTAATTCAATACATGTAAGAAATTCTTTATGGCTTGAAAATGTTCTGCCTGTGTCCCGTTTACACTAGACCCTGTCACAAGACCTCTGTCTGATGTGTCAGACCACCGTCTCATGAGAGACCTGTCTTACAAATATCAAAGTCCTTTGGTTTCCATGCTAATTGACCTACATGTATCACGAGGGACCATATGTCCCTTTTTTTGTTGAAGTGTTAGGTAATCATCTCTGTCTGGTGACAGCTATAGAGGGACTACTGAATACCAATGGCCGATATAGCTAAATTGGACAAAACCTAAAATTGACCTGATAACTACCAATTACTCCTATCTGACACATATGGTGATGCGAATACATACTTTTGTGATTCATTGTATGGGCTGGAGGTGGGGAATGTGTTCAACACTTCTGCATCAGGAATTATTATATGATGGGGGCAGTGTCATTTTTTTAACCCCCCCCCCCAAACAACGGTGGAGGTTGCGTGGCCAGCTGATTTGAACACATGGTGGCAAACATTCCATAGACAGTCATTCTTCACATTTTGACCCAGCTGATCACACTTCTTGATGAGGGCCATGTCTTATAGCCAAAATGTTTTTCTGGTCTGTTCTGAATTGTTTATCTTGGGTGAATGTTTAAAAAATTAGCTTCAGCCATATAGTCAGTATTTCTTCTCTTTTGCGCTCATTTATATTTGTGGACTGGAAAAACATGTCCAAAACTAGAAACTTTGATTTGCTGCATGGCAAATCAGTGTGTGTGTCTTCAAAGCATATTGGTATGGCAATGTACAACTATTCCGTAACACAGGAGTACAAGTTGGAATGGCATCTCAATCTATTAAAGCTTTGAAGTTATTCAAGATTTAAAATTTCTAATGGGGCTATTCAGCAAAATTTAAATTGCTACAACTTCTATTTTTAATTCATTACATGTGCAATGGTCAACAACCTCCTAATAGAAGTTGGAATGACATGTCTATCTATTATAGTGTTGAAGATATTCAAAATTGAAAATGTTGAATGCTGCTTATTAGCAAAATGTAAATTGCTACAATTTTTGTTTTACATTCATTACATGCACAATGGTCCATAACCACCTAGTAAAACTTGGAATGACATCCCTATCTATCATACATATTCAAGATTTAAAATTTCAAATGCCCTTAATTTGTATCATTCAAAACATTTCCATTCCTTTGCATCAAAAAGTCAAACTCCTTGTATGGAAGTACAATCATGCGGAATTTGGAGTTTCTATGTATAATAGTTGCAGAAACAAGTGCTGAAGAAAGAAAGAAAGATACACACACTCTTAATATCAGATATGTCTTGGGTGTTTACCTGCATCCCACTCCAGAACCTGTTAAGTAGTTTATATGTATATATATATATATATATATATATCAATACACACAAAACATCAACATTTGATTTTTTTAATTGTGGGGTATGGGTGAAAGAAACCTCAGGAAGGGTGTAGAGATTATGACTTTATGTAACACACATAATAAGCTGTAAACAAACCTGAGTAGGGGAGCCAATTTGAGCCCAAATGGACCGTAGTCTTGAATGGAAAATATGGGGATGCTGGTCCTGTGCAGTCGATTTGACAAGAGGTTATATTCATACACTTTGCTACGTTTTTAATGGCACATTCGTACACCACAGATTCCATGTGTTCTCGATTTCTGACAAGGGCTTTCCAACACTTTTTGAATGGAAAGAATATGAAGAGTTTTACCCAATTCAGGACAATGTTGCTGAAAAAGGCATTTTTAACACCAGGAGACAAAGGCGATTATGTAAGAATTTTTGGCGATCAAAAGTCTATAGCAGGGACAAATATAGATGGCGAGTTAGAGGGGTCCTGCCCCTTCTTCATGGGCAAAAGAAAAAGGGGAGAGGATAGGGAGAGAGAGTAGATAAACGACGTGGGACTGAATCACAAGACCAGAAAGCAGTATATAGGCTTATATGTTCATTTTTAGTTGCAAACTGAGATCAGGAAATCGTACAACCCAGCAGCTAGCATACAGCATGTTTCAATATCACCAATTTGAAAGTGCTGCATATGTAGCTCAGAGAGGCAGTTACATGTGAAACTACTTCCAGATGTGAAGATGGGTGGAGCACTTGACTTCCCGGCCAGTATCCTGGGCTGGGTCAAGTTTTAAATGCAAGGGCAAGTGAGTGTCGACCCAGATACTCCCTGCGGCCACAGGGCTTGCTCTTGTGAATGAAGCATGTGCTTGAACAGATAGGGTCCCAAGAAACTATGGATGGACAAAAAGGAGGAAATATTATCATTACATTTACCACATGCCATCAAGCGAAATGTGTATGTTTATCCATCCCTCCGAGCAGCAGAGAGGCCAAATGTAGTGAATTGTGTGTCTCAGAGATATCAAATTTTCCTATTAAAATACAATCTCAAATGCCAGGAAAATGCATCTCAGGATCTATTTTTTAAGCCCCCCCCCCCCCCGGCCTTTGTCACTTTCACACTAGCATTGTGGGTTTTGTTCAAGTCACGGATCCCGCTTTCCTGAAATCCTGCATCTGCCCCTGTATAGTTTGCGCTGTGTCGAGGATTCCGAAACAAACTTGGGTGTATCACACTGAAGAAAGATTTGTCGTATACTATAGTTCTCCATGTGTCGGGCCATGTAAGAAAGAAAAACTTCACTCATGAAAGTATACAACCTTGGCATAAATGTTCAGACATTTTTTCCTGGGTTCCAATGGACCATACCACGATGCAGAAGATAACTATGCCTGCATAGACTATGGGCCAAAGCAGGTCACAGGTCGACTTAATAGATGCATGCATCGCACTATCAGCACTGTGTATTGAACATCACAGGGCTAGTCAGGTGTGAGAATTCAATCTATAACAATGGCGGTGATTTTGATGTAACTCGAGAACTGTCCCAAGTTGTCCCTCCATCCCTTTCCAGCACCATAATTTGATGAACTTGCAATCTACTGGAATAGATGTTTTAAAGTTTTGCCTAACTGGGTCCCCCTAGTCCAGACCCACCAACTAATGATATGCTTACTACGAAAGCTTCTAAAACTAAAAATTCAGGGCTCATAAAACGAACTTTGATTTTGTATAAGAAGGTACCAGTCATGTGTTCAATATTAAAAAAAAATCTTGTAGAATATAACTTTATTCATTTTCTCAATTATTCATGGCATCTTGAAAAGAAAGAGTGGTTTCACTCAAATAAGATTAAAACAAACAGCTCTGGTCTTTCAAGTGAGTGCTTTCCTTCCTTTTCACACAATTCCGAATCAACTGAGGTCTTCTACTCATTAGCAGCCCTGAGCGCTTTCTCCGTCTCCAGCCACACCAGGCCCAGATGAGTATTTTCCCTTGTATGGGCCCCATATTTAATTCCTTATGCCAGTTAGCTGAGTGTTTCCACTCACCAAAGCCTTCATGCAGTGGATCTAAGTGAGTGGTTTCCCTCATCTGGGCCTCACTTTGGATATTTTGTGCTGAATGAGTGTTCCCACTCATTGATAGCATTGTGCAACAGGTCCAAGTGAGTGGCCCCACTCAGTTGGATCTTTTTTCCAAGGTTTTTGTACAGATCGAGTGTTTCCACTCAAACAATATGTAGATATTTAGACTGAATATGTATCAGATTCCTGAATTGGCAACAACAGGTCCTCAATTTCTAAAAAAATCTAGCCCTTCCCCCCCAAAAAAAACCACCAGGGAAATGGAATTTCTGTTTTTAAAAGAAAACATGTTTAGAGTAATCATCGTCAAAGGTAAATATGCTGGAAACTTCAACGGAACAGGTAAAGTGAGTAAAAAAAAAATGTAAAGCATGTACTTAATAGTATGTGCTGAGAAATACAGGTTTGACTGACTTTAAACTTAAGAGAAAAAATTATGGATGGATGGATAAAGAAGTGAAGAATTGATTATATAGTACAAAAATTAAAGTGAGGGTGCTTTATCCACACTTATGGAAAATTTCATCAAGGGAATATCACAACACTGCAGTCACAACTACATACAAGTATATAAAAAATCATAAGGGTGATGTGGAAATATTAGATATGGGAATATTTGTATCGTTGCAGTCAATATATGATGTCTGTGTTATATCGTATGTTCGGAACGAGCAGGACTCGAACTTGCAGCAACTTTTGGCACCAGTTGCCTAGCTGAAATGGTCAACGCACATATCCACTTGACGCAAATCCCCGTTCTTCCCCTGATTCAATGGAAGTAGTTATGTGCGAGTGCCATATCAACAAGGTTATGCAGTATATGTACTGAGTCGGCATTTATTTCCAGAATTGGGAACTTAAATCCCCCAGCATTCAGGAAATGTCAAAAATATACATTTAATGTTCGGAATGAGTGGGACTCAAACTTGCAACCTTTGGCACCAGTCAGTACACAATACTCAATGTATTTGGACACACATAGCACTGCATAACCCAACGAGGGTCTGAATGAATATAAATTTTTGTGTGGCTTATTTCCTATGATTCACTATCAACCATATCATTTGGATGATGAGGCCCTGATAAACAGTTTGATAGCAATGACAACTAAGTACTTTTATTTTATATATGTGAAAGACTTTCACACATATATGTATAATTATAACTTTATTTCTTATTTGTGTAAAATAATTTACATTTGCTAAATTCTTTATACATATGTACAAATGTTTTACACATGACGAATAGAATCATAAATGCATATATTATTATACTGTGAAAACTATTTCACATATGTAGAAACGATTTCAACGTCAGCATACTTTTAGAAATGTGTAAATGTGATATAATTTTTCATGTGTATGGAATTATATCATATTCATAAATCATTTTCAACTTTCGGCATGCTAATTAGTTGTTCTTTTTGGTGCCAAATCTTAAGAACTTCCTTCTGAAACCGCTCCCCCAATATCTTTGATATCATGCCTCAACACTTCCATATACTCCTAGTCTTAATTTGTTCACCAGGTAGCAAGGCATTTTTTTTCCTAATTTTTAAGATCTTTTTGGTGCGTTTTTCCTATTTTAAACTTCTCGTCAATAACCATCTGTAACATTAAGGTAAACCTTCGTTGAAATATTTCTTGAAGAAAGGTGGAAAAAAGTTGAACAATGGATGGCCCTTTCCTGATTTTTAACGACATTTTCAATTCAGTCACGTGTCATTTAATGCACCTTTACTATTGATTAACATGTATGTCAACAGGCATTCTAATGGTAATTCACGTTTGTAATTTTTTTTCTGGAAACCGTCATCCAGATTGTCTTCAAACTTGGTAGAGATGTACCTTGAGTGGGTCTTTACCAGGTCTATCCAAATTGTCAGGTTCCAGTGATTTTTAGATTTTTTAAAAAACTTTTTCGTTCCATTTTGGGGTAAATTTTTAAACAGCTTTTCCAAGAGCGCTCACCCAATTGCATTGATATATATATATATATATATATATATATATATATATATATATATATATATATATATATATATCACAGGGACACTCCTAGAGACTCTTACTTTTTAATTTGTTCACCAGCTGGCACTGCAATTTATTCTATTTTTATGATTTTTTTGTGTATTTTCGCTATTTTCGTTTTTTCTCCAGAACTGTATCTCAGATTAAGCTGAAACTTGGTGGATATGTTCATTGTCAAAGGATCAAGCAAAGTGGCTCACTAGGAGGCACTGGTGGGAATTTTAATTTTTTACTTTAACTTGACAACTATTTGAACTGGGACCTTGAAGTTGTACATGTTAGTGTTCTGTCAAAGAGTTCAGACTTACTCAGTACACACATGACCTGAATCATATCACAGAACCACAAATGTGATGAGTCTCTAGATCAGCTTTGCATGGGCTGTTCAGACAGCCGTATTATTGAAATTTATTACACATATGTAAAATGGTTTTGCACACATGTAAATATGAAATAAATGCTGAAACCGGTTGACATTTGGGACATAAAATTTGCAAAATTAAGGTTAAACTCTCTTTATAATTGCAGCATCATTTTCATTTCAGAAATGGGGAAACCTAAAGCAGGTTCAAAAAAAAAAGTGAGCAAAGAATGGGGCACCGAAGCAACAAAAGAAAAAGATGATTCAGCTGCAAAGCCAAAAGTTGGAAAACATGGGCTAAAGAGGCAAACACCAGATTATACAAGGCTACAACCTAGGTGAGAGCTACAACAGTCTTGCACTTAAATTGAGTCATAGAGTGAAAAATAGGTAATTCTAAAGAAATACTTGCACGGCACTGTAGGAGTGACAAAAAACTGACTGTGCGGTAGAAACAATAGTCTCTGTTGAACAAGAATTGCCAAGGAAATTATGTTAGTTCTAACACATTAGTTTTGCATCCGTTAATGCAGCACAGGTCCATTTCCTCCGAACATAATTCTTCCACTCAATTAGCAACATAATATAGTTATGGCATTCTTAAATTTCATCTGTGGCACCTTGATTTGATAAATAAACGGGTTTCATTAATGTCCTTCAAATAGATGAAATTTTTAGTAATTTTGGTTTTAATGGTAAACTTACCTGTCGACCACCATTGCCAAGACCTCTGTGCTTGGGCATAGCGCCCAAAACAACTGAGTTGAGTTCACTCACTTCATTTTCAAAACCTGACCGCCCCATAGTGCCATCTCTCAGTTCCTATGGATCCGGTGGAGACTCCTAGTGTAAATGCTTCCCTGTTGTCCTTCTGCTTTTGATGAGTGGTCAGTTGACCTCGCCTGTGAGAAGGCAGCAGGGCGATTGGGCGGGCCTCTCTGTTGGACGAGGGGTAAGTATACTTACAAATACCGAAATTACTAAAAATTTCACATGTTAGTTATGCAACATTATGTCTCAACTATCATTGCCAGTGTACAGACACAAGGGAAGAGGGTGTAACTTTACTGGCATACTTACTACATGCAAGACTGCTGGGACTGACAGCATGGGGTTGGGGCATCATTGGTTCATGTTTGGTGGTGACGTCTAAAGGGAAACCTCAAAGGTAACCTTGAGGCCACCAACTGCAGAATCCAAGTCTGGAAACCCTCCTTACCAAGCAGCATTTGACCATACTGAACCCCTCTGAACTCGTAAGCCAATTCGCTAGCTATCTGTTTCTACTTCTCCAGTCCTGGAGATCTAACCGGAGCTAGTTGTGAACCTAGCAAGGGCATGAGGCTGGTAAAAGGTTCCTTAAGGCATTGATAAACCTGGGTCACTAGCTGTTCTTGGGCCCAGACAACATGGATGACTGCCACATGCAAATCTGATATAAGTTCAATTTTACCCGATTTTTTGGCAGCACACTCGCTGCCCATGGATTGGACAACATCGTTAGATCTCATAGACATGTTCTTCCATGTCCCAATAACAGACACTTCACAGAAGTATCTGCAGTTTACAATTGGGGGCCAAACATTTACCATTTCAGGGTGCTTTTGTTTGGGTTTGCCACGGCATCGTTGGTGTTGACCAAATTCACAGAGACACTTGCAGCTTACTGTCACCAGTCAGATATTTGCATTCAGGTGTATCTGGACCATTGGCTTATCCTAACACTCCAGTGCCTGCCCCATCACCCACAGCAAAATCTTAAGAACAGTGCAGGGTTTCTGATCAGCCCTTTTTTCAAATCTTGCAAACATTTTAGACATTCACATTTGGAGGAATCCTTATCTGTCTGTGCTCATCACTTCCTTCCGCACCAACAAACCATCATCAAGACAAGTACTGCCTAGCTGGGGCTTGCTGCTGGTTTTAGTCATGTTGAAAAAGTGTTCATTTAAGTGCCCGCTGGACCGAAACTGGTTACACCTCAAATACTGGGCATGGAAAAGTTTTTTCTATTAACGCTTACTTTTAGTGTTTGAAGAAGCAAGATCCATGCTCTAGCTCATGACTGGCTCCAAAGGTCACCTGACGACTCCCAGGTGACACTGAGTCACTTGTGCTTCCTTGCAAAAAACCAAGTGTCTCTCGAGATCTGGCTATGGCTTTAAAGGTTTAAAATAAAGAACCCTGTGTCCAATGATAGCCCTTTGCTGGTACCTTCGACACACAGACGGACTCAGAGGAGGGAGGTAAGACCTCTTTCTACCACTGACCAACCTACTTAAGGAACAAGTTTTCCTAAGGACCTTTGAGATCTCGCTGGAAAAGCCTATTGCTTTTACAGCATTTCTCAGGCAGAGCTCATAAGGTATGAGCTTTAAAGGCCTCCTGGTGCACCCTGCAGAATGTTGCAGCTGTCAACATTCTGCGTGCTTCCCCTTGGCAATCATCTCAGACTTTCATCCAGCACTACTTGGAAGACAGGATAGGGCTAGAGGAAAGCATCTACAGGCATCACCTGCTCCTTTGCTTAGGTTCTGCTACTAGTTTGTAAGGCCTCCCAGGTGACACCGAGTCACTTGTGCCTCAGGATCCCACCATAGGAGCCACTGTGTTCCAGTGTATAGCAGTATTGTGGTTAAGATTCGATGCAGATCTATAGGTCTGTGCATTTCTTACTGAGCCTTGTAGGGCTTAATGCCTAGTTGACCTAATCTCCAACATTATCAGGCAGTTTGTCCAAACATCTCGGCCTGCTGTCAGTCTGACACAGGAGTTCACTGGCCAAAGGAACCATATACTGCCCCCCCCCCAACGCCCAGCCAGTGTCACAACTATGTCCCTTTAAAATCACCAGGTCCAACAGAGCTGAAATGCATAGCATCTACCCATGAGGCAGACAGTTGACATTTTGGAGGGCGAGCACAGTATGGTCCCATGCAGATCTGTAAGGAGGGGTTGCAGTTTTAGCTGGTTTCTGCAGTTGTTAGACTCGCCTCCAAGCACTTCTGAGGTTTTTCTTTCAGACATCACCTCCTGGTGCAGACTGATATCTACCCCCAAGCTGTCAGTCTCAGTGATCATATACGAGATATTTTAGTAGTATCAGTATAGGTAAGTATTCTTACCTCTCGAGAATAAGAGAACCCCACCCAAGAAGTCCCTTTCCTCTTAAAGCTGACATCAGCTAACCAATCTCCAAAAGAAGAATGATGATAGGGGAAACATGCCCACTGGAGTCACCATCAGTTCAAAAGGAACCAAGAGATGGTGCATCGGGACCTTGAAGTTTTCAGGATCAAGTGAGTGAACTCAACTCATTTCATGGGCATTCCACTTGGACATAGACATCTAGATAGCTTGTGGTCAAGTAGTAGGTTTACTTGTATTGTAAGTATACTAATACTGATATTACTAAAAGTATCTCGAGTTCATGTGTAAGTTTGATGTTGCAATTTTTGACCTTAACTGATTTGTCAGGATCATGGATGGAATGGATAAATTCAGTAAATTAATTTTGGGTGATATTCAGCAGATTATATGGTAATAGACCATTAGGCCCATGACCCTTTTGTTTGTGTTTTTTCATAACTATGTGTAGCTCTGCTGACCACAGATTGTAGAGTTTTTGTGATTACTCATGTCTGTCCACATGCTTGTTCTTCAATACATCCGTCATTCCATCCACCTATTAACTTTTTGCTTTTGAGTGTGATACCATCTGCTGTTTTGAAGGTAGCCCGAGATAACTACTAGGACCTATCAAGTGATAAAAATCTAAAAGTCCTATATTGGTGGCCTATAGTATTATGTAATTCATGGGTCGAAATGGGAAAATCTTGCGACTGCTCTAGCATTACTAGTGTTTGATAGATTTCCTGAAATACGATGGGATTGTGGAGAAGCTCTAGTGAAAAACAAGGATTCCTTTTGGATTCCTTTTGGTTTCCTATAAAAGAATTTCTTTTAGACTCCATTTTGGATTTTATTTGCGCTGTGTTAACTGCATGACCAGTTAGGATTAAGTTTGGCTGCAAAATGCATTGAATACCGTGAGTTGATTTAAACGTATTTTATTTTGACAAAGTACACAATATAATACATATGAAAATTATATGCAATTGGGAAAGAGGGCGTGGCCCTATATAAATCCCTCTCGCAGAAGACGACGATCACAGGACACTACAGGACGTACAAGACGCACGGGAACAGAGAGAAGAGGACAAGCACGGACGAGACATACAGTGGGGCATAAGGTTGTATTGTACTGGTAGTATTAGGATGTCATTTTATCTGCAATTTGGACCGGGGATAAATTGATTGTACCGTATAGCAAAAACAAAACGAAAATAGAAAAACGTATTAGCCAACACCAGAGGGGCTGAAACGTTGAGTGGCGGAGATGAAGTCATGAACGGATGAAAATATTTCAATATTTTCAATAAAAGAACAGTTAGGGGACCCATAAAGAACTGTTTGTAATGTAAAGGGAGCATACTGTGATATAGCAGTATGTAGGTTAGACCGAGGAATTGTGTATTTAGAACAATGAAAAAAATAATGCCACGTATCTTCGTTAGGTGAGCCACATGAACATTTCGCAGTGTTCTTAACACCAATCTTGAAGAGATGTGAATTTAACTGACTGGCATCCAAACGGAGGCGTGTATGCTGAACAGCTAGGAATCTATTACCAAAGTTATACAATTCATCAAACTTTATAGGTCGGATCACCGGTTGAGTTATACTTGATTTAAACTTTTGAATAGAGTCAGAATTCCGTATTTCTAGAGGTAGTTGATTCCATAACCGAACAGTTGAAGGAAAGAAGGATTTGTCAAAAAGGTCGGTCCGAGCTCGGAAATGAGGAAGATCAAATTGCTGGCGTGTGGTATAATTACCTGTATCAGGAGAAGCGGTAGAAAGGATAGAGCATAGTGCGTCCGGTACAAGGTTATGGACCAATTTGTACATAAGAATCAATTTTGAAATTTCCCTGCGTTTGGATAAAGTTAACCATCCAGTTTCTTCATATATTTTAGCGGTGCTGGTCCCATGCATTGCTCCAGTGACAATACGAGCAGCATTTAATTGTATACATTCTAGTTTTTCTTCATCTTGGACCGTACAGCCACTCCATACTTGACTACCATATTCCAGAATAGGCCTTATGAAAGAAGTATAAATGGTTTCCAGTGTTTTCCTATCAAGAGTGAATTTCAAACTCTTCATGATATTGATTAATTTGGAGGATTTGTTTGATATATCAGTAATATGGTCAGACCATCTTAAATCGGAACGTATTGTCACTCCAAGATGTTTATGATGAGCCACATCTTGCAAAATATGACCCTGGAAAAGAATTGGGGGGTGAGAAGGTGGATTACTTTTTCTGGAAATAAGCATAGAATCAGTTTTCAAGGCATTGAATGTGACTAGCCAATCTTTGGACCACTGGTCAATTTTAGATAGGTCCATATTCATAGTTTGAGCCGCAGTGACAGGATTATCAATAGTTAGATAGAGTGAGGTATCATCAGCAAACATTTTAATGTTAGATCGAACAACGTCCACAATGTCATTGATGTAAATAAGAAACATCAAAGGTCCTAAAACTGAGCCTTGCGGAACGCCTGCACAGACTTTACCCCAACTAGACGACTGGCCTTGGATGACTACCCGTTGGTGACGGTTATGCAAATAGTCTGAAAACCATTCAAAAAGAGCTCCCATAATACCAGCTTTCCTTAGCTTATGGAGCAGACCAGCATGCCAAACTTTATCGAATGCCTTACTGATGTCCAGAAAGATAACACGAACCTCTTTTTGCTGATCCACAGCTAGACATAATTCGTGGTACAGTAGTAGTAACTGATTAATGGTGCAATCTCCCGGCATAAAGCCAGATTGATGGGCAGATATAACAATATTGTCTCGAAAGAAATTGAAAACATACTTAAAAACTATTTTCTCAAATACTTTTCCGGTACAACTAAGTAATGACACCGGCCTATAATTGTTGCATAAATTATCAGGGCCTTTTTTATAAAGAGGAGAGACGTTTGTTTGTTTCCAAGCTGTAGGGAATTTCTTTGTCAACAGCGAAAGATTAAACAATTTTGTGAGTGATGGAGAAATAGCAGGTGCCGCTTCCTTAAGAAGTTTTGCACTTATTCCATCGGGACCAGAAGCTTTGCTCGTGTCAAGACTTAAGAGTGTTTCAAGAACTTCTGTTTCCGTTATGGTTATGGACTCAAGGGTAGACTCTGGATGATCAGTGATTTCAGGTAAAGATGCAGAGGAGAAATCAACTTTAGATTGTTCAAGAAAGAAAGCATTAAATATTTCGGCTTTTGACAAACTGTCTGGAATATTTTCACTATTGTGAAGAAGAGAAGGTATGGATTGTGACTGGTTTCTATTCATGAATTGTTTCACTGTGCGCCACCAACATTTACTCGATCGACTGGAACTATTTAAATCTGCGCGCAATTTATTATTATAATTTTCCTCAGCAAGTTTCAGTTGGTCTTGATAATGATTACGTAATTGGCAAAAAGCATTCCATAAAGCAGGTTCGAAATTTTGACTCTTTGCCTTGTCATACTGTCTTTTGACACGACGCTTGAGTGCCCGGAGACGGGAATTGTACCATGGTAAGTCGGATGGTCTAACTTCAATATCTTTATTGGGAATACAACGTGTAGCAGCTTCCATGAATAATTTAGACCAGGCATCACAACATACATCGATATTATTAAACACGAAACAAGAAGTCCAGTCGACCTCTGTAAGATAGGTATTAAAATGATTAAAGTCTGCTATGCTATAGTTCCATATACGACGTTTGAAACATGGATCTTTCTTTTTACGGAATAATAGATTAGCTGCCACAACGCAATGGTCACAATTTGATATCGAAGGAAGCACGCGAATTTCACGTAGATAATTAGGAATATTTGAAATTATCTGATCCAAACAGGATGCTGAGCGTTCGGTTATACGGGTAGGTCCATGTACATGCAGAGTCAAGAAATTTGTTCGGGAAAATTGATCAAGTTTTAACCCAGACTGTGTCAGAAAATCAGCGTTTAAATCGCCAGTCAATATAATATTTTTGATACCTGTACTATTCGCTAAATCAAGACTTTCCTGAAGTTTATTCCAAAAGGAAACCATAGAATTTGGTGGTCTGTAAACTACGCCAAGTAAGAATTTGTTATTATGAAGTCTAATCTCGCTCCACAGGAGTTCTATATCAGGTAGCTCCAGATCATTTCGTCGAGATACATGTAGAGATTTGGAAACATAGAGAGCAACGCCGCCACCAACAGCATTCGGGCGGTCTCGTCGAATAATCTCATGGTAGCCAGGTAAAGTAAGATTGTCAGCAGGAGAATTGGGAGTAAGGAAAGTTTCTGAAAGGGTGATTATGTCAAATTCTGGTGCAAGATCTGTACGAATGCACCTCAACTTGTCTACAGACAAACTACGAATATTGGAATGACAGAAAGAAATGTCACATAAATGCTGTCCAGGGCCAGGGTTCAGGTGAACATCGCCAGCTAGAAGTATTAATAAGGGACTTAAGGCTATAATATTAATAATTCTAAGTTGGCGCCGGTAAAAAATAATGTAAAGAAGATAAAACAGAAGTATTTTCTTCTTCCTACCTGAAGAATTCAAATTCAAGATAATTGCTGCTAAAAATAAGTAAGAAAACACGTGGAAGCTGAGATTCACAATTGGAACAAATCGCGTTTGTAGCACAAGTTCAGTGTCACAAGTTGCAAAAATGTAAGAAAAAAATAAAGGGTCCCACATAGTATGATATAGATATTTGCACAACACCTTGGACGTATAACGAGCTAGTTCCAATATGACATTTAAACTGATAACCCATGTCAGCTCGAAACATAAGAGATATAAAAGCACAATATTTACTATGAGCATTAATCTGCAATATATAAACACGGTGAATACAGTAGAGGAAACATAAATGATGACACATTTTTCAACGTAGAACCAATGAACTAGACAAAACGTATATGTAATTACAGGAATATACACAAACACCGCTCCAGTGCTTAAACATGAAAAATACAAGTAACTGCTTGACATGAATTGTTTTGCAGTAGATGCGGCGGTGGACAACATTTTCCTCGTAGCTAGACACACTGGCCGGCGTACCACGTCAAAATGAGAGTAGACAAAGTTTGACATATTTGTGTTATCCCATACACAAATTTTATACATACGTATAGCATATGGATAGGAAATATGCGTGTACATTGGACCACAAACATCATATGCAGTTGTAAGCAGTGTGTAGTCCTCTAATATAATCATAAACTTCGAATTGAAGAAGGCGTCCAACTCAAGCACAAGTATTTGTGTCCAAGCGGATTGTGCAAAAGTGTGTATGATTAGCAGATAAACAGCATAACATTTGTATTCCATTGTTTGGTCAAAAACCAAGCAGATCCACCCAAAGTACAAAAGCAGTAAAACCCAGGCTTGTGAAGAGAATACCCCAACACATAAAGATGACATATAACACACAAAAACAGATCTTAAATTAGAACATAACCTAGAAGCGTATGAATTTCCAAACACGTATGACAAAAGATCAAGGCAATTCAGCATTTCTCAAGGAAATACTGAGCCGTGGCTACCCGAAGGTGTGCGTTGACATAAACTCATTTAACAACGAATAATTATTGTCTGGCTTAACATGAAATAGTCCACATATTGATGGTAACAGAGCACAGAATTGTTAAACTTGGATCATCAACAATTCAGGTCAAAGGATACATCCTCATAATAATCACATGTTGGGAGTGAACAAGTTAGGCTGACGTATGAAACAAGTAAGTACATCAGCGAAAGCAACAAGACAAGAGAAAAAAAAACCGTGTGTGACGTAAGCAGCATGATAGTCAGCATGATTGAAATGTATATATACAAAGCATTGGTAACATACCGTCGCTCGAGGAGGTTCTAGTGTTTCAACATTAAGGGATGATTCTGGACAGATCAAAACAGTTGCTTGCGTAAAATAATGTTGCAGATGACCAATTATAGGATAATACAAATTTCACCAAACGGTTATCAATGTAAATGTGTAGCATGAAAATATGTAAAATAACTACAGATAACAATATACTTTTACCTGTGATAACCTCCCAAGATGATGCTACGGAGGGATATAGTTTTCCATGCCAGTACTGCAAGACATGAAAGTAGTGAGTTATTCAATGGTTCAGAGGGGACTACAGTGAATATCCCACACGTAGAAAGCTGTATTCCACGAGACAGTAGCCGAACGGAATACAGCTTTCTGAGTGTGGGATATTCACTGTAGTCCACTCTAAACCATTAATGATGATTTTATCCTATTTTTGATTACAAAAGACAACAATAATAATTTTGATTTCCGTGGTATATATTCCAAACCTGAGCAAAATTTATACACAGAACTATGATCTGGTGTCTTGCCTGTAGATGCTGACCTGCACGTTCCATCATGAGTACTAACGGGAGGGAGGTCTACGTCCATTTCACTCATGTATGCCTTCAACAGTTTTTTTTGCCCTTTTGTCTGCTTTTATGGTATTTTCGGGCGTTAATTTCTTCGTTTTTGCTTCCCTTTCTTTTGTTGAAAGGTGGGCAAAATGACGCTTTTGTCCAGATTGGACGCCACCACACTGCGAGTCCCGAAGCAAATTTGCCATTTTGTCGTCCGCTAGAAGCTGCGGCTGTGGTAATTGTGGGTTGGAATCATTGCCAAATTTAAGTGTATTCATTGGCCAGCATTAAAGCGATGAATACACAAATATGATAAAACGAAATATTTTTGAGGATGGGTCCTTAAGAAAAGGATTCCCATATTATTTAAAAAAAAAAACAACTAATGTTTCGGAATGTTTGTGAATTTATAGGAGTCCCATATCATTATAAAAATCCAGAAGTAATGTTCAGGAATCCTGTTGACTGGGTGAAAGGATTTGCATATCATTAAAAATAATCCAAAAGTAATGAAAGCGCAAACTCTTAAACAAGGTCGCCACACCAAAACGATGTACATGATTGTATGCATGTATTTACAAAAAATATTATTCACTGACTGTCTTTGAACATTTGCATGCAATGTCCAGATCTTGTCTTCTTAAAACCAAGGAGTGTGGCTTCGGTCCCTATTAAAACGAAAACTTGTACCTTCAGTATCAAATATACACCTACAGAGATTCTAACATTCAAATCTTAAATTAGGGACATTTAAGTGAGAACATCAGGAACTATGCATATTTAACATATATATTTAAGCAAATACTCTGCTGCAATGCGGGACAAACATGTTAAAGTTGTCCAAATTTAAGCTAATTTCTGGAACTGTCCCTGATGATGAGGGATAGTTGGCATCTCGGTACCTACAGAGGCCTATTGTACATGCATTTTCACCATATATATACATCATACATGTCGATGCATGACACATAATTGAAGCTGCAAGAACATTTACACCAACCCTAGCTTTTCAGGCATATAAAATGTATGCAGTGTGCAACTCAGCCTTGCAATCACAAGTTCCCGCTGTATTTTTATCTTTGAATTATCTCTGCACAGTCCTCTTTGCTTACGTATACGTTCAACTGATATAACTTACCTCAAGACCTCACAATTGCGTAAACTTGAAGAGCTGGATCAGCAGGCATGTCTCTCCACAATTCAACATGGCAGTTCTGGTCATGCAACCATCAACACCCAAACAGCCACACATCATGTGACAGCTAGGATATAACAGGATTCCACGATGAGTGAAAAGTAATGTTACAGTACCATATCTCTCTCCTCATAAAGGGTTCCTTTTTCTCCCAAGGAATCCAAATGAATCCTAAAGGAATCCCAGTTTGCCTTAGAACTCCAGAAGAAATCTAAATGTTTTCCATACATAATTTATTTACTTGGACTAGAGAGGTCAAATTGTCAGTTACCTATGATACCAGTAGCACCACGTTTAGTTTGAGGGGAATAATGAGACAAAATATGTTTAAAGGTATAAAATTTCATATCTCAAAAAGTAATTGTATTAAACTTACCAAGTTTGTAGGATATACAGAACTATCTAATGCTAGCATTATATGTAGCATCAATGACCCTGACTATTTTTTATAGGTAAGGCCATTAGATTTCAAAGAGGGATTTTGTAATGGCAATGTATAGTTTGGGCATCAATGGCAAAGGGAATCAAGCATCCAGATTAAAATTGCACTAGTGCACATTCTGCGTAAAACAGTACTTGGTGACCTATTTTGGGGTGATTGTTAGTGCAAGTCTATTGTTTTTATTCAGAAACCCAAAAAGTTATTACCTGATTTCAACAAACAGACCATGTGTGGAAAGCTGTAGGCAAGGTGTATATTTTGATTTTTTTTTAATCTGAGTTTAAGGTCAAGGTCAAGTAGCCAGTTGGAATATCAGCTTGTGAATGATCTTTACCACCGAGTTTTTTAGTTAAGCCCATATAACCTGTAAGGCTTATCAAGTGGATAAAAATCTATGTTGGCCTTAATGTTGGTGGCACTTCATATAGTATTATGTAAAATACAAGTCAAAATCTTACAATCAATCATGAAATCCTGATTTTTTTTTTGATGAATCTTCATTAATATAGCATGTTTGTAAAAATGTCCCAAATCTTGGTTACTTGTGATATCAATGGTACTACATATGAATTAAGCAAAATTTTGAGTAAGATTGTCTTAAAGGTAAAAATATTCCATATTTTTCAAAAGGATTGAAGTAAACATGCCGAATTTGTAAGATGCATAGATAATGAAAGATGCTAATATGGTATGTAATATCAGTGAGCCTGACATAGTTCTGTGAGGTCACAAGATCTGTTAAGTTGGAGCATAAACAATAAACCAGTAGCATGTGCATACTATTGATATTTGCATGTTATAAAAGCAGTTCAACTTGGTAAAGGCGAGCTAACTGGTATGCACATGGAATGCTTCTGTGGTGACAGCATGCACAAGGTGTTTGTAGGCTATATGCATGCAGTCCATTTGCTATGAAAGCAGTCTAGATTGGTCGATGACCTTTACAGTATTTAAAGTCTTAAAATATATTTTTCATTCGAAACAAAATGTTCACCATCAATGGCAGAAGGGCGAAAGAGAAATTCAAGAAGCGTACTGCGGAATTTGAAATGAACCCGACAGCAGCCCGTGATATTCCCGTTCTGAAATCAAAACCCAACAGGCCTGCTGCAGCTAAAGCCAAAGCAGTTCCAAGTACATCCACAGCAGGAGCATCTCGAAGTGGTATGTACACAGACTATATCTTGTCCATTTGCTTTGTACAAGTTGTTAAGCCTCACAAATACTGCCCCTATTATATGATCCACCTTGCTTCATATACAAGGGAAAAAGGATTAAATATATATGAACTCTGTTGTTTCCATGTTGTGCAATCAGAACACTGCTACTGGCACCACATCAAGGAGAACAGGAAATGTGACTTACTTATGATTTAAAAATAAAATGAAATTTCGTATCTGGAGAAATCATAAACCTTTTAACAAAATGTTTATCAAATATGTATGATGTGTGAAAGTTTAATATTGCATATGGCTGACTTTCTCAAGGTCACAAAGGGAATCCATTCATGGTAAATATTTTCTTCTGATGGGCATTTGACCTGAATTTGTGGCGATACATAGAAATACCATTACAGTAATATTGTTCAGACAGACGCTTTTGAGATGTAAAGTCATGGTTGTGCTACTCGTGGTGATTATTAGAACTAACATATTGGTATAAAAAACACAATAAATCCATTATTGTGACAATAAATACTGGTACTGTCAGCATATAGGTAAACACGTGAATGAGCCAAATCTGGCAGATAACTGATGAAATTTAACAATTGAAGGTATGCCCAATATTAAACCTGTTGTAGATTAATAAATAAATCAACAATCTGTGCTGTGCACAGGCGTAAGCCTATGATGATCCCAATGCTTGGTGGTTAACAATCGAGGTATTTGAATAGGGAGACTACATTAAATATTTAAATATGCAAATATAGCTTTCTCGTGAAAAAAAAAAAGACTTCACCAGAAATATGATATTCAATACCCCACAGGATTTGCCTAAGTGATCTATTCTCTCTTGATAACAGGATGGTTTAATCTACTCTCCACTACCGCATTGGCCTTCACCTGGAGGCCTAAGATTTTTCTTTGTTTCATGAGTAATCACTATATTTATGCTTCATTTATCACTGGAATTTAGCAAAAGTTGTTCAGTCAACCACTTATTTTTTCACTTGTGATAATAAAAAGGACTTAAAACAACACAATATTCATCCTGGCTCCTGTAGTATAGAGTAACATATTGTGATGCTAAACTCTATGATTCGGGCAAATACGGATCATGAAGCTTGCCATTGCAAGCACATGGCAGGTGAATTAGCTGTAGCTAAACCTTGATGATACTTGCAGGTGGAGACACCTGGTGAATAAACAAAGTGCAATATCCTTATTAGCCAGTTGTTGTGGACGGGATATGGGATATCATGAATATATGTTGCTTTCAAACCAGTATTGCCACCTACGAGGACTTCCGTCATTGTAGACACAAAATACAGATCCAAGAACTCCTGACTCCAATTTGGAGAGGCTTAATCTTTTTCTGAAAGATATGATAGCCAATTTTAATGTTTATGTTTCATGAATAGATTCATCACCGGAAGGCCATTACCAAACTAAACACATTCAAGGACAGGAACCCATGCGCACAAGTGCGGACATTGACTGTTTTGGCGGTAATGTGACACCCTGCACCAAAAAATTCTATAAGAAGATGAAAGGAAAGGTAAAATTATAATTTTTGAATGTATTGTACATTCAAATAGTGTATTGATCCGTGGTGGTAAACATGTGCATAAAATAGTCATGATTGTAATGTAGCATTGCTTCCCATTGTAATACACATGACCAAATTTAAATTGCGTGATTGATAGAATAATAAGAATACTTTCAATGACATGTCAGTATCTTGGCCCCTGAAAAGCCATGTGTCGTAATTAAAAGTTCAATGGTACTAGAGTTGTAACAATGATATGATTTAGTAAGCCTCTGTAACATGTGACACATTATACTCAGCTGAACTTACACTTCAATCATTGAGTCAGGCTCAGAACTTTATAGCCAGCCCTCATGCAGAAAACCTGGCTCGGTATCATCATGAACGTGGTAAAAAGCAGCTATTTTTAACTAACAAAATAGGAGATGAACTAAAAGAAAGTTTTTCATGCGGAAAGCATCATGCATCCCCCCAGCAGGTGCTTCTCACCAGGGGTCACCTTCTAAGACAGCCACCATTCTTCTGCAAAAAGTTTGACCTTTGACATCAAGGTCAGCTCTGAGCAAATTTAAGTGAACTCTCAATTGGGTAAATAATGACCATGTTTGATGGACTTCAATCATACCTATTTGAACATGTGGCAGGGAAACCATTGTAAAAAACAAGGCATTGTGACCTTGAAGTGAAGGTAATCCACACTCATACAAAAAAATCCGAAGATGTATGGAGTATCTGTTTCAAACGTCTCAAGTGTAACTGGCTTACACCTTTGAAGAAGTCAAAACCCGATTGACTTACATGGTAATAAAAAGGAATGGAAAAACACCCCCCCCCCAAAAAAAAAACCAGCTTGTAAATATCTACCCAATTTACATACCCACCAAGTTTGAAGTTGATCTGGCCAATTGTTTCGGAGCAGAAGTTGAAAAGGTGACTTAGCATTGCAATCCCTACTGACTTACATACTAATTAATAGAGGTATATGCAGTTTGACCTTTCAAGAACACTTGGGTTTAAAATAAACTAGACAAATTGAAAGCCAATAGGTAATTTGCTATTAACATTTAATAGTAACCTTGGGCCTACAATGCACCATTCAGAAGGTGTTGGCGAATACATGTATGTGACAACTGCTGAGTCAGTAAAAGAATGCAAAAAAAAATTGACCTTGACCTTTGACTTCAAGGTTATATATTATTCTGTGGGAAAACAATTCCCAAAACCATACATTATCTATACCAAACTTGGAGGCAATAGGTAGAGGGAACAGACATGCAAGAAAATAAGATACACAGCAAAGCGTAGGTTTACAGGACTGAACATGCATCTCCGCTACGGCATACTGAACCACATCACTGAAGATGTACCCTTTTTGCAAATAAGCAGACACTTTTAAAGCAAACTAAAATCATTGGGTTATAGGGTGACAGAGAGGATTAATATGAGTTTTCGTTCCAATTGATCTGTCATCAGGGCAACTTAATCATATATATATATATATATATATATATATGTATATATATATATATATATATATATTTTCAAAGTTTTTTTAATTGCAACCATTTAATTAAAATTTTGATTTTACTGCTTTGTACAAAGTTCTTATTAAACCTATGGATATTTAAGCCCTAGATAATTGTGTTTTCATTTCCAGAGGTGGTTTACCAGTGAAAAAGGTGGAAATAAAATACAGCGAAAATTAAGCAAAGTAGCAGTATTAGCTGACTTTTATGATTAAACTGATATATGTTGTCTTCTGACTTCAGTAAATAACATTGGAATACATGTTGCCTCTTTAATGATATTTCTCTGAAAACGTGGGAGGGCAGCAGCTATGAAATGAAATTTCGGTACTTCAGTTGTCATAAAATACATATATAAGGTTGTGTCAAGGAGTGTGGTAAAAAGGTTCAAGGATTATTTGAAATGTTGAAGAAGGGTGGAATTTTAGTTCCGCAGATGGCAGCACTTGGCAGTGTCCAATTGCATACATTCTGTTAAAGTGAAACCTGATTATAATGACAATTCAGATAGTTTAGATGTTCACCTAAGGACACAAGCTTTGAGGGACTCTAACTCAAATCCCTTTGCTATGTGGCTCATTCATCTGGCATATTTATATAGCTAATACATTTTGCAGGACAGATAGCGTCATTATATTGGGCTTTTATTCTGTTTGGTCCACAGGTTTCAAAGGGATCTGCTGTGCAACTATGCAAGTTAAATGCAAATGATCGCCCTCAAGTGATTCCTTTGAGGTCATAAAAGGGTCTATTTTTGAGATCAGTTAAGGATGCTAAATTCTCAACATTTTTTTAATCAGAACTTTGAGAACTGTACTCAATCTTGTAAGCAACACTGCTCTCCAAAAAAACCTTCTTGGAAAGCGACATATTTTGAAACTGATACCAAAATACTTCGAACGTATATCAATATAATGCAGGATATTTTAATTGCTGCCTGTCTTACTCTACTAGGAAATACATGTTGGTACAGGCAGGTTCTTTTATCAAACAGGGCAAAATGTGTTGCTGTCTCAATAGTTTAAAAATGGGAAATAATTAAATTTTAAAGCAGTCATACTTATATTTCATAAGACGCATTGAGAATGAATTTGGACGATCGAATCACCATCTGTTAGAAATATTCTTCATTACTGCAAATGTGAGCAGCGCTGATGGTGTAACTATGAATATGCCTCTGTGCATGCAGTGTATACTTTAGCTAAAGATACCCAGAATAGAGCCATGGGTGGATTTCAGCCCCATTTCGCCTTGCAAGCCTTGGCTGCAGGGGTCTGACCTGACCTGGGCTTCACACAACACCCAGGAACTCAACCCAATTGCCATTGTGTAATCAGTGAAATAACACATTGGTCAATAGATCAGGGGCTCTGATTAACATCATCAAATCCATGAACTTCTCTTTTCAACTTTTAGCACAAATGTGGAATTCATGTTAATTTTGAGAAAATGTCATGTCGAATTGACACACTGGTCCTAACAGTTGGCTGACAGAGATGAACTTGTGCCTTTATTTTATACCATAGTGCAAGGGAAAGTGGACCCAGGCAGCTGTTATAGTAATTCAGATTTAAAAAGAAGGTGAAATAAAAAGGCTGGCTTAGAGTGTGTGAACGGTGATCAGCAGCTGGCCTCAAAGAATGCTGGACTTGGGTACGGAAACCGGAAATGGGGGAAAAATCTATTTTCTTGGCAGCTGAGGTTCACACATCATACATTGGAAATGATTGTTCAAGTTGCCTAGGGACAGGGTAAAATATACGCCAAAGTGTGGACTGTTTCAGTGCAAGGTTTCTGGTGGGTGAACAGCTTTCCTCAACATGTTTTGGGCATCAGAGGAAAGTTGCTGACATAGATCATTGTGATGCTTGTGCTGTCTTCTGGCACGTGTGGGCACACTGTTGCTTGAATGGAAGATTGGTATACATATATGAATCTACATATTCTGTCATTATGTTAATGCAAAGTACAGTGACTTTTGCTGAAATCGGTAATTAAATTGTTATCTTTTTCCCTCCATCCAGTCTTATGAGATGTTTAGGAAGCCAAGGGGGACAGCTTTAATAATGAATTTAAAAAAATTTGCTGGGAGGTACACGACACGTGAAGGAACAGATGTGGATAGGGATCGTTTGAAAGAGCTGTGGGAGAAACTGCACTTTGAAGTAAAAATCTACAATGATGAAGAGGATCTCACTGCTCGAGTAAGTGTTACTGACAGGTGGGATTGTTCCAAACAGTGCCAATCAGAACAACAACCTTAAAGTTCAAGCAGAAAACACTGACACTAAAAATGTTACAGACATGAATTAAGGCCATCTCTGTTGCTAAATAAATGTCCAGTTGTAATAAGTAAAGGAATATATACATGGGACAATATTCATGCATGCCAATTATGCCTCTTCCAGAGCACTATTTGAAATACAGGAAAACCTGTGTTCAGTGAGCACATTGTGGAGCAGCCAGACATGTCCTCAAGACAGGTATCTTGTTGGCAGTCAGTTGGCTCATAGGATCCTTATGTACATGTAGTGCATGTCGATGGTCAGACCGAAAATTCAATTTGTTACCAATTACATAAAAACCCGCCGTTAATTTTGTACCTGCATCCACTATCAGGGCAATCTGCTCCATTAAGCTCTATCCTTGCCTCACCAGAGGCTCTCAGCTCTGGTGCCCAATGTTGCTACTCAATTCACAGCCTGGGGGGCGAGTTTTGTGTCTCATACAATATTCCTCTTTTGGGGCCCACTGCCGCCTACATCTGGTCATTTCAAGGCATTGAATTTACGTTTTCAAGTAATGCTTATACTGGGAAGGTCCCATTATGTATTGTACAGTGCATTCCTTCAACAAATTAATCTTCCGTTAACACTAATGACACATATATTTTGGATGCTACCTCTTCAAAATATCCAATTCGGACTAACCCAAGGACCTGGCTGCTATTTTGTGGATTCCGTACACAATGGTTTGTAAAGATAGTAATGTGATGATCAGGGATGGGGAGTGGGGGTATTTGTATGAAAGCATAAATATGTATTTTGCAAATACTTCAGGGCATCAGAAATGATATGATATGTGCTGTGGCCATGATTCACTTTGATATCCGAATCAAATGTATTTTTGTGGGACTATACGGCAATGCATTGCACCATGTTCAAAATGGTGCTCACCAATGTGCATTTGCCAGGGTATCGTGTGGCATTTAGATTTGTAACTTTTCACTGATGGCTCAGCAGTGGGCAATCCTGGATCTTGTCGGGCTGCTGCTGTGGTGTAAACAAAGGGCCTACAAAATGAACCCATTCCGATAGAGCGGCCAGTATTTTGCTAGAGTACAAGCTATCATGGTGAAATTGTTTCCATAAAAGTTGCTGTTGAATACCTGCTGGATATGAGCATTACAATTTTGTAACAGTTCATGTATTGTCAGACTAAAGAGCAGTCATTTCCAGGATAACATCAAGAGACATCCATGTCTGCCATCAGTCTCTCATTGATAAAATTATAGTAAATACTAAAAAAAAAACCCTGAAAGATCACAGGGTGACAGTTAAGGTAGTCTGGATACCTGGGCATGTTAGCATACTTGGCAATGACCTTGCCGACTAAGATGCCAACTCTGCAGCACATGATGCAAGCAGATCCCACAACGTTGGACAAGTAGCAATCAGCACTTTTTCTAAAAGACTCGATCAGATGCTTTAAAACCAAATGGATAAGACATTAGGATAGCACACACAATGCACAATGTGTCTATAAACATTGCTCAATTGTTGCACCTAGGTGTAAAAACTTCTGCCTGATCATACTCAGGCAAGCTAAAGTTAAAATAATTAACTGAAACGTGGTCACCATCGCTTGTGATCACACTTAACAAACTAAAATTGGTTGAAAGTCGCATTTGGGGATTTGAAACTGCTTTTGAAACAATTCAGCATACCATCCTTAACTGCCCACTTTATCATTCTGAAAGAGAAATCTCACATACCTTAATTAGGCACTAAACACCTGTGCCCAAATGTAATATCTCACTAAATGACCCATATGGCCTTAAGTGAGAAATGCAGCTACCCAGCAGGCTGTTGCCAGATACCTTGCTGAGTTCATGATGGCCATAGATTTTAACATATAGATTTAACACACTGGAACCGGAAACACATAGAGAACACAACACTGAGTAAATAAATAATAACCATTGAGAAAATCCACACATCCATCACTGACATCACGTAGTAGAATCTTTTTTTAGACAACAACAACAACTTTTGTAACAATGATAACTGCTTAAGACACAACCAAGTAGGCAGATTAAAGTAAAGATAGTAAGTCATGCTTAAAAAGTACTTCAACGACTGCTTGCCCTAGTTACTCGGAGAACGGATACTTGGAACCTATCAGAATATCATGATAATGTTTACCGAGCAATCAAGGCTATGCTCTTTCACCAAATACCTGTGGGTATGCCACTATGCTGCTTCCCTGGCCCAATTTAACCCTCCAGACAAGGGTCGATCAACTTTTTTTGGGGTGGGTGGGTGGGTGGCGGTTTAAGAATATATATATATATATATATATATATATATATATATATATATATATATATATATATATATATATTTATATATATATATGTACATATATATACATATATATGTATATATACATATGTATGTATATATATATATACACATATATATATATATATATATATATATATATATATATATATATATATATATATACATGTATATATATATGTATATATACATACATATATATATATATATGGTTCACAAAATTTATTTAGGGTCGGGCCTTTTCTGTAGGGTCGGCTGGGTTACCAGAAGTACACACATTTTTATGAGGCCTGAGATAACATCGACATTTGTTTAAACATGTTTCAAATGGGTTTTCCTTCCTCCTTTGCACAGATAAATACATATACTTTATTGCATACGTGCCCTCTTTGGGGCAGAGCACAAATCAATGCGGCATTATGGATTGACATCTATGTATATCTGTATCTGCAAACATTACCTCTTTGATGTCAGTTTAATTTGTAACCTGGAGGCAGCTTGTATATTAGTAAAGCAAAATATATGTTAAACTTTAATCTCCCTTAATTTTGTGCCATGTCTTTGCATTTTGCACATCGGAAAAAGGGAAACCGCATTATGCTAGAAAAACATTTTTGTGTATTTGTCATACAGTTTGTTCCCGATTTTTTCATAGAAACATTATGGTGCCTATTTAAACAAATATTTGGCCTTTTTAGAGTTCCAACTGTTCACAGAAGAGCAGTTCCCACTTAACACACGTCCATTAACATGGGAAGTATTTTCAGAATGAAACAGGACCAAATAAAAATGCTCGCGTGGACCGGTTCTATTTTTGCATAGACTAATATTCGGGTGTATGTGCTTCTGTGCGTATCAATGTATATTGATTTATATATAAAAATCTGGGCTATTTTGATTTTCCAACATACCTATTTGCCCTCCTAAGAAAACAGACATACTCATAGATCTAACTTATCAGGCTATTTTTATGGCTAAATTCAGCTTGTTGGGTAATATCAGATTTAAGTATATAAAAAACAAGATAAATATTAACGGTCGGTAGATTATAATTCAACTTCTGTAGTAACAGTGTTTGCATAACCATTAAGTTTCATTAAAAAAAACCAGTAAGTTTCTTTCAAAAAGAGCTCCATAGTTGAGCATAATTGTATTGTGCGCCGCCTGCCTAAATTTGCTCTCAGGCTAGTGATACCCCTTTATAATATGTGGGCACCATGGTTCCGACTTTACTATACTCGCTGTTTTGATACCTCCAAAATTTATTATGATATGGTGGTTAAGTATTAACTTTTTTGTCTACTATGTGGGTCCCACCATTAATATTACAAAAAGAGAGCATTGTGTTTTTAATTTATAGTTTTGGAAATTTTGTGTTCTATATGGGGTATTCCTTTTCATACTACTATTTTGTGTAACTTTCAGCAAATGGAAAAGAAATTAAAGAAGTTTGCTTCTTCTGAAGAACATGCAGCTGCACAGTGTGTGGTGATTTGTATTCTCAGCCACGGGGATAGAAATGGGGCAATAGTTTGCTCTGATGGTAACATTGTTCCGCTGGATAACCTCAAGAAATATTTTGATAATCAAAGATGCCCCAACCTTCGTAATAAGCCAAAATTGTGGTTTATTCAGGCCTGCCGGGGAGGTGAGTGTATCTTTGTATATTTTTATTTATTAAATATGAAAACAAAAGTGCTGAGATACTACTTTAGTACTATGGAATTATATGAAATGCTTGAAAGGACATGAGCGACATTTTACTTGGAGTTACATCAAAAACTGAGTAAAATAGATGGAAATTGATTTCTGCAAACATAGTTATTTCAGAGGTTGGAATGAATTATCTGTTAATATAATTAACTTTTTAAAACTTTTTTTAAATGTACAATTTGTTTATCATATCATAACAATTTTTCTTGATGGACACACAGGCAAGTCAATATGCATTAGTAGTGTTTGGAAAATCTGTATGTAGGAAAGTGTCAAAGCAGTTTTGCCATGGTGTAGAGTGTAAAATGCCTAATCCAAGGACTGAATTATAACTCCTATTGAAAGTTGGTGATATTGAATGAAAAACAAAATGTAGCATTGGTTGGCAGATGCAGACGATGCTTATGATGTTTGTTGGCTTTTTCAGTTTTCACTTAGTAAGTTTTGAAAAAAAAGCAAAGTCCAGACTCCCACAAACTTTGTCTTTAACTGCCAGTGAGTGGTAGATTCCCTGTATGTCTTCTGCCTGTTATAAATTCTAAGATACATTACAACACTATTTTGTAGCATGGTGATTTTCTGTGATGTTTTATATCTTTGTGTGCAACTGCAACTGAGTGGTAGATTCTCTGTTTGTCTTCTACCTGTTATAGTTTCTGAGATACATTACAACACTAGTTTGTATCATGTTGGTTTTCTGTGATGTCTTATACATTTGTGTGCTGTTAACCCTTCCCCTTGAGTTCAAACTAAGTCGACAAATTTCCTTTGCGTCTAACACCACGGGCGAATCTGCTGACCTCAAACATGTAATCTTAATAGGTCTCTTCTACAATTGCCATTCTAACTTTTTATTAATATTGAAATATGTCAAAAACATTGAAGCATAAAAGGTTAATGCTTCACCACCAGCAAGGTTTGGCAGGTTTAAGCAATAAGGGTTAAACAATCCTGTACTCAATCAAATTTGAGACTGAGTCCTCAAAGAGAATTGCAACGGTGTAGAGTTGTTATGTATGATAATTGTTCATATGAACTTAAACTTGTATGTAAAGAAACATTGCACTGAAACTGCCCCCCCCCCCCATGAACTGATGAGGCCATTCTTACTTCAGTAGAAAAAGAGCCACATTCGAGAGATATGTGAAATATTGAGTAATTTTGGTATTAGTAAGTATACTTACCCCTCGACCACCATTGTCAAAACCTCTGTGTCAGGGCATAAGGCCCAAGACAATTACTGTGAGTGCACATGCTTGTTGCCAAAAACCCCTCGATCCTGTGCTGCCATATCTAGATTCTTCATGGATCCTGGTGGTGACTGCGGACTTGCATGCCCCCTTCGTCCTTTCTCGTTAATGTTTGTAGACATCACCTATGTGAAGAAAGCAGGGTGGTAGAGTTGGCTTTGACCTTACCGACCTGCCTGTGAGCACACTGGTCAGGTCCAGTGAAAACCCATTGAGAAGTGCACTGACCTTTACACTCCATCTGAGTCACAACCCAAAGGGCACCTTTTGCGGGAATTTCGCTAGTGGCTGCCCTGAAGGGACCAGGGAAGTCATACAGATCAGTATCAGGAACCTATGTAAAGGAGTCTGTTCAGCCTGAAAGGGCATACATGCTCTCCTCTAGCACTATCATATCACACAAGTAGTCCTCAACAAATGTGATGGATGATCGCCAGCAGAACGCCCAGAGAAGGTCAACAACAGCTATGTTCCTTAGGGCATTCCAGGAGGCAGCAAAGGCTTGTACCTTGTGCACTCTAACTGAGACCTGCTCCAAGGCACCAGGCCTATCCAGAGTGGCTGGTGGGCCTTGAGGATCGTCTGCTTGATCCACAAAGAGATCAGGTTTCTGCAAAGTTGCTCCTTCCAAGGGTTAAAAAGAAGGTGTACATGTAGCCCATGAAACTGTCAGTGTGTGAGAAATACCATTGTGACACTCTCATGGCACTCAAGACTCTTTCCTGCAGGAAAAGCACTGTATCCATAGCATGGAGGGTAAAGGCCTTCAAGGCCATAGCTGGATCTTGATCACCTAAGTACGTTGCAAGGAAGCCCAAATGAGGCCTCAGTGTCACCTAGGACTGGTCAGGCAACAATTGGATTTGGGTATGTGCTAGAGCTTGGATCTCGCCCCTCCTAGCCACCAAAGCCAGTTTTAATGGAAAACAAGCTTTCCATACATTGTACTTGGGGTCCACAAGACTGGCTTCCTCCAGACACTCAAAGGGCCACTTCCTCAGCATTGTCAAGACCAGGGGCAAGTTTCGCTGAGGCAGGACTTGCCTATCAGCTGGTCTGTCTCCATAGCACAGAGGGTAACACCCTTAAAGATGGTAGTTGGATGTCAAGCAACTTTGTTTTTTTGCAAGGAAGCCCAAATAATCTAGGCCTCAGTGTCATCCATACTGAAAAACCTCTGTTGCAAATGTGCTGTGCCACAACCACCAAGCACAGAGGTTGAGCACTTGCAAGTTCCTGGGGAACACGCTCATCCATGATTGCACAAAAATTTTTGGTAATGCTGGTAAATGTAGTGGAGGCTAAACACTTAACTCCAACTAGTCCTGTTGTCACATATCATGAAGATGTGATGCTGTCTGACCTCCCACGTGAACTCCCCACCCAGATTAAGAAGAGTCATTGTAAATATTGAGCTGGGCCTGCAAAGGAGCCAGCGCCCATTCCCCCATATGGTTGACCATGGTAAGTGCCAACAGTCCATATCCATGTGTCAGGGCATTGAGGATGAAAGAATCGTATCAGATTCCCATTGCACATGGAAGGCAGAAAGACCCCTAGCAACTGGGTGCTCTGAGATGTCTGGAGCTGTGGCGGAGGGCAACACTGAGACTGGATGGTCCAGAGAGCAGGAGTCAAGAACCCTGTGGCTTGCCTGACATCTTCCTTTTGCTGCAGATTTTGCCTGTCTCAGATCGCTGCCTGCTTTTCCTAGGATGTTGGGGCACTGAGCGTAGTGTGCAAGTCAAAGGGTGAGTGGAAGTGGTCTGAGTGCCACATTTTGGGGCAGAGACAGCCAAGGAAGAACGTATCCCAACAAAGTTGGTCAACACCTTGTATGCATTTGTGGAGCAGGCCCAAAGGTCCCCCATCAGGTGAATGACTTCTGCCATCTTTCCTTCAAAAAGAGTTCTGGGGAAAAAGCAACCCTTCAGTGTTCTAAAAATATTGGGTCAGGCAACTGCTGACCCTGGAGGTAGGGGTCCCTCTGCAACAAAGGTTCACCTATAATATGCAGGCAGTTTGGACCTGGTAGTCAACAGCTCACTACAACCAAGCTGCAAGAAGTGATGCCTAATTGAACCTGTCTTTCGCAGCCTTTGTAATATGTACATACCCCTTGAGGTAATAAATGAGACACCTTACTCCAGCCAAAGGGACATCAGAGTACAATGCATTAATTTGGATCGATCTTCTGGCTTCCAACTTGAATCTCTTGAAGGCCTGGGTATATGCAGTGATGGACTTCCTCTGCCAAGAAATTCCTCCCTGTCCAAATCTACAGGAAGATTATGGGATGGAAAGATCTGCTCAGAGGATGAGATGAGTACCATTGGCCTGCAATCCAACTGCAGGAACCATCCTTTGTGCCTCTGAATCGAGGTTCCAAGACTCGGGTCTTGTGAGCGGGGTGGTAATATCAAAGCTTTCATTAACACTTTCCAGTCTGGGCTATATACAGGAGCTACCAAGTGTCTGGTGATTTTGGGCAAAATGCACCAGGGTTGGACCCTGCTAAATCATTACTACTGTAGAACTACTCTTAAAATATATATACCAAAATGTTCTATGAAACTTGCAGTCCCAGGTTCTATATATGTTACCATGGAAATTATGGGGCTAACACTTGGTTGCCATGGCAACCAAAGTACTGCTTCATGGTCTGAAATTTTGCCAAAAATCACGTTTGACACAATAGAGTGGGCCAATGAAGAAAATAATACATTCCTCTCAAGTTTTCAGTGCTGGAATCATGACAATTTAGATCACAAATATACATATGGATTTTGCTTTGAAAGATATTCATTTTTGAACAATCATCCCTGGGTACTGTTGCCATGGCAACCATCTAGTATTACCTTTCACATTTAAATGCTGGATTACTACATTGCACTTTCCTTTAGTTTCACAGCAGGTAAACAATTTCACACTAAATGGCACCATTGAGCATACTAACAAAGTCTATGTTCTAAAACTTTTACCACTAGTGCTGTGGAACAAGGTTTTAGCATCTTTGTTGTTAAAAATAGGCCAAGGTCATTCAAGGTCACATGATCTGGCCGCCATCTTGGATTTCTACTGATTTTAAACAAAATTCTGTATCATTTGATTGTGACACACAGTTGACCAGTCCAAGACTTGCTTATAGTGAAAAAGAAAACAGCATATATGTCAAAAACCACTTCCTTGCCACAATGTACAACATTAATACACTTAAATCAGCATATTTTGTGCCACAATGACCACAAAAGTACCGGATACACTGCAAGTTACCTCCATTGCTTTTAATTCATTTTGGAGAATATTGATAACAGAGGCATTTTGAAGTATCAAGAACTTTATTTGACAATCATAACAATAAATGTTTTCAAAGTTTTAGCATATGTGGGGTGGGAATAGACCTTTAAATATTTGTTGCTAAAAATAGCCAAAGGTCACTCAAGGTCACAGGACCTGGCCGCCATCTTGGATTTTTGCAGCTTTTTAAACGAATTTTGCTTCATTTGCATGTAAAATATAACTGATCGGTCTAAAATGTATTTATAGTTTCAAAGAAGGCAGCATATATGTCGAAAAGAACTTCCTCACCACAATTTACACTATTTCAGCTCTTAAATTGATAATTTTGTGAGGAATGAACCATAATAATGCCCTATACACCTGTATGTTACCTCCATTGCTGTTTATTTATTAGGGGTATACTTATTAAAGACGCACTTTGGAATACCAAGAGCTATATTTCACAATCACAAGAGGAAATGGTCTCAAAGTTTCAACACATGGGGTGTATATAGACTTGAACAAATTTGTTGCTACTTATCGCCCAAGGTCATTCAAGGTCACATGAACTGTCTGCCATCTTAAACTATTGTAGCTTTTAAGCAAACTTTTTGCTTCATTTCACTGAAAAATGCTGTTGATCAGTCCAAAATAATTAGCATGTCAAAGAAGACAGTAGATATAGCATGTGAGAATTCCCTCCCACAGTTTATACCATTTTAGCTCTCATATTTAAAAATCACTGGGCATTGACCATAATAGTGTTTTACACCACTGTATGTTACAGCCACCAATGTTTATATTCAGTTGAGGGGTTGTAAATAAATAATACATTTGGGTGAATCAAAAACTTCAATTAACAATCACAAGAGACGGTCTCAACACATAATTAATGTTTGTGGAAATAGATCTTCAGATTTTGGTTGCTATATAAACCCAAAATTATTGAAAGTCACATGTTCAATCCACCATTCACGATGTTGCTGCTAATGCAGTATTATAAGTGCCAGTTGATATTGTATGACTGGCAAGCTAATATTTACCACAAGTACAGAAAATACACCCAGTACACCACTGTCAAATTTAACATCGCCACAAAGCAGGTTCATGGAACATCAGATCACTTCTCGATATATTGTCCTTGTTGAACTCATTTACTTTTGTTTTGACCTCAACAGGCTTGCCTGTTGAGGTCACATCACAATAAAACCAGCTTCTGGTGCTCTGAGGGTACCTTCCCTTTCTACACATAAAGGTTGGAAAAGAAAAAGAAAAACAGAACCCAAGACAACGACCACAAAAACTGTTGACCACAAAGGATTAATCTGACAACAAAATATCGGAGAGCAAGCAAATTTTAATCTAATCAGAAGTTTTTATTGGTTGTATGAATATGCAAGTTAGAATGTACCTAAAACATTATGATAAATGTTACATCTAAACACCAATCTTCTGTTTCATTTGACATAAAAATTACATTCAGCCTTTGTTAAGTATCAGTTAAAAGAAAATTAAAAGTTTACATATTTCGCAAATACAGTGCACCTGAAAAAAGAAAAAAAAATATCATTCTGCTGGATGTGGCCTGTAATATTTGCAAGTTGCCAGAGTGCTCCAAGCATATGAGTGGAATTTGAATTGCAAAACTGTTTTACTTCATTGTGTAAAAATACAATCAATTCAGACAACCCAAAAAAATAATATTATTGTGACAGGGATAATAGGGTCAAGAAAATCTGCATAACCAACACATTACCTTGAGTATATTGCTGCCATATTCCAGTGTGACCAACTGCATTGGTGAAATGAATTGTCTCCAGCAAAAAAACATGTGACCCTGTAAGGGAGCAAACAATCATCTGGTTAGATAAAGTGTTCTGTTCTTATTGAAATGAAAAATACTAGCATGCTTATACTACTGAAAATTATTAAACCTAATGTCATGTCAGAAAGGCAACTGGTCCATCTGAAACGTTCCAAATTTGAAGCATCAAGCAGCCTCTTGATAATGAGCTAGTTTATGTTTTCTTATTAAAAAAAACGATCAGCAAGATTAATCAGTAATGCAAAAAATGGAAACTCAGCGTACTGAACGTTCGAGTCTGGACATTGGTCAGCTTGTGTCAGAGAAAGATTCTGATGTGTCAGCTGTCACTTTGAAAACAAGCTGATCATAGTATAGACGGCAGTAGAATGCAGAGTTGGTTTGATGAGAGTTCTACTGATTGCAAATAAAAATTGCTTCGATTAAAGTTAATGCTTAAATCTGATCATTAAATGTTCCAGATAAAAATACCATTTTCAAACTTGACTCAAGTGCTAACTGCAAAATATTACGTTTGTGAAATATTTTCATTTAAACTTATAAATATATATATATATATATATATATATATATATATATATACATGTATATTAACATGTTGGATGCAGTGTGATTTTGGTAAAATAAACCAACCAAAAAAAAAAAAATAAAAAAAATAACTTCAAATACAAATATTTGAATCCTAACTCCATAGCTGCTCTCTATAAAACCAGGCCAAACTCTGTTCTTGAAGCATATGTACAAAGCATTTTAGCAACGTAATAAAGATCAGCTAAGGCTAACTCAATCCTTCCAGCTTTCATCAAGTAATTTATCATTACACCAATTACAAATAATAATAAAGAAGCATAATATAATGAAACAGCTGAAGCAAATGTACTTTTTTCAAATGCGTCTCAACTTAGTATTATATAACAACAAATGAAACATGTTTATTCAGCTGTTTGTATTTTGCATTATCAAGTGAAATGTACTATTACAGCCAAATACACATGCTTGATTTTTCATTTTATCCCACAGTTACCTGATATAATCATTAGATATAAAGAAAAAAAGAGGGCATAGCATGCTTCCAACTATGCATAGGTACAAACTAAATTTCCTTTGCATTGTTGCAGTCATTATAAATGTAGATTTCAACATATGGGATAAAATAAATAAATCTTTGCATACAATATTACCTTGTTTTCAAATTCTGCTTCAGTGCAATACAGTGTCAATGGTGAAATAAACACACCAAAGCTACACCATATTTGCAGGCAAAATCAATAGGTAAAGAAAAAATCACAAACGTGAAGTAAAGTTTGACTCTGTTGAAAGACAAGACTTAGCCACAAAATAAAAATCTGCTGTTTTAGAATATGGCACAAATGACAAGGTATCCATAAGCCAAGCTGCCAAATATATCTCAGATTATTTATTTCAGATCAATTGGTAATGGCAATTCAAATGTCCTGCATTTTCATTAAATTTTGTCAGTTGCTCAATGTTTTGTCCCCAGTGATGATGACAGAAAAGTTTCCATTAACCATCAAACGAGTGCTAGTTGCTAATCACCTATTTTCCCTGTATAAATTTATTGGATTTTCATTGATATTGCAACTTTAAAATGTTTCACCTACAGAAGGCAAAACTTGTGTGTCAACCCACACTTAGCCTCTGGTAATCCCTGTTACAATATTGACCCAGACTACTAGATACCATGTGAAATTACAGCCTGTTGAAAAATATATCTGTGAAAAAATAGAGGATGCATTGCTCATTTTCTGTCTTCAAAATCCGCGCTTTTATTGACTAAGCACTGCACTTTTACTGCCATTAATTTTAATACAACATAACTGTGTCACTCCACAAGCCCTCATATTAATATGGTATTGTTGGAATTTCAGACTCAAGTTTAACAATAGCTTATGTTTCTTTTTCCACTCTCTGTTACTGCTAGGATTCATTAAGAAATTAATAGTCTTCAACTTATATACAACATATGCTGGAATTCCAGAATTGTATGCAGTCATGTCTCATTATGGGGCCCACAATCAAATAAATGAGCTATTCAGCCACCAATGGAAATATGTTTTTAGCAGTAATTCTTTTGGCTGTGATAGTCCTTGAAGCAAGGCTCCAAGCAAAGGCCAACATCACAAGATGGACACCAGTAATAAGTGTCCTGTCGTTTTCTTTGACTCCTTCCAACACCCTGTCCTTGCTTCTTGGCACAGTCATTGCAGACCTTACATACTCGTCTTGGATGCTCCTGTTTTTCGATGGGTGGAAAAGGATGCACTATGAGATGGACGTGAGAAGCAACTCCTCCTTCCTCTTGCACTGCTTCTCTGGCAGCATCCACCAAACCTTGTGAAACAGCAATGAAGAACTGCTCCAAAGAAATCTTTCGTTGGCCAGATGTCTGTATGAATTTCTTGTGCAAGACATATGCATTTACCAGAGCCATGCAAAACATGTGGAAAAAGAGCTTCTTCCACCATTTCATGCTCTTTCTGTGAAAAGGCATATAACTAAGCAATCGGAATGATCAACACCAGACATGTAAGTGTTGTACTCATGGACAGCTTCTGGTTTCTGCTTTCTCCAGCCACGATGTGTTACTTCAACCATATTGGGGTGGTGTTTGGTGGTGAGAATATTCACTTCCCATTTGTCTTTCCACCTAAGGGCCAGCAGATTTTCTTGTCACCTGTATACGATATCACCACGGCGTAAGTTGCCTTGTTGGAGCTCAGCTTGCATGCCTCGGCGATTAGCCCGAACAGTTCCCACGGCCATAGTCTGTCTTGCCACAAGATGATCAAACAGTTCTGGACTGGTGTAATGATCATCTGTGTACAGGATGTAGCCCTTGTCCAAAAGAGGATCAATCAGTCGCAACACAACCTCTCTTGGACTGTAACTAACCATGTCATTTCCACTGTGAAGCTCATATGCCCAAATGTATCCTGAATTTGACTCACAAAGTTGATAAAACTTCATGCCCCACCTGTGAGATTTCTTGGGCATGTATATTCTGAATTTCACCCTCCCCCTGAATTGGCACATTGACTCGTCGATGCTAATATGTTGTTCAACTGTGTAGAGACTTCTGAAATTGTGCTGGAGATCATCATATAGAGGGTTTATCTTGAACAATGGGTCATGGCCTGGCTGTCCCTCGGGAATATACTGGTCATTGTCATTCAGGTGAAGTATTTGCAATATAGCTCGAAAAGCGATCCCTGGACATCAAGTGCTTTGTGAATGTTGACTGATGAACTGGATTGGTTGACCAGTAATCACATATCTGTGGTTTCTGCACCAGACACATGTGAACAACAATGGCAAAAAAACACCTCAATTCATCCAAAGTTACATTGGTCCAGTTAACAAGGAGACCACCAGGTTTCATTTGATTAGTTCTCCTTAACTTTGCAATTTGCTGGGCTGCATACCTGTTTGTTTCCAACTTAATTTTCAGGAGCATATCACGATCAATAAACATTTCAAAGAAATCAAAGGGTGAAGCATTGTCAGAAATTTCAACATTGAATCCTGGGGTGCCTGTAAATGGTGGCACCAGTGGGAAATTTCGTAATGAGGTGCACCAACCTGCTGTACCCATTTCAGTATCAGACTCGTCACTGCTTAGGAAGTTATCAGTAACATCCATGTCTGTAAACACAGCAGTGTGTGCTAAAAAATCCATTGCAGCAGTTTACTTTTTGTCAGGATGAGAATGTATGAATGTTTTGAAATGAAGATTGAACACACAGTATTTCATGAATAATGAAAAACTGGATTTGCTTGGAGGTCAAAATATGTGCAGTTCACAGATTCAAAAAACAAAATAAACACATTCACTAAGTAGTTACAACTATACATTTTTTTTACAAACTATGATTCGCATTTTTTGCAACAATGTAACTTTTCATAATGAAAGTTTTCCTGGTAAGAATCTTTTGCACAGGGTGAGTACATAAACCAGAGCAACACAAAATGCTTTGTCAAATGCATCAGCAGATCTACTCTCAAAATAATCATACCATCTGTATGCACAAATTAAAAATTAACTTACCTCAAACTTGACGGTTGTAAATTTTGACAGTAAAATACAGCAACCATACTTAAAATGACATGGTAATAGGTGCTCATATACTTGAATACAAAACTATTTGGACATACAACACTCAATTAGCCCTGCCTTGAATGACCACCCCCAGGCCACATTAAGAAGATTTTATATAAATCAGGCAGCCTTTCAAGGGTTGTGAAACAATGTTCATGGAGAAGATACAATTTAGACATGGCATATTCATTTTTCTGAAAGGTTTGTGGTTATCCATGATAGGGTCCTCAAAAAGGAAGGACCATTGTATACACAGAATATATCATCAGAAGATAAGGGGTAATGATGCAAAAACTCACTTGCAGCTGAGCCTTCATGAAGCACTGACACAGGCACTTCCATGTCTACAATAGAGAAATTTCAACACACACACACACACACACACACACACACACATATATATATATATATATATATATATATATATACACTTATATATATATATATATATATATATATATACTTATATATATATATATATTTATATATATACATATATATATATATATATATATATATATATATATATATATATATATATATATATATATATCAATGATATAGAATGCAACTAATTAATGGTACTTTTGCCTTCCCTTTGCTCACATACAGAGTTTACCTGGTAGCTTTCATGCCAACAACAAACTGAAACTTTAAATAGTTAATTAGTATGTAATATAGACAATTCAGGATTTATTCTATGTTTGGCAGTGAGTTATCATTTTCTGGAGTGAAATCCAGAAATAGTAACTCACTGAAGATCGCATGACCTAAACATTGTTACAGGTAAATTGTGACGTGATGCATCAATTGACATTTAGACAAAATTAAATGTGCACGAGCGAGGTTTGATCATAGTATCATACGTGAATGCGTGACGTGGACATACCACGACGAACGTAAACAAACCTGGCACACCAGAGTTCGGCGTTGAAAGTAGGCCTGGGGTATAATTTTCCGCGATGAATACCCAATCAAACACAGAATACACAAAATCTTACACGGCACCAGTTACTATTTTTCTCTCACTCGGGATCGTTGCTGGTGTGGAATTGTCTTGTTATTTTCATTTTGAGTGTCTTACATTTCGAACATGCGGATCTATTTAAAGCGCGCAATGGTATATTGTGTTTACACCCGCGGTGCATGTATATGTGATTTGACATTTCCAAGTGAAAAGTCTCCGCTTCAAAATGGCGACACCTAAGCAACAAGAGCGACAATTTTTGCGGTAAATACTCGATTAAACATAGAATAAATAAAATCTTACATGGCAGTGAGTGAGTGACGATTTTTCTCTCACTCGGGATCGTTGTTGGTGGGGAAAATCACTCGTGACCTGCGGTCACTCGTGATTTTCCCCACCAACAACGATCCCTCGTGAGAGAAAAATCGTAACCCACTCACTGCCATGTAAGATTCTATATTTCTATATGTTTTCTGTTTGTGCATTATAATTAATAGGATACACAAATTCTAAGCTGTTCTTTTAAGTTTGTTAAATTAAAATAAAAATATTTACATACAACAAATGACACCTATCTTTATCCTTGGTACATGATTTTCTAAGTGTTACTAGCAGAAATATTTTTGTATTTTAAATCAGGATCTCCAGGACTAAAAGTTGAGGACGTGCTTCTATGATGCACTTTATTACCAGAATGAATAAATCAATATGGCATATGTATGTTTACACTATGAAACACACCTTCTGCTACCCTGGCTCCTGCCTCTGCAGCCTCTATGTCCTGGTAATCAGGTTGCACTGAATGGTCTGAACATAAATTCATTATGGACAACAATGTTAATTTATTTCTATTTGGGAATTTGTGACTAATAAAAAACAAAAATGAAAAACACACAAGAAAGAAAACACACACACACACACACACACACACCTTCTGTAAGCCTGGCTCGTGCATCTGCAGCCTCAACAACTATATCCTGGTCATGTTGCACTGGACGATCTGAAAATAAATTGCAGACAATATTTATCTCCTTCTATTTTGGAATCCATGGCTGCCAAAGCAAATAATGATGATAATAATAATAATACTTTGATAGGGATTTGTTTCACAGCAAAAGTACCGTGTGCCTTAAAAATATGAATATTTTGAAAGGCTTAAAGTTTTTTCACTGTTTACTGGATATATTTTATGCCCTGTTAATTTTGATTGCCTATGAATTGAAATAGGAATGGCACACCTAATGATAGTAATTTCGAAGATTTTCAGGGTTCAAAATTTTCGTATTGGCTTGATTTGGGTCAGATTAAATGATGAACTTTAAATTTCCTTTTCTTTCTCTTTGTTTGGTTGTTGTGTTTGTTCTGTTTCTTCTCTTTTTAATTTTTTTTCTTTGAATTCATTTAAGGTTTTTACTGAGGCCCACATCCATAGACCATTACACCATTGTCACCTTCACAATAGACCTGTTCATACCGAGTTGTACCGAATTTTTCTGGACCGTAATTAATTATGTATTCCACTGTTGGCCTGATCGTCCAATCAGCAAGTAGCCGAGTCGGGCCCACGCCATCATATTTTCACAACGGATGCCACGGCAAACGCTAGTGATTACAGCATGCATTGTGTTGAACAGTGCAAATCTTTTACCTAAATTGTCACATCAGTGGTGAAACGTGCATTTATAGATTGCTGATGGTTTGATTTTTCGTTGAATCCAAGCACATTTTGTGTTTTACTTTCTTATGCTTCCACGTGTAATCTGGCCATCGTGGCCGAGCACAAAATGTAAACAAAGCAGGGTGCGCTTCCCGAAGTAAACCGAATAAACCCGAGTCCTATGAACAGGTCTATTACACAGTTTTTACATAGTGAGTGGGAGCTACCGTACAAAAAAAAAACAAAAAAACCCACAATTATACTGGTAGTTGTGCAACAGAAAAATTGTGCACAGGAATAAAGCCAGATAGACATACACTTTATTGTAATGTGCAGACAGATGCATAGAGCAATTGTGCCCATAAAATGAGGTATTTCCTACAAAAGAACATACGTGCAGGCCCACTGAAACACACACACACACACACACTCCTTCAGCAGTACTGGTTTCCGTGGACTTCTCACCTCTGCCTCTGGATGTGTCATTCCCTTCCACTGAGCTATCTGAAAATAAACTAACGTGTAAGCCCAAGCAATGATAATATAAACAATTTAAATTGTACAATTTTTCCTAACTAATTCCACCAAGAAATCGTTCAAGAATAGCATTTTTTTTGGACTACCGGCACCAGTGACGACAAAGGTCCTAAGTACTTTAGCAGCGCAATTTTGGCAAAACAACCTAAATTCTATCTATTGCCGTATTGCTCCACAAAGTTGGTACCAGATAACTAATGACAAACTGCATATTCACTCCACATGCATGATTTAATCCCCCCTACAATCCTGTTTTCACATAAGCGTGACAGTGGTGACCGGTGTCTCATTCAGGCCTTGTTCACTGTGTTATTTCATTATCGCCCACCTGCACGTTAGATTGGATTTGACACCGTCATTTGGCCATAATACCTCACATACTCGTGTAAATTTTTAAATTTATCCCCATGACAACTTCTATTTCAATGGAATATTTTTGACAGCCTCGGCAAACAACAACGTTGACAAGTATTCATTTTGACTTGGGCTGTTTTGATGACGATCACCAGAAGTAGACGTCCAATGGTCGTTTGGCATGCCTCCTTATAAACATAACATTTTCAATGGAATGTCAAAAAATACAACAAAATTTAGCATCTGCACCCTTTAAGAAGCTCCCTGTATTACATTACCTTCGCTTTCAGACTCATTGTCCACATCCGAACCTTCGCTGAACAGCAAATCCACCACGTCTTCTGCCGTGTAGCATCGTTGGGTTGCCATCCTGTGGAGTGACCCTGCTTGACCTCTCTTGTCACGTGGCAAAATGAACAGGTGCGCTCACTGTCCACTCATAAAACCCCGCTATATCCACCCCAAGCGTTCACAATCGGCATTTCAACCCACGATTGACGCACTCATACTCTTAGAATGTATTTTAAAGTATATCTGGCTAATTCTGGACAAGTATCTCACAAATAGGAAAGTAAAAACACTGGTCCGCTCAATACGCGGACCCCGACGGCAACGTATCAAGTCTGGGGTCCGTGTAACACGCGGACCCCGAAGTGAAAGGGTTAAGATTGTATCGTCTGTGGATGATGGGCAGGCAGCCTGTGACAGCAAAAAATCTGACAGCAAGCTGTGTGAAAGTGCAGCGAAAACTTTCATGGAAGTTGTAGCCTCAATCACTGCATGTTCCAACCTTCTTGCCCCAGGTGGTGCTGGAGAGGGGATGCGCTTAAAGAACACTTGGTGTGGGGCCACAGCTCCTGCTGGCTCAGAGCTTGTTGGAGTTGCAAAAACTCTTAAGCCTGTGAAAGGCTCAGGACGGGAGGCACAGCAGCCATCAGCTAAGACTTTTGCAGGCAGGAGGGGTTCAGTTGGAGTTCGGAGAATTATGTAGCCCTGGGGATTGCAAGATGCTCTGTCTGTATAAAAAGCGCAGGAAGCACTGAAGTAGGAGCTTCAAATGTGGCACTCAGTTCGCAGAGGGGGCAATCCCTACAGAAGCTGACAGTACACTCACGGTGGAAGGCACCACCACAGACCAGGGTGCACCCCACCTTGCTTTTGCGTGCCTGGACTAACTAGCTAAGCTCTCAGACCAGGGAGCTTGAGAGGTCTAGCCTGGCTTCAGTGTTCCAGTATGCTTGAACTTATGATTTGGGAGCTCAGACTGGTCGAGGTTCCAAGATGCCTGGACAGGAACCCATGTGTTTCCACTCAGGCTTTACCAACTTGCGAGGTTTGGACTCTGAGCACTTTGATTGAGGGCACCAAGATTTTGGATGGTCCAACTTGTGCTTAGCATGCCTCTTCAGATGTGAATCCCAAGTGGTAGACTAGCGGGAGGAAAACAGGTGCTGGATCAGATCCATAGCTGCTGCTGAGTCCTGGCTGATGTCTACAAGACTGAGGAGAGTCCAGAATCAGTGGCCAAGGAGCCACAGACTTCATCTGGGTGGTGTTGAGTACTCCACATAAAGTGATCTCTTCCTCACTTCACATACCCAGTGTTGGTGCAGGGGAAGAGGACAAGAGTCCTTCCCCACATAACACAAACCCTTTGTGTATTTAAGAGAGCACACATGGACAAGTTATTAGAGGCAACCAAAGCAGTGATCGTGATCCCAGGGTGGTGACTCCATGAGTCCTTGCTCTGTCTGCCATGCAACAAGGAAAAAATAAAAGAAGTATCTGGTTCCACACCTACAGCATGCTGCCAACTACTGATGCCTGATTACCATTGTCCCCCCTCCATCTGTGATTAAACCCTCCAAAATGCTATCTTGGAAAAGAACGGTTTCAAGCTACACCTTCTAGTTCTTCTTCCATTTTTCTCACAGGCATATGTAGGTCAAATATAAGCGACCCTTAACGAAGTATAGGCAGGCTTAGAAAACAAATGCTGCACATGCTGCCAAGCAGCAATTGCCTGGAAGTCACTACCGGCCTTGTCTCTTTGATCTAAACATGGAGGCACCATTCAGTTTGTGGAGCTCCTAACTTGAATGAGCAAGCCAATAATGGTGCCCAAAGAGGAAGGATGATGCACACTCAGAGTCACCAGTGGATCTAGAAAGGACTATGAGATGGCACCACAAAACTGACTGTTTTGGGGACAATCAAGTGAGTGAACTCAACTTGATTGCCTTACATTATGCCCCAACACAGAGGCCTTGGCATGGGTGGTTGTTACGTCACTGATGGCTCTTTTGACTGGAAAAAAACATGGTAGTAATATATTTTTGGCATATAGTTCCTGGTATGTATAATTTGTGAAATTTGCATGCAATATACAGGTATTCCAAACCCATTTCCAGTGCAATTTGGTATGCAACTTCTAACAGATTTATATTGTGCAAGACATGCATATGAACCACATGTACCAGTGCATGCTCAGTGACCTGTTCTGTGGGCTCAGTTAAAAGGAATGCTGTTGCATGACCACAAATCAGACAATTTTTTGCCAGGGATATCTCATAGAATTTTTAACTGGAGAATATTAAGTGGCTGAGAGTGAGTTACCCTTTTTTTTCTCACACAGGATTGCTGCTACTGGGGAAAATTAGGAATGACCAAAGTTCATAAATGCTTTTCCCCAACGGCAACGATCACAAATGAAACAGAAAAACTAACTCTCTTGCCATGTAAGATTCTATTCATTCTATGCTTAATTGGGTATTCATTGCACAAATATGCCATCAGCCTATACTTTCAATGGTGACCTGGCATGCTATGTTTGTTGACCTTCCTGGCAGTTGTTTCAAGTCTTGTGTGGCATATAATCAACATTCCTCATTAGATTTTGTTTTCACCTTAATACACTTCATCACTGATGCAGGCACATCACAATTTAGTTGTAACAATGTTCAGGTAAATGTGATCTACAGTCAGTAACTACTTTTTAATTTCACAATAGAAAATGATAAATCACTCCCAAACGTAAAATTTAACTGAAATAGAACTATTATTTCCATTCGAAGAGAAATAGATACGCTTTGTTATATGCATGTGTTCTATAAGGAATTGGAAAATACAACTTTGGCATATGTGACTGTGCTTGTCATTACAACTCCATTGGAAAGAACGCAAAAAAGTCTGTGATATAGATAACCTGACATTGGTGAACAATGGTGTGATGTTTGTCACATTAGTTGCTGGATATTGTTGCTTTTGCCAAGCACCCCTTATAAAAAGGGCCTTGCTGCTAAGTGTTCCTGCTAGCTGGTGGATACTTATCTACGATTTTTCAGCTAAGTGGTCGCTGGATGAAATTTGACTATGCAAATGACCTTGGGGCTAAGTAATAAGAAAAACGGGCCACTGGTGTATGTTAAAATTGCGGATAATTAGCCGCTAGTTTGTGGCTCAGCTGCCTCTAGATGCTCCTTTTAGCAGGTATTCTGCCAAGTAAGGAAAAAATTTCTTAACCTGGTCTTTGACTTATTAGCCGCTGGTTTGCAGCTGAGATGATACTAGATGCTCCCACTGGCTGGTCTGCTGCTAAGTAGCCGCTTGTTTGTGAATAAGCTGCCGCTAAGTAATATTCCATTAGCTGGCGTTTTGTACTCACGAACTGGATACAGCTAGTTGACTCTCCATTGTCTTTCATTGCTATGGTTATATAATTTACATGTTTCCGGAAAATTGGTTTTATAAAGTCTTTGTTGTTACTGATTGACTTAAGAGTAAGTCAGATAGAAAGCAATTATTTTATTTTAAATTCTGATTTAGACTTAAAACTTTGTACTCTATCGATCCCTTTTTAAAGATGTTTAAAAATTATTTGTCATTATCTTTGGATAAAATTTGAAAAACTTAATAACTGTTAAATCTAAATTTATACTTTCTGACGAATTCTCAATAAACAATTCAATTTTTTATACATGTTATGGGAATATAGATTTCATTCTAAATGTTTGTTAATCTTACATTTAAAGTTTGTGAAAGCTGAAACAAAGTATGTGCCCACTAAGCTGTCACTAGGCTGGACAGAAACAAAGTCATTGCAGCTAAGTTGCAAGGTTGGTCAGCAATCCTTGTTGCTAAGGTACTGTTATGGTATGCAGCAAAAAAAAAAAAAAAAAAGCTGCAAATGAAACATTTTTGTATGGGTTGCTACGAAATCCGACAATGAGTGCCAGAAACACTATTCGTCACAGATTGCCAATGCTAAATTCTGTTGCTCACCTCAAAATGATAGGAATCACAGAAACATGCTGTTAGTTGAGTAACTTTTCAAGTTTCAAAATAGCAAATTTGTTTTGATATTTTTCTGTGCATGATCTGTGCAACAATATGCACATCTACGAAGTGCTGTAGATTTGTACACCGTACAAATTATGGTTTCAGATTTCTTTTAACATATTTAAACCAATAGCTTACAATGGCTTTTTAAGCACATTTATTCATCAAATATTCATACATAGATGGATTATGGGGACACTTCTCATATTTCCATAACCATACAGTGCTTAATTATGCTGATTTACTTGGATGACCTGGCCCACAAAAGAACAATAGCCAGATATGCAAGAAACATTTAGAATGAACTACTTCCAGAGAGAGATTCCTTTGAGAAAAGTATAGTTATTGAATTGTCAGTGCTGCTTTTGTCGCAACGCGCATGATCATGTTTTGTTTTGTTGTTTCGCAGCCAGAAAAGATTCAGGGATTAAGTGTCCAGTTGATGCTACTGATTCCAAGCCAATTACCTATCAGCTACAGCCTACAGACACTGACTTTCTACTTGCATTTGCCACACAAGAAGGTAATAAAAAATACTATAATTTTTTGTCAGTCTCCTGTGGGATTTGACCTATTGAGCTTTTGCACGATCGCCCTCTTACCCATTGAAACAACTTCGAAAAGGTTTTGTGAGGACCCACGGTGATGTTGTAACAGGTGGGGCTGAATACTGACACTGGTGGGCATTTCCATAGACTGGATTGAAGAATTAATATTCTTATGTTGTTAACTTTACATCCATATGAATGTTCCAGCGCATACACTAGTGTGTATTTTGCCCCTTGCAAACAATATCAGCCATACCAGTGTTTAGACTTTTCACTGCAAAAAAGTTCAGCCTCCCTTGCATATGCACATATAAGGCAGACATTCCACAAATCATCAGGGATTCGTCTTTGTTTCACTCCTCTGGCCCATTCTAGGTTTTCTCCAGAGCTCTAAGGGTTGATCATGACAGGACAGTGAAGAAACAAATATAACCACGACAGTACTGTGTTTAGTCCTTACATTTAGAGGATTGCAAGGGCAATGCCTGTCCTCTTAAATATCGGGTTGGAGGCAAGCTAAACACTCATTGTACATCTAGGGCTGTAATAAACAGCCGGATGAAAAAAAAAAAACTTTACTGGTGGATAAATGGCGAGAACTAAGTCAAGACAGTAAACAGTGCATATGGCACGCTAAAAGACCCTAACTGATACAGTGTCGGCTGGATTATTTCTTAATTTTATTTGGATTAAGTTCACTTGTTGAGGAATCACAAATGGTTCAAGGCTTTCTTACTGGTTCTGTAGAGTTTTTATTTCTATGAAATTTGATCTTCAACCTATCGGACCTGAATTCTGGAAGTTAAATACCTCTCATTTAGTGGATATGGGTAAAATATATTTAATAAAAGAATACATCCAAGAAGTAGCTATACATGAAAATACAAAGAAAAGTACCAGATTATTGTGAGAAACTAACTAGTCCGATATAAGGAGTGTCACTATAGGTTACACATGAAAAAAGGAAACCGATTTCAAAATTGAGATTGAAAAATTGCGATTGAGAATGCAGCAAATTATAACAACATATTTCAGATGTTCACTCAGATTATCAGAATCATGATGAATTCACCCCCGCCCCCCCCCCAAAAAAAAATCATAAAGAAAAAGTAAAAGGAGTTATAATTAGAAGTAGAGCAAGATGATATGAATTAGGCGAAAAACTGAATATATATATATATATATATATATGTGTGTGTGTGTGTGTGTGTGTGTGTGTGTGTGTGTGTGTGTCAAGTGACAAAAATCGCATTACAAAGTTATACTTCAAAACAAGAACAGTATAGAACTTCAGTATTTTGGGCTGATAAAGAAAGTTTAGAAGGTCCATCAACAGCAGAGGAAATAGCTAGTACCATAAAATGTATAGCAAATTATAAAGCCCAGTTTCTGATGGTCTGCCACTTGAATTCTACAAAAATCTTTGGAATGATATAAAAACCCACTTCATGAGTGTAATAGCTGACGCTTCTCAGTCTGGAGAATTTTTAATACTTCACAAACATGGAATATAGACACTTTTCTCAAAAATAAAGAGACATCATATTTAAAAATAATAGACCAGTATCGTTACTTCAAGTACATTATAGAATATTATGAGGAATCTTTTACTCATTCAAAGAATGTCAGGTTTACAAATTAGGATAAAGCAGAAAAAAATAAAGATATATTATTAGACGAATTTTAAAAATGAAATGGACCGATGGAGTGACAATTTCGGTATTTAAATTTCTACTGATAATAGAATAATGATTTTGTTCCAACTTCAGAGACAAATCATTAAAATTTAAACATATTTTAAATATTTGGCAAAGCAGAGACTCGTCAGTGAAAGGTAGGGTTCAAATAATCAAATCTTTAGTTCTTCCTCACTTAACTTATTTGGCTTCAGCGTTGCCAGAAGAGAGATTTATTCAGGAATTAAATGTCAAAGGTGTATGCACAAATGGAACTTAAATACAGATTTTTTGTATATTTCAGAGTCATGAAAGCTTTACCTGTTAAATGGAAACAAATTTTACATGACTCTCTTGGTGTAGAAGACTACATAAATAGAGGTAAGCGCCAAATAGACAATCTAAAAGGAACTGAAAAAAGTCACAAAATTTACTTATAATTAGATTTTGGACACGGAAACAGAATGACCCAAAAGAATGTTACCTAAATGGCAATCAGAGTTAAATCTAAATAATTGTATAGATGATTCTAATTCATATTTTCAAGTTTCTTTTTTGGGGGGTGGGGGGGGCACGACAATTTTTTTTCAGTGAAACAATTCCCCTACAAACAAACATTGCTGACTGACCAAGACGCATAGTGATAAAAAACATGGACACGAGATGACTCAATCTTATTGCATGTGCTTGAGCTACATGTAAACAGTTGATTGACAGTCATCTTCCACATGATAGGTAATTAAAATTTCTGAAACAAATGGTCTGTCCTGCTCACTGATCATTTATTATCTTGAATTGTAAGCAAGCAGGGCAAAATCAATTGGCCAAAGCTCTAGTTACCAGATCACAAACATCACGTTAATTAATATATGTGCACAATTGAAACATCTATCAGTCAATCAATGGCAGACCCCAATAAGCGCCCACAACAGCAAGTCTGGACGCGGTGTTATGAAGGTAATTCTAGAGATCTAACACCATAATTTATCCAACAACCAGCGCTGCAATTTCGTTCGTCTTTTTTGTGTGTTTTGCTGTTGTTCACTCCTTTTCAAAAACCGTCCCCAGGTTAAGTTGACACTTATTTGAAATATTCCTCGTGGAAAGATCTAAGAAACCTGTTTTATAGGTCACGTGACTCTGGATCCCTGACCTTCCTTTATAATTTTTTTATATTTGACACTTAAATATTGATTAATATATGCATGCCCATAGGTTACTGTATAATTCAAATGATATAGCCGTGGGAATTTAAAATTTTGACTTATTTCTCTGAACTCTCATTTAGATGTATTTTAAACTTGGTGGATATGTACCTTGGGAAAGTCTCTGCCAAGTTTATTCCATGGTTATACTCCGTTAATTATTTATTTTTGAATGGATTTTTTTGGTTCATGTTTATTTACAAGCAGTATGTGAAGACAGGTGGTGCTGGAGAGTTTACAATGAGGTAGTCAAAGAACAAAAAAAATGTGTCAAATACATAAATAAGTTAGCAGACGGATATGAATTGAAAGGATATGATGAGGTGGATGATGGGAAAGTGTATAGAGAGGAATGGAAGGAGGACTGGAAAAGAGAAGTCAGCAAAAGAGTGCATTAAAAGCATACAAGGTACTAGAGAATGCACAGAAATGTGTGTGTTGGGATGGAGGCAAGAAATCCAGGCTTCCTTTTTTAAGTAGGGTGGGAGTGATCAATCTTGAAAAGAGAAAACAGAAGTGGACAACAGGTAGAAATAGAAAATGTAAGGTACAGAGACAAAAAGCAGATGGGAGAGTAGATCATTGGCTGTGGTTGGGTAATGCATATAGAGAGATAAGAGAAGATTTTTCTAGCAAGTGGCACAAGGAAGATTATAATAACATTGGTCTAGAAGAGGGTCCGTGTTTAGAGGAAGAGGAACATGTGGCATGGGTTTTGGGTTTTGAGGGTGGTTTCCTGGGAGGCAGGAAAGGTACTTAAAGTGTACAGGGCTACCTGGTATGGTGGTGGGAGAAAGTAATTGAATTCATAGATTTAGATAGCAACATAATATATTAGAATTTAAGAGTGCATGGAGGAATGGGAATGGTGGTTGCTCTTATAAGGGCTACCATGGGGTCTCCTATTGGAATGCCTGAGCCTTAGAGGCAGAGATAGAGTGTGTGTGGGGGAAGATGTTTGTGTTTTTCTGCGGGGGGGGAGGGGGGCTACAAGCGATGAGTGTAGGGGGTTATATCCAGGACCAGGGGCCCACCACACCTGTGAGAGTGTGTGGTGGACCCTTTGCCTCGGCTCTGGCCATGGCTTCCTCCCTCTTAACTGCTATATTTGTTTCTAGGCCACCTGTGTCACACAGGACCATGGCACGAAAGCAGAGAGCCACAGTACTATTATTATTACTGGGGCCACCTAAAATATTAATCAGCCTAAACAAAGTATTTCAGCAGTAAGTTGATCATAATGGGATAGGAGTTGAATAAAAAAGAAAAGACGAGGTGCTGTACTCGTTGCGATGAACAATCTTTATTTTAGTATATGTTTCAATGTATTTTCTAATAAAATGCGTTTTACCATATCTTGAAAAGAGAAAAAAAAAAAAAGATAGAGAATGAGTATGGAATTTGTTTTTCATGCTAAGGGGTGTACCTTCAAGTAGTGAAGTAATTAAAAATTTGATAAATTTGGGGGTTCTATGTTTCCGGGGACAAAGAACCGCATGCATTATTTGTTTCTAATTTCATATGGGTGATTTGCACGTGCGGGTGCAAAAACATCCTTATCTTCTGTAGGCAAATTGTTCTGAAGGTGAAGGAAGTAAACTTCCACAGCTTGTGTTTGAAAAAATCTTCTACTATAAGAATGTTTAAAAAGTTGATCTGTATGAGCATTATATTTTCTTAGACAAATCAGCCAAACAAATGTAGTAAACAAATACATGTGATGTGTGCAGGGGAAATGTGGGAAAAGGTGCATTGTTGTTATGTTAAGACTGCACAAAAAGTAGCTGAATAACTAAAACGCAGGTCAACACTGTTAGACGGGACGACAGTGGTGGCCTTTATGCAGGATCAGTTTGATTTTTTTGATATCAAGAATAATCAAGACTGTTGTGGCGGCATTTCCAGCCCTGCAGGTGCCGTCAGCCATCGTTCCATAGAGTACTGTATAGGACACCACTGCACCAAGGTCATAGTTCTGTAGCTCCACACGATGCTGGCGTCCATGCATCAGTGAAAATACAAGCATGACACAAAGCATCATCATCATAGGAGATTGTCATGGATTTGTTCCAGAAGCTCTTCCCTGTACTCCACGATTCTAGACAGGGGCGTTCAATGCCCCGTGGAGCCCTGTGTTAGCATGCAGAAGCTGGTGCAGTCTTCTGTTTTCAAAAGATTTGGAGAGGAATTGTGCCAGAAACTCTAGTCCAATGGGGGGTAGATTATCTGAGATGGTGACAGAGTGGCAACATTAAAAACCCTCCCTGCTTGGCTTTCTGTCCTGCACAGGTGCTTGCTGAAGGAGAGCTACAAACAGGCAAGTAAGTGATGTTAGTTTGGGCAAGGCACCGTGTTTCATCCCTTACTTGCAATGCCCATGCTTCAGCCTCTGCGGGGGGTCATCATTGTCTACTGTGTTAGGACAAACCACGATAGTGCTAGGTACTTCCCAGGGTAAGACCTTGGCTCTGGTCCAGCCAACCCTGGGTGACTTGTGCCTGACCATAGAGGATCAGCAACAGCTCAAGGAACAAATATTTTCTCTTCCAAAGAGGACGGGTTGATTTTCTTGGAGGCAAATGTGGAGGAGTCAATTTTGTCTGTCTGGATATCCACTCTAAAGGCAATCCTTAGGTGATGAAAGGGGGGGGGGAGGAATGTTATTCCAGGAGGGCCTCTGACTGAGCACTTTGAGTCACACCTCAGAGGAGTGCAATGCCTGAGGTCTCTGAAATGGTTTTCATAAGGGGTTTTATTGACCGCCCCAGTCCAGAGAGGAAATGAAAGAGCAGTTGTTAGCACACTTGCCGCAGTGACACAATGGCCTTCAAAGAGGAAGTTCAGCCCTGACTTTGACCACAAGAATGAGCACCAGAAGTTGCCCAAGTAGCAATTTACATTCAGAACATGCCTTGATTGCAGATCACTTTATGTAGGAAGGGCTGACCCTACCCAAAAAGCTGAAAAGGGTGATCATTGAGCAAACAAAGCCCATGTCTTTCATACAATGTGGCTTAAGGAAAATTTAGCTACACCATTCAGTGCATGTATGGCTGAACAGATTCGATAACAGGTAGAGAACTGGAACAATTATGCTGTAGTGCTGCAGCTCAGCCCATATCTTCTACCATAACCAAAGAAAATGCCAAAGACTTAATTAGGATATACCCCAAGAGGTTTGATACCATACCCCTCAAGTATGCACCTTCAATCAGCTGTGCGCTAACAAGAAGCTGGGCAACACAGGGATATTTGTTACTGATAGGTTTTTCCAACTGTGTATTCAGGACAGCTAGACTACTATTCAGACTATGTCTGCCATAGATGTGAAGGCTGTGCCCTTGCTTGGGATCCTGTCCAGACTCGCACACTGTGTGAAATAACCCCCAACAGTTTTCCGCATATTATTGCTTTTGCAGCAGCTGTGAATATCCAAGGGGAGATCGTTGAGGCTTGGCTTGGAGAATGTTATGTGCCAAGAGACAAACCCTATTTAACAATGAGCCATGCACTTGCAGACCACTTATGTTAGCCAGCGCTGGGTGCAGTGGCTGTCTACTGGCCTGATCAGCCCGACTTTTGATCTGCTTGATGAAGAGGCTCTGAGAACAATTGCAAAGAAGTCTAAGAACTAGACTGTCCTGAGGACTCAGCAGCCCTTAATTGAACATGCCACTAGTCCAAAACACTTGAGGTGGCAGGGGCAGTGATGGAGGCAACTGGAAGAAGAGACACAGATGTGGCAGGGATGGACCTGACTGTTTCAGGCAATCTCGAGGAAGGAATCATTCAACGCAAAGTCAGTTCCTGAAGGACTTTCAACTGACACTTACAGATGATAACAATGCACTGATGACTCCTATGTTTTATGTGTGATAAATGAAGGTTACTTTTGTTTATTTAGAACCTCCTCCTGTTACATCGTTTTGGCATATCCTTTCAGGAATTTTTTGTTCTTTTTGGGGGGGCAAAACTTAAAATTTCAAAGAGCAAACAGGACATAAAAGCATATCTGAATCACTACGATTTGTATTAGCAGAGAAGGCCTTGATGAAGAAGCCGAGGAAATCTGACAGCAGCTTATCTGGAGCCCAGTTCTTTGCGATGAAGAACAAATTATGTTTTTTATAATAAGTAAACCTAAGAGCCATCATGAGACCACTTATTCTTTGAATCATCCAATTTTCTTCTCTTCTAGCTCCTGGTGCTAGGGGAGTGTTAAACACATTTCGTTCGTCAACATGTTTAGAGGAACTCATTCCATATGTATCCTCTCCAAAGGGTAGGATCAAAACCCTGACAGCCCAATGGGTAAGCACCATCAGACAGCAATTGTATGCATTAACAAACAGGATTGTCCTGTTTGCTCTTTGAAATTTTCTTTCGACTGGGTATAATCTACCAGGAAAGGTAGGAAGCCCTTGTTCCTTCCTCTGAAAGCAAAGGACAAAATCCATGCCAACACAATTTTGGGCTGGATTACAAAGGCTATTTCAGCTTCTCTTTTAGCCACCAAGAATGCTCTGAACTGCAAGGGGTGCAAAGGCTCAGGGCACGTGAAGTCAGGGCCATAGGGTCATTTTGGTGTGCTCTGAAATAGGTGTCCTTCAAGAAGGTGGCCTATTGATGGCACCACCATCAAGCATTATCTGATTATAGAGGGATTTGTCTTGTATTGATAGGATTTGCTTGTATTGACTGATATCCCCACTCGCTCAATGTGTTCACACTAATCCAAATTAGATCATGCTTACCATATGACATACCTTCTCAAAATGAGCAGTCTGGCGCTTGTCTTTCAATTCTTACTTGATGTTGTGGGAGGTATTATAACCGATTTGAGGATTGATTTTTCTTCTTAGTTTGTTAACCCATATTTATTGATGTAACGAGGTGTTTTTTCCAAAAGGTGGAATTGTTTACTTTTCTATCTTCTTCGTCCGGAGCTACTCATGCCATGGAGGCTGGAATGATCACATTGTACCAACCTCCATTCTGTTGGTATCTGTACTCATTGGTGTTGTAGAGGTAATATGTTATGCCATAAATCTGGAAAGTTTAACTTAATTCTGCCCTTTCCCCTCGAAAAAGGTGGGGCATACAGCTTTGGTCACGTTGGTTGGGCAGTAATGACCCTGGTTTCCACACCATAACCCAAATTTGTGGGGTTTTTTTTAGATATAGGCCTTTAATAGTGCCCAGGTATATACTCCAGTCTAAAAGCTAGGTGAAATGTGACCTTGACCCAATTTCCAAGGTCACGGAGGCACTATGGCAAGTTTTGGTTTCTTCACAATAACTTAAAACGTTTTTTATGAGAGGATCTGTATATTGTACAGCATAATAGGGCTTATTCAGGGCTAGATCAAAATTTGAAGATGTTTTATCTTGACATAAATTCAAAAGTCACACTGGCACTTTATTGAACTTGAAATTATGACCTGAATATTTACACGTAATAACAGTCCACAATTAGAGCGTGTTCAGCTTAAAAGTTGGTGATCTTGATCAAAGTCCCAACTTTACCAGGTCAGTTGGTCAGTCAGTAGCGGGACTATGAATTCCATGCCATTTAACAAAAAAATTTTTTTGCGACATACCTTTGATTGTAACTGAGAATTTAAGTCATGACATCAATGTTGCACATGGTCATAACCTAGAGTCCAATTAGTGAACTTGGTTATCTGCATGGTAACCAAAGATGTTTTTAACTTAGGGCTTTTCATATTGTACAAGAGTATAGCCTTGTATGGGTGCTAAGTCAAGTTCTGAAATGGGTACCCTTGATTTAATTCCCAAAGTCACAGAGTCACATTAGTAAAGAAAAGTTTTTTTTTTAGCGCAGCTGACTTGTCAGTTAGCTGGGCTTTTGTGAGGGTCTGTCGTCTGTCCGTCGTCGTCTGTCAGTCCACAATTCACATTTTCGACTTCTTCTCAAAAATCATCAGCCAGATCCACTTCATACTTGCTGGAGATATACCTTGGGTAGGTTTCTACCAAGTTTGTAAAAATGGTCACGCTCCAGTCATTTTTGGATTTTTTTATGAGTTTTTTTGTTCTTTTTGGGGGCAAATCTTAAAAAATCTTTTTCTCCGAAACCGCCCACCCAATTGCTTTGAAATCCCACAGGCAGACTCCCAGGGACTCCTAGTTCTTATTTTTTTTTACCATGTGGCGCTGCGATTTTTTCTATTTTTTTATGATTTTATTGTGTTTTTGCTATTTTCGACTTCTTCTCCAGAACCGTCACTAAGATTAAGCTAAAAATGGGTTGATATGTTTCTTGAAGAAGGGTCAAACAAAGCTGTTCACTCGGTGGCACTGCTGTGGATCCCTTATTTTTTAACGATTTTTTTTTCAATTCAGGTACTTGTCGGTCAATACAGCTTTCCTACTCATTACTATGCAAGTCAATGGACATTCTAATACTGATTCACATGTTTGACTGCTTCTCCAAATCTGACTTGAAACTTGGTGCAGATATACCTTGGGTGGGTTTCTACCAAGTTTGTTAAAATGGTCATGCTCCAGTGATCGTTGGATTTTTAATGATTTCTTTTTTGGGGCAAATCTTAAAAAATCTTTTTCTCCAAAACCGCCCACCCAATTGCTTTGATATCCCACACGGACACTCCCTGGGACTCCTAGTTCTCCAGAACCATCACTCAGATTAAGCTGAAACTTGGTGGATACGTTCCCTGTAGAAGGGTCAAACAAATTTGTTCACTAGGTGGGAAAGCTGCGGATTCCTGATTTTTAACGTTTATTTTCAATTCGTGTACTTATCGGTCAATGCAGCTTTCTTATTGATCACTATGTAAGTCAAAGCACATTCTAATGCTAATTCAAATTTTTGACTTCTCCGAAACTGTCATTCATATTGAATTCAAACTTGGTGGCAATATACGTTGGGTTGGTTTCCACCAGGTTTGTTATAATGGTCACGGTTCAGTGATTTTGGGATTTTTAATGAATTATTTTGTTCATTTTTGGGGGAAATCTTAAGAAATCTTTTACACCGAAACCCAGTTGCCTATTACTTTGAAATTGTATTGGGACACTTCTAGGGACCCCCAGACCTTAATTTGTTCAACAGGTGGCGCTGCATTTTTTTCTATTTTTTATGAATTTTTGTACGTTTTTTCTTTTTTCGACTTCTTTTCCAAAACAATTTCTCTGATTGTGCTGAAACTTGGTTAAATTATTGGTATATGTATTCAAATGTTCACGGTCCAGTGATTTTTGGGTTTTTTAGGAATTTTTTCTTGTTGATTTTACATGCCTATTGATCATCATGCAAGTCAATGGGGATTGTAAAGTCATTAAGGTTTGCAATGCCAATTGACAATTTTTGTTTTTTCTGCGAAACCTTCAGCTAGATTCACTTCAAACTTGGTGGGGGTGTTCCTAGGGTGGGTATCTACGAAGTTTGTTCGAATGGTCACAGTCCAATGATTTTTGGGTTTTTTTTATGATTTTTTTGTTCATTTTTTTTGCCAAATTTCCAAAAGTCTTTATCCTTGTATATACTTATCCAATTGCTTTGAAATTGCATAGGGACACTTCTGGGTATGAGGGGGATACATGTACAGTAGGTGAGTGACCTTGATCTCATTTACAAGGTCATAAGGGTTACAGACCACAGTTGTGATTGGCTGGTTGTGCATCCCAACGGAGATAGTCTGTAATTGTGAAAATACTGTGTTTTCAGCATGCTGTAGCTTCTGTTTAAATAAAATTAGCTAAGTCAGGTTTGCTGCATCGCAGAGTTGTTTCATTGGTGGTCATATAAGTGCACTGTATTCTTGGCCAGGCGGAAACTTTATGGTGGGGAAGGACAATGATGTGACACTGGCAAGAGCACGGTTCATAGACCTGTATAAAGCTGACATCCAGGTGTTGTTTCGTACTTCAGTCATCACAAATTAACGAGCTGGGAATTACATGACAACAAGATATGTTTGTAAAAAAGTAGATGCCCCCCACCCTCATTACCCTTGCCCTCGCCACCTTATTGATAGTGGTAGATGGGGCACTTGTGACCTTACAAAATTAGTGAAGGTTGATCATACATCAATATCACATATCTTTAAACTTTAACCTAGCCCTTAAAAAACAAGTCAAAACCTGGACAATATAAAAGTTATAGCTGTAAAATTAGTCATCATTTAGAAACCATATTCAGCAAAGTGGCTTTATGACCTTGTAAATTAGGGCTAGGTCACTCATTTTCACCTGAACTTCAGTTATTGTGCAAAAACCACAGGAAGTCTACTGTCTGTGTGTGACCCCAAAACTGGGTCAAGGTCATTAATCTACAAACTCAAACTAGCCCTTATAGGCAACCATAAAGCTGTGCAATATAAAAGTGCTACCTCTAAAATGCAAGTTTTCATGCAGAAACAGTATTCAACCAAATGGCTCTGTGACCTTTGAAATTGGGTCAAGGTCACCCATCTTCAAACTTGACCTAGCCCCGAATACTGACAATTATCCAGTGCAATATAAGAGTACTAGTTTAAAAACCTCTTCAGTTATCATGTGGAAACCAAAGTTTACTCAGGTACCACTGTGACCTTGGGAATTAAATCAAGGTCACCAAACTTTAAACTTCTTCTAGCCCCAAGCAAGAACTATAGACCTGTAAAGTATCCTAGTCCTAACTTAAAAACTTCTTGAGTTATTGTGCAGAAACCACAGGAATTCTACAATCTCTCTGTGACCCTGAAAACTGGGTCAAGGTCACCCATCTTCAACCTCGATCTAGCCCTTACAGAGAACCATAAAGCTATGCCATATAAAAGTTCTAGCTCCAAGGTACAAGTTATCATGCAGAAAGCATGAAACCATATTCAGTAAAGTGGGTCCGTGACTTTTAAAATGAAGTCAAGGTCATCCATCTTCAAACTTCGCCTAGCCCCAAATATGGACTATAATCCGGGGCAATAAAAGGTATAAGCTGAAAATCATCTTCAGTTATTGTGCGGAAACCAAAGTTACCTCAGGTACCACTGTGACCTTGGAAATTAGATCAAGGTCACCCATCTTCTAACTTTGCCTACCTTTTTCACTAGAATGATAATCCTGTACAGTATCTAAGTCTTAGCTCAAAAACTTCTTAAATTATTGTGTGGAAACCACAGGAATTTTACAATCTCTCTGTGACCCTGAAAACTGGGTCAAAGTCACCCATCTTCAAACTCAACCTAGCCCTTACAGAGAACCATAAAGCTATGCCATAAAAAAGTTCTAGCTCCAAGGTATACCTTATCATGCAGAAAGCATGAAACCATATTCAGTAAAGTGGGTCCGTGACCTTTAAAATGAAGTCAAGGTCATCCATCTTCAAACTTCGCCTAGCCTCAAATATGGACTATAATCCTGTGCAATAAAAAATTATTAGCTTAAAATCATCTTCAGTTATTGTGCGGAAACCAAAGTTACCTCAGGTACCACTGTGACCTTGGAAATTAGGTCAAGATCACCCGTCTTCAAACTTTGCCTAGCTTTTGACTAGAATAATACACCTGTACAGTATCAAAGTCCTACCTTAAAAATTTCTTCAGTTATTGTGCGGAAACCACAGTCTACCGACCGACCGACATACCGACCAACCGACAGACCGACCGACCGACATAAGCAACGCTATATGCCCCATCTTCTTCGAAGGGGGGCATAAAAATCAATCAATATGTCTCCGACATTTTTATCTGTTATATGCCGTTCATGGAATTTTAAAATACCAAAATGCTGATATTTTAGACTGAAAAATGCTAATATGAAAAAAAGAAGGATTTATAATTGTGGTCCGTGGCCTATTAGGACTAACTCTGTATGTATTGGGACTCACATGGTCATGTTGTTATTCTATTATCGTCCATCAAGCAAGTTAAAAATGGGAAGTCGGCACTTTTTGACAGCTGCCTGGACAATTTTGAGTGATCCTAACAACTTTTACATGGATGGAGCATGCAAGATATGGTCCTGGGACTGTAGATCACAAGGAAAAAGGTTTGGGCTATGGTATTGTGTACCTCAGGCCAGCTTATGAAAGGAGAAGTAAAAAGTTTTACACCCACAGATTGGCTGTAAATACCAAGTTTAACAGTCTCAGTATTCCAAAAATTCATGAAGTATCACATTTATGTCAAAAATCATTGTGCATAGACATGTTTTACCTATCGGTGGAACCACACTGCATAAATAATACCAGGATTCACTGCAAGACATTTAACAAGTGCACAGGCCATGCCTCCTTTGCTGACTGCTTGGTAGATAGATAGCTTCCATAGCCCTTTGTATTTAGCGATACCTCACAGGTGCCACACAGTTACTCATGTGTGTATGAGAAATTAACAATGCTAATATGATATGAATAAATTATGCCAATCCCATTAATATGAAACTTAGTAACCCTCTGTTTCAAACTTTTAATTTTGTGGCATTGTCATTGTAGGCCTATAGCCTCCATTCATATGCAGAGCTATTTAATACAAAATCATGTCAAAGTGATTTTGGGCATACCAGAAAAATGCGCATTGTCTGTCAGTAGAGCTGTACATATCTGCTGGTAAAATGTAAATTTCTTTGTTTTTTGGGGTTTTGCTTTCGTTTCTCCCCCCCCCCCCCCACCCCCTTTTATTTTTATAATTTTTTTTTGCAGACAAAAGCTTGTCATATATGTGTGTCATTTGACTGGGGTAATTCATTTGAAATCAGGCATGCTGAGCTGTTGACTTCATCACAATATTATTTTCACATAAATGAATTAATTTATAGCCATGAATATGGATGACAGCACTTATGAACTGCTGATTTTATAACTGTTACCAAGCTAGTGTACATAGGTGGCAAAACATTTGAATTTCGACATACAACCACATATAATTACAAGAGTTTCAGACAGTGAAAAAAGGTAAAAAAAAAAAAGTTAGCTTCCATAAAACACTTGACTGAATACACTTCTTCCTGACAATTGGATCGATAATTGGATGCTTATGAAATTTAAAATCAGAGCACTTGTGAATACAAATATGTATATATGATATTGGAGTAAGTATACTCCCGTTTGTCATTTTCTTTCTAATATGTGCACGTACATCAAAAACCATGTCATTAAACCACAACTTATGTAGTCTACTGCAGAAAAAAGGGCATAGCACTATTGGTTTGTGGAAGCTGGATCAACTGCACTCCTAATGTTCAAACAATTGGGGCGTTAAAATTCCATAATTTTAGTACCAAAAACATAATTTGCTGAATACTGCTACTCTAATCTGTAACCTACTAGTCTTAAACTGTGCAATTTAATGGGTCAATAATGTTTAAACACTGAAACTATTCCATTGTCTGCCATAATACAGATTATATCAGGAAAATACTGCCATAATGACTGGTATTAGATGCTGACTTGGTGTAACTGATACTCCCCCTATCCCCCATTAATGCCTCAGCAGTGATAGATGTCATATTTTTTGCAGACAAATGTTACAAATCTATCCATAAACAGTAAAAAAGTCACAAATTTTACCTAAAAATTAATTACATTTTAGCAATATATTCAAAATTTGGGTTAAAATTAAGGGGTGGGGTATTGTAATTTGATCTCTCATTGTAAGGGCAGGACATGCAGGCAAGTGATTATGGATTTGCATCATAGCCCATTGTGTATCGTATTCATATTGGACAGAAAAGAATTGATTGGATGCAATTATCAAATTTTCCTCAACATTTTAATTAATTATTTCATGTCATAAAAACTGATTTTTCACATTAAAAGGTTGCTTGCAAAAAAGTTGATATTTTTCTTAATATTAAAGTTTGGTAAAGTTAATGCAAACGCTTTGCAGAAAACAAGTTGTGGCTTCAGTTGAAGAAGTTTTAAAAATTTTGATAAGTCTATTAGGTTTCAGACCACAGTTGTGATTGGCTGGTTGCGCATCCCACCGGAAATAGTCTGCAATTGTGAAAATACTCTGTTTTCAGCATGCTGTAGCTTCTGTTTAAATAAAATTAGCTAAGTCAGGTTTGCTGCATCGCAGAGTTGCTTCATTGGTGGTCATATAGGTGCACTGTATTCTTGGCTAGGTGGGAACTTTATGGTGGGGAAGGACAATGATGTGGCCCTGGCAAGATCACAGTTCATACACCTGTATAAAGCTGACATCCAGGTGTTGCTTCGTATTTCAATCATCACAAATTAACGAGCTGGGAATTATATGACAAAAATCCCTCGATGTTTTTCTGACATTTTTATCTGTAAAATGCCGTTCACGGAATTTTAAAATACATAATGCTGATTTTTTAGACTGAAAACGCTTATGTGAAAAATAAAAGGATTTATAACTGTGGTCTTTGGCCTAAGGCGAGGTGCATGAAATCCACTGTTTATAGGGTAACTTGAGAACTATTAAGGGTAGGACATGCATATTGCTAGTTGTCCTTAATAAGGCCCAGACTGAGACAGTAGACGAGTGACCTTGACCACATTCCCAAGGTCATAGGGCCACTTGCTCAAATTTTACTGTGTACCTGACAAGTCGAGAGTATTTAAACTTAGACCTTGCTGTTGAACATGATGGTTGTCCTGAGCAAAGTGCAGACTTAGACAGTATATGGGTGACCTTAACCCTATTCCCAAGGTCACCGGGACATGCATATTGCTAGTTGTCCTTAATAAGGCCCAGACTGAGACAGTAGATGAGTGACCTTGACCACATTCCCAAGGTCATAGGGCCACTTGCTCAAATTTCACTGTGTACCTGGCAAGTCGAGAGTTATTTAAACTTAGACCTTGCTGTTGAACATGATGGTTGTCCTGAGCAAAGTGCAGACTTAGACAGTATATGGGTGACCTTAACCCTATTCCCAAGGTCACCAGGACCCAGACACTTATATGAATTTTACTTTTCATTTTGTAACTTGAGAACTGTGGAAGGTAGGACCTTCATGTTGAACTTGTCGGTGGTCCTCTATTTAGGAAAGATTGATACTGTACATTAGTGAACTTGACCTCATCCTCAAGGTCACAGGGCCACTAATATGGATTTTACTGGTCACGTGATAACCTGAGAAGTATTTGTACTGTGGCTTTGATCTTGCACATAGGGATGACCCTCTATAAAAGATAGATTCAGAATAAGTCAGTGACCTGAACCTCATTTCCAAGGTCATAGGGTAAGTTAGTGACCTGAGCACAGGACTGTCACAGTCCTCTTGTTTATAACTGCGCATTTCTTTTGAGTCAGAGCTTTTAGTTTTAGATGTTTATAGTCTTCTATAAGGCCTAGGTCATCTTCAAAGAAGGGTGACTCTGACCTGATTTTCAAAGTCACAAGACAACCTTGGAGAGTTTGGTTTCTGCATTCACGTCTCCAGGTCATGAGGGCCCCATTTAGTACTATCAACAGGGTATACAGGGCAAACATAATGATGGTAGGGGGCATTTGTGTTTTACAAATATGTTCTATTTTCATATTTATCAATAATAAGTAACTTCGAGAACACTTTGAAATCCACCCAACCTCCCTTCATCAGATCATTTTTGAGGTTGATCCACCGAAAGTCAAACAGATGTATTGGGTCAAAGCTAGAGGTCAGCTGCCTGGTATATATGGCGCTGCAGTGGCAACGAATCGTGAGCACAGTAAGGAAAGATGCTGGTGGTATTAATCTCTGGAGAGACAGGACCTAAGAGGTCAAGTACCCATTAGTGTCCTAGAGTTAAGTACTATTAATAAATATGAAAGTTAAAATTTTCTGCTTCATTTCTATGGTTACAGGGTCACATTCCTCTGACTATCTACTTTAAAAAGTATTTGAGCAAGGGCTCCTGAGCAAGTACCTTGATATAGTGTATGACAGTCTTCAAGAAATGCAAATTGAATTAATTACAATGGTTAAGGACTACTTCATTTTGTGCATGTAAGGTGAGCTGAGCACAAGACCGTCACAGTCCTCTAATTAGACTGAGGCATTCGTGAGCACAGTTTGGGTACATTGTGCTTTGCATCCAAGTGCACCCAGGAAAGCTGTTGACCACTGTTTTCTCTGATGTTGTTAATTGTAGACTATGCATGCTTATAATTAAATGAGAGAGGCATGTGCATCAGGAATTACGTCTCCCCATGCAACGGGGGACATATTTTCTTCTTCTCCTCCTCCTTCTCTTCTTCTTCTTCTTCTTCTTCTTCTTCTTCTTCTTCTTCTTCTTCTTCTTCTTCTTCTTCTTCTTCTTCTTCTTCTTCTTCTTCTTCTTCTTCTTCTTCTTCAACACGTGTGCGTTGCAGATGTGATAAGATCTGACTTGGAAAGTAGAAACTTTTTGTGAAGATGTTACTATATAAAACCTTGCTTTGGATTGCGGATGGGTGACCTTGACCTATTTTTCAAGGTCGCATTGGCACGTCACGTAAAATTGACGCGGACGCAATAACTCCGCAAGAATTTGACCGAGGAGGTAGAAATTTTGCACGTTTATGTACCATAATACCGACTAGGTTGGGATTCTAGATGGGTGACCTTGACCTGTTTTCAAGGTCACATAGCCACTTTTCATTAATCATTACATATGCCCTCGAGAAAAATTTGTCTTAAAGAGGTTGACATTTTGTATGATTGTGTTTCTATGGAAGACTTTTGTAAGAGCTTGCTTGAAACTGCAAATGTATGGCCTTGACCTATTTTTCAAGGTCACCTGGGCATTTCATAAAAAGATCAACGTTTTGAAATAAAGAGTGTGCCTTCACCATATCTGTAGATTATTGGAATGGGTATGCCCATTTATAAAAATAAGGGTGACAATAATAAGGGCGCAGGGGGAGACATTTGATTTTCTGTTGGAAAATAAGCCTGTCCTAGTTTGACTATGGAATTGCCAAGGTGGGATATTGGTGTAAAGAACTGCCCAAATATTGCAAAAATAGCAAAATATCTAATAATATCAGCTTCAGGTTTGTCAAGTCATAGAGTTCGTTTGCCAATGCAGACAATTCTGTACAAGACGTTTGCTTCCAATTGGTCTACCCAGCTCAGGGAATGCTTTGTTGTGAAGCAGACTTCAAATACAAGCAGGATTCCATTCTTTACTTTTTTCTATTAAAAATATGCTGTCAGAGATTGGTCTTAACTTCAAAAATCTGTGGCTAAAATTGGCAATTACGGGCATATTTCACAAAAATTGTGTTGTATTCCCTTCATAATTCAATTAATAATATTTGAGCCAAAAACATATTTCATTACCCAAATTTAAGAGATATCAGCATTTGGCCAATAGGTCAAAGGTCTGGTTGATCCCACCTGATTCTGCACATGAGAGATTGAGCATGTCTATTTTATTTCCAGGGTTTTCGGCTTTTCGCAATACACATGAAGGAAGCATATTTATTGCGACCTTGGTTGACGTCTTTCTAAAAAATGCCCATAAGGAGGATTTGTGTGCCATGCTAAATGAAGTAAGTAGTATCAACTTCAAGATAGTGTATCTAGCAGCACGCCATGCTGATGCAGGCAGTTCCTGGATTAAATTTGTATTTGTGGTAAAAAAAATCACCCAGGTCATTGTTTTGTTTGAGCAAGGAGCTTGTAGAGAAGCAGGAATAACTTATGCTTTTTGCAGGGACTATCCATAGTGCTTTAATTATATCCTTTGTAAACGTACCAATGTTGTTCTTTGTATATTACATATTTCTATTAAGCATGTCCACAAAGACATTTTTCTTGCACGTCTCCTGCATTATTTCCATATCTTCATTGTCTACAAACATTATGTGAGATTATTTGGAGCGTCACACAGAAGTGGCTTACGCAGGAAGAATGTCTGCACATAAAGTATGGGGATGTAGGATAAAATTGCAAAGGGTTCATTTTTTTGTTCAACAGACTTCTAATTGGTTATAAAATATAGTTTTTATGAATGCATCTATCCTTCTCGCATGTACTATTATGGGTTTATTGGCCGCGAAAGTAAAAAAAAAATGATTTCACGTATCTTACACAAGTTGGGGACCAAGGTCGCAACAGAACTACATTCTGCTCTCTATGCCAAAGTTTACCAAGCTTCCCCCCAGCTCGTAGGGTAGCGACACATAAAGAGACAGACACCACAAAAGATAGTTTCAGATATCTGCACTATATAGTTTGGTTAAATCTCATCCATTACATGATATGGAAATGATATTTCATAAAACTGAAGCCCGGCCATTAAAAACCTGTTGTGTCATCAGCAGTCACAGATGTGTCATAAATGGCCACTGACGTGACAGATGTTCCAGCCCAGATCACTGATCAGTCTGCATGCACCTCTGCTGCGATACAGACAAGCAGACTGGAACAACTTGTGCACTCTCACGGTTGGCATGCGGGCCGACTTTTCTAATGTGCAGCATGGACTTAACCGAGATACAAAGAGATACAAAACTTTATTCCACATTCGCGCCCTCTAGGGACCAAGTGAAGTACAGATGTGAAAGAAAAGGTAATCCAAAGGACGTCATACCTTGGTGTAATCAATAATAACAACTTAAGTTTATAAATAACAACTATAGTCGATAAACTAAAAAAGAAAGAAAAAAATAAAATAAATAAAAACATATATACACAAGGATTTGCGATCCTCTTCAGCATTTACAAGGTAATAAAATTTAGCTTCATCGCTCATTGATTTGAAATATGTACATTCTTTCTCAACCACCTTCCATGTCTCATCTCTCATATTTCTTATGCGGGGACATTCAACTAGAAAATGAAGTTCACTTCCAACAGTATATATATTACTTTTCATGAAAAATCTACAGATTCTACGAGTGACACTAAAGATTTAAAGTATAAGGAACGAAAGCAAAGTCATAGGGGTCCAAATGGCGCGTTTTTCAGACTCTGTTTGCTCTTAGTTGCAGACGTCAGGTAAACCACGTCTGTAACAGGCAAGTTGCCCCTCAGTTATTACTAATTCACCATGTGATAACAACCCACTGGCACCTGTCGGTGAATCTTCTGAGAATTTAACTCATGATGAGACCTTTTTTCCATGGCTTATAGTAAACGACAACCCAGAAAAAGACGACAAAAGAGAAATATACTAGTCAAAACACAACAAAATGCCTTCGATAGTGCAAAGCAGCTGACAACTACTGCTTGTAAGGAGAGGCTCAGTATTCTAATGCCCATCTCAACACATATGCCGAGTCCGTTCTTATAGCAGCGACGCCACTTGCTGTATTTGATGTTTACATTGGGGGATTGGATAAGTCACACCAGTCCCGTGATGTAGAGAAACATATAGAGAATATCCGTATTCAATGTCTAAAGAAAGCTGACCAACTCAGATCTAATAAGGAAAATGCCTCGTTTCGTTAACTGTGCCTATGAAGGACAAAAATTTCGTTCTCAATCAGGAAAAGTGGCCCCAGTATGCTATGGTTCGAGTGTTTACCCCACCTAACCATAAATGTAAGCAAGGAGAGTCGAGATACATGAAATCAACGTAAAATTGACTAAAAGATCTTCTAGACCCAATCAAGGCAAAGTGGGGAATGGAGAACAGGGGAAAGTGCCAAAAAATGGGAATTTTGCATGCAACAAACCCTTTCTCCGATCCAAAGGATCTGCTACTATTGTCCCCACCTCCCGGCTGCCAAGGAGCCCCAATTTATGGTCCCAGCACCCTGTCCGTCGACCAAAGTGCCCATGCAGTACAAAGTGCCATGCTGACAGCAAAACCAATTCACAGAACAGTTCAATGCAGCAGGTCCGACAAAAAGCTATGAAAACCCATTGCATACCCCGAGGAAAGAGTTTATCTCAACAAAGCACCACCAGCCCTACGAACTATTGCACCATTAAAGATAATGTACAGAAAGGCAGATGTTTGAATGATTGAGTCTCTGAACTGCAAGGGTTTCTAGCGGTCAAGGTCATACATTTTAGATATGTGGAAAAACTGCAATGGTATGTGTTTGTTTCAGACATGGCTCAAACCCAAAAATCTGAATATTATTTATAATGCCGTGTTACCTTTTATTTGACCAAAATAGACTTAAGGTTTTAGCTTATCTGGCATGCCTGACATCGATGCAGAATATCATAGCCGCCCTTTTGGAGGAGTGGCTATATGAATCAAAGAGAAAGATGTCACAAGTTCACATGAGCTATTTATTGAGAGTGACTGGGCTATAGCTGCGGCTTTTACAAATAAGAATTGTGACATAATTTACATTGTGATAAATTCTCACATGCCTTATTATGACCGAAGTAAATTAGATCCTAATGAAGCGTTTATACTCACATTGGACATTTTACAAGCATTTATTGATGAGTATGGTGCTGCGACATGCATAACGTTTTGCGGTGACTAGTATGTCAGCTACCTTGGGTTTAACATGTTTGTAAGTGATGGTACAGTGCTAAGTGATTTAACAGGCATAGTCAGATATCGGACAACTTCCTTAATGTTAATAATTGAGAGGCTCTTGACTTTGCAATCTGACAGTCAGTAGATTTGACTTACTTTAGTTATTCACCATACACCTTCAGTTGGATACATCACTGCATGGCATTGTGACAGATTTATATGGCGTCATTAATTGGCGCATTGTACCGCTGGACTACGGAAATATCGAAGATCATTTACCCAGATAGAGGTTTAAATAAGATCAACAAAGAAAAAGTATGTCACACATATTATAAAATCTTTCCTAGACCTAAATTACAAATCTACAAGTTTACTATAAGGTTAAAGAAAATGTCTATAATAGACGTTGGTTGTCCTAACAAAGAACCACAACGTGTAGCTGACGAGTATATATAGTACATTAACCATTTCATACACGGGACTACGCATTCTGCTTGGTGTATACTTAACAAAAATTACGAGCCTAAAAATTACTCTTGCCCAGAATTATCAACACTGAGGGATAAAAGAAGTTTTGGTGGCAAATATGCAATGACAATGACCGACCTAGGGCCGGTCCTGTCTTCCAAGCTTGGAAGGCTGTCAAAAGAAGTTTAGATATGTCAATGAAGTGTATATCAGGGACCAAGCTACTAATAAGTTTCACTCATTGAATTTGTTATTCACAGATCGTACAATTTCTCTTTTTTGGAACAGACATAACGGGCAGTTTACAGATCACTACAAACATTTAATGGGAAGTGATGAGGTGGAGCCTGTAAATAACAAACTTCATACTTTTGTAAATGATAATGTTCTGCATCACATTGATACACACAATGGTTAACACATATCTGAAGTTGATGTGAACTATTTTTAAATTGCTTGCTAAAGGGACCACACCCAGTCTAGATGTAATAAGGGCAGATTATTTAAAACTCATTTATCAGCCTTCTGTTATTTTGTTTATTGTCACATCGTTATTCTTTCCGTCTTACACGGCGCTGTCATTGTACCTATCCTTAAAAAACAGGCCTGAATGCTAATGATCCATTTAACTACAGACCGATCACTGTAGGCTCTGTTTATGCTCAAATAATAGAAGGATATGTATATGTTGTTGATACTGCCTGCAACGATCAATTTGGTTGCAGGTCGCAGGGAGGTATCGACATATGTAATGTTTAATCAAATACAACTTGATGAAATGTTTTGATTTTGCACATGGATGTTGACCACGTAGACCTCTACCAAGTTTGCGAAGGACATGATGATGCTATAATTTTTTTTCATTTTTTTATGATTTTCTTAATTTACTGTTAGGAAAAAAATTAAAATGTCCTTGTCTCAAGAGATACCTGACCAATTGCTTTGATATTACACATTAAGTCACCCAGGGTCACCTAGTTCTTATTTTGGCCACTAGGTGATCTGCATATTTTTACCATTTTTTCAGAATTTGTTGCGTTAAGGCAATTTTTGACTAGAATTGCTTTAAATTTAATCAGGATATAGTTTGACTTAAGTAAATGAAATTTCGTTAAAATAATGTGGATATGTTAGTTTTTTACGATATCATGGGATATCAATTTTGCAAACGTTGTATATGTATATATGGCAATACAGTGCATATATTGCACTATTATATTTGCATTTTTGACCTCTTCTCCATAAGGGCTTAAATTTTTTGCAGAAAATAATTGGACTTAGGGCAATGAAATATAATGTGGAACAGAATTGATTGTTGACTCCTTGTCCAGAACGGCTGAATAGAAATACTTAAAATGTAGAAATAACAGACTGCAAAAATAATATGGACATGTTGATATTTTTCACTTTTTTTTCCGAATGGAAATCACCTATTGCCTTTTTTGTCTGCACTGTCAATATGTATTGTTGAGAACTACAGAATTAAATGTATATACTTAACAAAGAAGATTTACTGGTACGATACAGACAAGCCCGCAATTACTTAGTCCAGTTTGTATTACAATGAGATATCAAACTTTGTGACTATAAGCAAGTGCTACTACTGTATATGTACATGTGCATATGGCAATATAGTGCATCTCTGTATTTACATTTTCGACTTTTTCTCAAGAACTGGTGCTTGGATATTGTATCAAGATTTTTTCATCTAGACGTCATAGTCTTGTTATAAATTTTTCTTTTCAATAGTGCTTAGTTTATGGTCCTTGAAACAAGACAGAGCAAGTTAACCTAGAATAATTTATAATGTTACTATTCAAGAACAAATAGTAATATATCTAGACTTCATGGTCTTGTATGTTACTGTTCAAGAAAAAGAAGTCATAAACCTCCACTTTCATGGTCTTTTTAGTGAATAATATATGTTTTAACATTGATACCAAAGTGCCTGTGAAGTTTGTTAAGATGTTGACTTGTATCCTGGAGGCCAATAATGGAAGATCCTAGGTCTGTGGTCACTAGAAAGATAAGGAAAAAACTCCTATGCGATATCTGTTGGTGGTGTTGACACTAAGCTTGGGACACCCTCAAAATTTATTTTAAGGTCAAACTTTGCTACCACTGTACATACATGTATATAGCTATACCGATCTAGACTACACTGCATGTTTTGCAATACTGTTAAAGCAGATTCCAGTCAGCCAATCACAGGATTATCATGATCCATGCTCCATGATTCTCTTGTTTATTGCATCTTATGGATAAATGAATAAAAAATATGACAACAATGAAATAAAATCGGAAGGCTGTTGACTGATATGAGGTCATTTTGAAGTTAATTAAACATTGAAACAATGTACATCTTTATACATATTTTGGCAAAGCTCCCGTCTCTTCATGTCACTGTAGTAAACTCTTGCGTTTATAATATTTTCCAGCATATTTGAATCAAAATATTGGATACCAGTAATTTGTCAACTGCTTATTTTGCTCCTGGCGCACAGGTTTCGTCTAAAATTATCAAAACTTTAGCCATGTCAAGAACCTACTTGATATGTGTATGCTTTGCTTTATGCATCTCGGAGATGGGTACCCCTGTACTCCAATAATCCTCTTCAATAAACATGCTGATACGTAATAAGGCTTTGAGGCTATTAATGGAAAGCGCACAGTCAGGTCACCGGCAGACTGTGCAATACAAAATCACATCCACTTATATCTCTTTGCACGCCAGGATACTAGCAGAGTGCATAATCTCGGTTTGCCATTGGCGTCAAAACCCGTCAACGACTCACTGAGATACCTCATTCTGTGTAATCGCAATAATAGACGTGGCTCCATTGAACACCGTCTTGTGAAGTTACTAGTGCCTTTCACTTTTATTACTTTCTCTTTTGACCTTTGTGTTACGATTTTGAAGCCATGTCGCTTGTTGTTGTGAATTTTCTATATTCTGTATATATATATTGTTCCATTTCCCCAGTGACGGGCATTTTAAGAAATAAATACAGTGACACAAGGTGGCTATAAGAATACAGGAATTTTATTGCAAAATATCACTAGTGGGATTTAAAATGCATATACACCTATGGATTATAGAAAAAGATACATATATTTCAACCATGATATCCTGCAAAATGGATGGGCCACTAGATCAGGTTGCAAATGTTTTTATATTTGCAATTGAACAGACCAACACAAAGGAAATGAATGATAGCCAAACAATAATATTGTGGCTGAATAAAGTTTCCCTCCTCTCTGGGCTCCTCGGTGCGAAAGAAATATGTACCCATTTTTATATATATATATATATATATATATATATATATATATATATATATATATATATATATATATATATATATATATATATACGTACATTTTCCAGTTTGTTATTATTCATTGCATAGTGATAATTTAAAGCATTTTTCCCCACATGTATTACTTGAATTTCACATGTAGCTTCATTGAAACCAAGTAATCATTTATTTGACAACATTGATAACTTGTCTAAATGCTTCTATGGCCCTATCTGGTATACGTGCTCTGTCAATAAAACAAATATGTCACAGACCTGTGACAGCTGGCATTATAATTTGATTTAGCCCGTTGGTGCAGTGGACTGGGTGCCAACATAACCTGTGATTATGTAATAACAGTTGCTTAATAATACAGTTCCATTGTCTGTACCCATGGCATTGTTTTGCTCTTTACAAGGCCAGTGTAAACAACACAACATTCATTTTGTTTGAATTACAAGGCAGCAAGTTGGAACAGAGACCAACTCATAGTAAGTGTAAACATTTATGCTTTTTCTAAGGTTTAACTGAACTTTCTAGCCCCAGATGAGTCCGAGTACAGACAAAATACGGCACCGTCCCTGTGTCCGTCTGATACACCTTAGAACACGCATAAATATTTACATGGAGAGAAAAGCCTCTTTACTTAAATATTGCTCATGTCTGTACAAGCCATAAACCCATCTTCTTTATGACCTATTATTTATGGCTAAAGGCTTATGCTGAATATGAAAAGGGCTATGGTGTGTGAATCAAAGAATTGAACATAAGTAATGGGACACCAAAGGCGTGTTTGCTATCCAATTAATGGTTGATAGTACATATTATGCACATGTAAATTGTCAATCTTGTTGAAAATGAAGCATGTATGTTAAAATTCATCATTGTAATTAAGGTTTGATTTCAAATTTAAGGAGCTTACATCTCGGAACTATATAGAATTCTTAGCACTACACACGTCTACATCATACCTGTAATGTTCTGATCTTGCACATCTGTTACAGCATGGAATTGCAGTGAATTAAATGTCCGAACTATTTTAAAGGTACATTCAAAATTAAAAAAAAAACACACAAAAGTGTCACTTTGCCATCCTTTTAAGTCCTGCATGTGTGCGTATGAGGTGTATTGCCTGGGTCGATGCACAACCCACATATTAATAGTTAGATTTGCAAACAACTTGACGAGGTTCATCAGGCGCTGAGGGAAGCCTGTGAGACTTTACATAGTGTGCGTGTCTTGGATGGTGTACTTAAGTTAAAGGTTGTCTATATTTTCAAGCATTCAATGGCATTTCAGTAGTCTAGAACCGAGTTTAAGCTGCCCTCCTGATCATTCTTTAATTATTAATGATAAGTATTGCCAGTACAGTGGTATCTCATATTTCAGCCCTTCTGCCAGCCAAAAATGGTTATATATAACAGATAGCCCTAAATTCAAGGTAAATTTACAAAGAAACTAGACTATTATGCCATCAGCCATGTTGTCAAAAATGCCATGTAGTATTTCATTGGCAGTGGTCTTAAAGTGCAGAAACTACTGTTTTCATTCTTGGTGGATTGGTTTTTATCACAGATTATTATAGTCAGACAAGATGGTCCAATATTCATCAATGAATACTCCCTGTTTGTTCTTGTCTAGGTGAATGGCCATGTTTCCAGAAAGATACATCGTCCTACAGATCATCCACCCTGCTGCCAGATTTCGACTTTTGAAAGTAGCCTCCGCAAGTTCCATCTGTTTTTCTTCCCGGGAATCTTTGAGTAGAGATCAGAAGGAAACAGCAGTATACAAACAAGTGGACTACATAAGTATAAGTATGTTAACCGCTTCACCCTTGGACTCAGATGGAATTTAAGATGGGAGTTAACAGATCCTTTGACAAGTTGAGGACTGAACACCCAACACTTGAAAGGACTCCCATATCATTAAATAGCACAGAAACACATGACCCATATTCATAAATTCCAAACCCAACAATGACAGCAAAGAGATCCCAAGGTTGCTAACGCATCAACATTCATCTTCCAACACCAATGTGAAGAAACACATTTCACTCCTGACTTGAGACAGACAGTCACCCATGAAGGGCAACTGGTGGTGTTAAACCGGTCATCTCAACCTTTGAAATATTTTTAGTTAACTACAGACCAGACTGTTTCCAAAATGTATAGGCCTTACCACCCAAAACACAAATTGTAATTACTTCTGACAAAAATAAATAGAAACCTGGAAGGCCTATCTCTTTTTAGTTCTCCTGAATCGTTAGTCAGCAAAGTTTACAGCCAAAGAAGAAAGTAGACCTACGTCGTTTTTATGATATTTATGGATCTGGAACATTATAAACACACTCTAACTCCATTATAACTATGAGTCGGAGAACACAGCCTGTAGTCCAGGGTTTTAGGCCAATTTTGGGCAAAACCCTGAAAAAATTCGTGTAAAGCTTATTGTTTTAAAAATTTGTTCCTAAGGTCCTATTTTTGTGTGTAAAAAGGGTCCCCGCTTGTCCCAAGTGCGGAACACAGTCAAAATCATGTGGTTGCCTAGCAACCATAATCATAGTTTTCCACCCTAAGGGATCGGCGCTTATGAGACCTGTGTAGTACTATGTGAGCTTGTTCCGCCCAAATTTGCATTCGGCCATTTAAATTTTCATGATAATTATGTAAAATATTACATTTATGAGCAATCATAGTAGGATTCTTTTAAATGCCTGTAATTCTCTCGAAAAAGTGTTCATCCAGGGGTGAAATACAACATAAAAATGACAATTACGAAAAATTGAAAAAAAGATGTGGAGTGAAAGTCATGACAACTTTATTTCTCATAGGAATACTGCAAAGAACATCATTGAATGCAGTCATGTTACTCAATTTTCATCAATATTCTGCCTTGAAAACATAAATTATTGCCATATGTGCTTATTAACAGGGTTTCGAACTAATTAATAATTATGACAACAAATTAGTGTGGAAGTGTTACCGGAAATGTGACACTAACAATTATATCTGAATCGTAATATTTTCAAATTACCTGCCAGCCTTGACCTACTTTTATGTTGACAAATTTCTGCAAACCTTGACCTTGAGTCGAGGTCAAAGGTTCCTGCTATTTTTTACAGCTTTCCTCTGTACAATCATAATATATAATCATTATTGTGCCAAAATTCATGAACGGACAAATATATTACTATCATTAGGAATGTTGCTGCTCTGGAATGTAAGATTTGGTTAGTCTTGTTTGTTGGGAAAAATCCCATTTGACATCCATCACAGGTGAAAGAAAAGCATCATTTTCATATTTCCTTGAAGTGCCAGTGTCAAAGGGTACTTCCTACAAGTTTCAGTTTCAGTTTCATAAACGTTGTTAAGCAAATACACTTCCACAGAAGTATCTGTTCTAATGATCCACGTCTGGTATTTATTGGACCAGAATTACCCAGTAGTATCAGTGCATTCCAGGAAAGTTTCAGTTTCTTGTGAAAAAGAAAGTCTGAGCGAACCAGAAGGCAGATTCCAGATACTGAAGATTCATAACCTGTGAGTTACCCTATTTTGGTCCTTTTTACAGACAAAAATCAAATAGTAAGCCCTAGATATGGAGGATATTGCCGCTTGCCTAATTTGTGGTGGTTCACTGGAAACTGGTGAAACTGTTACTGTGACAAGGGCACTTTCAACATTGATTCAGTGCAGCTTGCAAAGAAAAGATGGTTTAAATGAAAAGTTACAGAACCTGTGTGCTGTCAAACTCCATTGTGCAATGGATCGTAATGATGTATGGAGTGAGACCGTTTTAGCTCGAGTTAATAGTGCAATTGGTCTGTTGGAGGCTGAGGTAAAGTACCACAAAAATTGTCACATAAGACTCTTTAACAAGCAACCAAGCCCCAATGAAAAATCCAGACAAGCACCTGGTCGGCCAGGAGATTCATCTAAAGCTAAGGCATTTAAAAATTTGTGCAACTATCTAGATACTAATGACAAATGTTAATATTCTCTCACTGAACTTGAAAGGATAATGAACCAGTTTTTAGATGGGGAACCAGGTTACTCTCAAAAACATTTAAAAACAAAGTTGGTACATTATAATGTCAATAAGTTTATTTCAGAAAAAGAAAGAGGACCGTGATAATTTAAAGACACATGAAATTCTAGTGATAGGTACCAATGCCATTCTTCAATCTATTTCATAATCTGGGTTTTTGAGATTATTATCTTTATGTCTGCTGTGATGTTCAGAAAACTCCATAGTAAATTTCCTAATGTGCAGTTATATTCCACTCGCCGATAATAAAACCAGCATATGACATTCACTGACAACGAGATAGGCATATGAAGTGCCGAAATAGAAGAATCTTATCGTACATACACATTATAAATAAGATATCAGGTATGTATATATACTCCACAAAAAACGTTAAGCACCCCTCCTCCCAGTATAGGTACATACAGGGGGGGGGGGCGGGGATAGGGGAAGTTTAACTTTTTTAACATATATATATACATATATATCATATGATACATACTGATGTACATGGAGTATAAATAAAGTACCGTGTTAAGTGTTTATCCTGAATGACTTCCAGGTATTCTTAATGACAATGATGTTAGTAGTTGCCAAAAGTCTGTTGCTAGGATCTTTTGTGCATTTACTTTGGTAGTTGTCGGGGCAGAAACATCACAGACATCATTCATGTGTGTTCTGATGCCAAATTAAATGTTTATCTTGAATTACTTTCATTTATTCCTAATGACAGTGACCTCAGAGGTTACCAAACGTCCGTTGCTAGGGACTTTTATTCATTTATTGTGGTTGCTAGGTAACAGTTTTCTTCTTGTTAAGACAGAAACATCACAGATTTTATTCATGTCTGTCCTGATGCCGACATTCAACCATTGCATGCACATAATTTCCAGTGGACCAGATAAATTGGAATTGTATTCATTAATTTATAATGCATTATAATGGGATATAATGGTTGCTAGGCAACAGTATCATTTAACCATGTTCCGCACACTGAAAACGAGAGGAGCTTTAGTATGTCGTCAGGGGTGTCATAGGGAACCAATCCTGAAATTCCCAGCTTTACACGTTTTTTTTTTCTAGGTTAAACCCTAAAAACCCTGGACTACTATCTCCTTTAAATCTCCTGAATTGTTAGTCAGCTAATTTTACAGCTAGAGAAGAAATTAGGCCTACATCGTTTTTGTGATATTTATGAATCTGAAACATTATAAATACACTCTACCTCCATTATAACTATGAGTCGGAAAACAGAGCCCACAGTACAACCAAAACAATGGTTATATGCATGCGTGTAAAAATATGATACACAGACTGCTTTGAACATTTGCATGCAATGTACAGATCTTGCCTTCTTAAAACCAAGGAGTGTACCCTCGTCCTTGTTAAAACCATATCCTGCAACTGCAATATCAACGATACACCTACAGAGATGCTAACATTCGAAATGCCTTTCCATGGATATTTTAGTGATACATCAGGGACCGGGCACATTTAGCAAAGAATATCTCAAAAATGCTCAGCTTCAATGCGGGACAAACACGGTAGAGTGGTATAAATTGTAGCTCATTTCAGGGACTGTCCCTGATGATGAGGAGCAGCTGACATGTCTGCACCTATGGAGGCATATTGTACATGTCCATTCTCACTATATACATACCTGTAGATGCATGATACACAGTTGAAGCAGCAAGAAAACTTACACCAATCAGTCCATCGACCATGAGTGTTGCTCTTGTTGACAAACTAAGGTCACTTAACATTTGATTACTTTGTGTGTAATTGTTTATGACTGTCATTTGCTCCAGTAGATTAAATACATGATAGTTCCCGAAGGGAGCTAAAACGTTACGTGCGTACAGGAAACAAATTAATTCATGCTCCCTTATCTTGCTAGTGGATGGCCTGAATTGCTTGCAGCACGGAAGTTGTTTTTTGAAGCAAACAGGAACCGGAAGTGCAGTCTAGAACCCATGAAAACTGAATCATTCTCCGCGACATATTAACTCAAATGAAAGAACAAGTTCATTGTCGTGTACATAATTATTAGTATTTTTCTCAAATTTTCGGATCATTAGTCCTTCTTCAGGGAATGCCAGTTGATAAGCAAAGATTAACGCTCACCGGCCCCAGGCTATGGCCTTGGTTGGTTCCCTGCCTCACTGCTACGTCGTTTTCATAGATAACACAAGCACAACAATATCCCTATGTGTTTACATGAAATGAAATTGAAATAAATTTTTTACCTTCGGGAGCTTCCACAGCCTGGCTGTTACATATTAATCTAAAAGATTTTCCATGTACCGCACAATATATTTTGAAGTTATGTATTGTTGTATCTTGTATGGAGTAGTTCTGCATACTTGCGGAGTGATCATTAGTTACCCTTTCTGATCATTCGATTGGTGAGTTCCTCCTCCCTCCATAGATGGTACAAGGAGGCTGCCATCTTAAATACATCGCTGTTGGCCGCACGGCTGTGTCCGTATTCGGCAGGGTAACCCTCAGGCAACAACATAGGTGACAAGAATAAACAAGTCCATGAAGGTTGTGCCAAAACATAAGGTACAAGGAACCTGTGTGTGTCATAAGGCACTATATATGAGACATTGAGACAGCAGCAAATCCGTTTTGGGGAAAAAGTCAACCGTCATGTTGGTGCATGCTGCATTAGTAAATGTAAACTCTTAAGATATTTAATCTTGGCTTTCCATAATGCCTATCATTGGTCAGGCACACCAGCTTGACCCTCAATCAAGGCTCTTGGACAGAAAGGACTTAACTAGGTAATCATTATTTTGTGGCAAACGAAGTTTACTGGAGATGCCAGGCAGTGTTGCATCCTGCTCACTGAGGGACTCTTTTTATAAGTGACACACTAAGTGCATCACCTACTAATGTACAGAGTACACGTTACTGCTAATCCTAGTGCAAGTGCTTCTACTGTAGTGGACAATTGATCTGTAATGGAGCACAGAGCCCCAGTATGGATGAATGATTGTGTGAAGCAGTAAGCACAGGTTGCAGGTTAAAACCTAGTGCCAAAATAAGGCTATGCTCTGAAACATCTGGCCTTGTTTACTTAAGTTGCTTTACTGGTGGTTATTTAACCAGATGTTTATACATGGCACATCGAAGACATTTGTATTCAGCATATATTAGTGGTTATAGTTAAAGTAGTTCTTATAGATAAACATTCTGAAAATATAATCATACTTTTATTACGTATTCTGGTGAAGAGACTGGATGTGTATAGCGAGCTGAGGGTGCGAGAACAGTTACATCGTATTTAAGGTATTAATGACGCAGGCATATTTCTAATCAAGAATTGTTCAGTTCTGATGGAATTAAGTAAGACTATTCATACATAAGTTCAGCTTAAGAGGGGAGAGGTGTTGTATTTTGCATACAGCAGTTCTGCATACTTGCACAGTTTTAATTGATTATGCCTGCTGATCATTTGATCAATGAGTGCCTCCTCCATCCATGCATGGTACAAGGAGGTTGTCATCTTAAATGCAGCACTGTCAACTGCACAGCTGTGTCCGTGTTTGGTCGGGTAACCCTCAGGCTAGAACATGTATTTTTAATATGGTGGACAGTCAGAATCTTTCAGCTTTTTGTTTTACTTGTCATATATATTTGCTTCAATGTGCTGCCAGACCACAGGTCTGTTTCTTAATTTGAAAGTTACGTGACACAGAATTTGTGTAGAAGTGTTCCAGTTTAATATTCAGGTATTGTTCTTGCAAGTCAATTCACATTTTCCAAATTTTTTTTGAAATACATTTGCAGCAGTTAAGCGTAAATGAATAATGATCGTAAGAATTTTTTCTCAGCACATTCTCTCCTCTGTTGTAAGTTTAAAATAGCCAACCTCAGTTTCACCTTATAGCCTATACATGTCTCTTTATGTATCTGAAGCATTAATAGTTATCTTGCACGGCTCAATTGTTCTTGGTATCTACTACAAAATAAGTAAACACTGACCAGGCCAAAGGATTCCAAACGGTGTTATGCAGATGGCGACGCGACATAATCGTATAATTGTAGTTTACAAAGCATCATGTATATGCCAGGTAGTAAGCAAGAAAACGTTTGTTAAATCTTATATCTTTACAACTGTGATTATTTCTGAAAATCAAAAGCAACGTTGATCTGTATTGACAATCAATTACCGAACAGTGGACAGTTATCTAATCTGTGTCAAAACATCGGTCAAATGCTGATCTCTGCAAAATAATGCATCTTTGTGTAACAATACTGGTAGATAATACTGTATTACAGAGTGCTATCTAATGTACATAGATTACTCTGTATTCCTAGTGTGGGTATCATACTGATAATGCACAATGCTATTTAATTTTTAACTCCTCTCTTTGAATGTAGGGCAGCCTGTCTGACACCTTCAAGTGCCGATCAGTTATTCACTGGCTTAGGGAAATTCATTCAGGTGTTTGCCTTTTACAAGAAACACATAGTATACCAAATGTGGAAAGCATGTGAAGAAGGGAGTGGGGAAATAACATCTTTTCTCTCATGGAACTAGTAACAATAAAGGGGTTGTTATTCTTGTACCAAACAATTTAGAATTTTAAAGTACAACTAGTAATCAGTGATCCCAGTGGGTAGATACTCGATGCTTGACATATATATATATATATATATATATATATATATATATATATATATATATATATATATATATATATATATATATATATATATATATATGTAAGATACTCGTTTTATCTTGGTAAATATTAATGCTCCTACTACTAAAGACAATGAAAAAAAACATTTCAATTTTTTTACCAATTTATATGAGCTTGTATTAGAACCGGCAGGCAAGAAAATTATCATTGGGGTGATTTTAATACAGTGATGAATCCTAAACTTGATAAACGCGGACGTAAAACCTCGCTAGCTTCCAAATACTCTCAAACTATCAATGAACGTTTGATTGAAGAGCTTGATGTTATAGACATTTGACGCCACAGGATCCCAGGCGATTCCATGGTTACAACATGGCAACAAATGAAAAATACGATAAATTTATGTCGACCTGTATGGGATTCGAACCCACAACCTTCGGCACACTCGCCTAGCCAAATGTAAAGTCGAGCACGCTGACCTCTAGGCCATCGGGGCAACCCGAAAAAGGTTGACGGAGAACCCAGGGTGATTTTATAGCAGGCGTGGCTTGTACCCTGACATGGTAGGGCACTTCCACAGACCGACAATTTATGGAATACACCTCTAATATAATTTCGAAGTCGGAGCAATGGCCCACAGCCTGGTGCAATATAGGCTTGTTTTTGGCTGATCTCTTCCTTTCTGTCCACTTTTATAAAAGCGATAAAATAAAACCTTCAATAAAAACAGATCACAGCTTAATATCATTACATATTCAATGCAATATATTTGAGAAAAGAGTTCCTGGTTTTTAGAAATTTAACAGTTTGCTGTTGAAAGATTTTAAATATACATGCAAAGTAAGATCTAATAAGTAGCTGTGCAGAGAAATATGGAGCAATGGAAGACAAGGGTTTGTTGTTGGATGCTATGAAATGCAAAATGAAGGGACTAACAATATAATTTTCCAACCGAAAAGCCCATCTTACTCGATTCAAATAAACAGATCTACGAAAAGAACTTGAAAGAACATACTTTAGCAGATCATGAAGGAGCAAGGGAGCATGGATAAGAAAATGAATGAAATGATTTAAATGATAATCAGATAATTCGCTCAAGAGTAATATGGACAGAATAAGGGAAAAATACAAAATACTCTTTAGGTCTTGAACAATATAACCTAAAAGAGGGCATAACTAAATTACTGAAAAAATGATTTGAAAATTATAAGTCCAAAGGATATATTAAAAGAGGAATGGTGCTTTTATAGCAACCCACATGTGTTGCACAATTCAAATTGGGAAAAATTAACTAATGAAAATGATGCAAAGTTATTGCTCGAAAATGTAGCTATGTCAAAGTTTGTCCTTGTGACAAGTCAACGTGTGTTAAACAAGTATGAATACAGGAATGTGCAAATGCACTATCTTTATTCAAAAATGGGAAAAGTCCTGGTATTGATGGTTTCACGTCGCAATTCTATACATTTTCTGGCCTAATATGAAGGGTTTTATATTTGATAGTCTAACTTATGCAATGCAAAAAGGCAAATTATCCATTGATCAGAGGCATTCATCATATCTCTCATACCAAAGAAAGACAAACCAAGATTTTGTTTAAATTGGCGTCCTATTTCTCTTTAAAACATAGATTAAAAGATTTCAACAAAGACTCTAGCCTGCTGACCTCAAAGAATATTACCTGAATATGTTCATGAAGATCAAGCTGGATACATTAATGGCAAATTCATAGGAGAAATTTAAGGCTTATTCATAATATGATACAATTTTACACAACCCTTATTTTTACTGACTAATACTTTTTAATTGATATTGAAGAGGCATGCGATACCATAGAGTGGAGGTACATGGAGCAGGTACTTAAAGAGAATTAATTTTGGCCCAGAGTTTTGTAAGTGGATAAAATCATATATAATAATGTAATTAGCCGTGTTATTAATAATGGTGCTTTTTCAGATTTTTTTTTCACTGTCAAGAGGTGTCAGGCAGGGCTGCCCAATTGCCTCGTCCTTGTTCATTGTAGCACTTGAACCACTGGCAGTAAGCATAAGAGAGAGAGAGAAAAAAAGAAAATATAACTGGTTTAAAAATTTGTGAAGAGGTAATAAAATCAGTCTATTGGCTGATGATACTACACGTTTTGTATCAAAAGACATAGAGCAAAACAACTGTTTGAGGCTTTCGACCTTTTCCATCGATATACTGGCTTAAAATACAATTTGGAAATAAAAACAGTTGTTATATGGTTAGGTCATGAAAAATTTAGTGATGATTTGGATCTTTTATTTTTCTGGCATGATGATGATCACATGGGAGGATTATGTCAGAAATGAACTTTGAAACCAAAACGCCATCATTCACCAAAAAAAAAAAATAAAATAAAAAAAAATAATAGTTTGGAAAGTGGGACAGAAGAACCAGCACAACAGTTCCTCTTCTCCGATGGTGGGACCACAGCTTGGTCACCAACCAGGGTCTGAGTAAGGGCTTTGACATGGTCGAAAAGAGGCAGGTTCCTTGTCCATGGGACCAGGGGCTGAACACTCTGCAGAACCCACAGTCACTTGCTTTTGGGGCCTGTCAGACCCCTCTACCTAGGTGGAGATGTGCTGACGGATGAGTCCAAATACAAAAGCTAATCCTCCACCTTTTTGTTCAGGACGGAAGATTCTCAGGGGAGCAGTAATGCCCCAAGCCTCATTGAGCAATGCATTGTCAGAGTCAGGGGGGGCAAGAGAGGCTCATACACCAAGATCTCGTAGAAGTCTTCTGGCCAGAAGGACCTGGGTGAGTCTCCACTGAGAGTAGGCCACTATCCTGAACCTCGGCTGCTGCCAACTTAAAGATTTCATGCAGGAGGTGTCTGGAGTCACTTCAGTGAGGTTTGAGTGACAGTTGGTCAAGGTAAAAGCAGCCTACTGCTCTGGCGACAGAGCCTACTCAGACTCTGCAACAACAATGGTGGCCAATCTAGAAGAAGACAAAGACTCTTCACACAACCGCTGATCCTTGCAGAGCTTGAGTTCAGCCTGCCGCTGAGACAGTGAGGCGGGGTACTCGGCGGAAACACAAGAACAAGCTGAATTGCCAACTGCTAGCTATGGTGGAAAGCCACCTGAGGTGCAGAAGGGACTACCGGTACTGCTCCTGGTGGAACAGAATTTTTTTCTTGTACCGTAGATGCGGCCATCCCTGAGAACAAAGACTCACTGATGGTAGAAGGCACCCCCGCTGGCTAGGTGTCTTCTCCTACTTCCCCTTTGCTAATGCTAAAGAATCAAGCTCATGAACCTAGGAGCATAGGAAGTATGCAAAACACCAGTCATTTAGCAAGCACTCTGGACTCCATGTGCCTGGACTGGCTGGGGTGCTGGCTTTCTACACTTCTCGAACTAGCCAAGGTTATGGAATACCAAGGTGAATATATACAGGTTTCCACCCTTTCATGACTGCTGCTTGTCCAATCACTGAGACCCAGAGGACAAAGATCTCAACAGCTGCAATCTATGCTTGGCTTACTTCTTTGGCTCAGAGTCTTAAGAAGCCTACTAAGAGGGGGCAAACAATGCACATAACATCTAAGCATGCATCAGCGTGCCATGTGACATAAATACCAAAGCATGGACAAGCTTTGGATCAGTGCCAAGAGCAGATGTGGTAGTCTCCTGGAGCACAGTCAGTTGTGCAAGATGCCCAGGAGGTGATGTCTTGCTTCGAGACTTGCAACCCCAGCATCTCTACACCTTCTCCCAAGGGATATTTGGTGAAGGATCATTTGTCATCTGGGACTGCGCAGGAACTAAAGTAGGTCTACGCTCCATGGTAACCATGTAGAGGTTCTACAAGTCCAGCTTTTGTCTGCAATCCAACAAGGATGAGGATGCAGACAAAGTGGTAACTGAATCAACACCCATGGATTGCCTCCAAAAGGAGGCAAGAGCCTGGTGTGCATTGCTTTCCCTCTGTCTGCATTCTGTTTGCTGGGATGCCATCTTGAAAATCTACAGACATAGCCAAACGACCAGCTTTGTACTCACTATTTTAGTGGTATCCAATCACAGAAATCAGCTATCTAGACTTCTGAAGACTTCTGGACCAATGAAAAAAAAATCCTGCCTAAGATAAGGGCATGAGTATGCACTATTGCAGTGAGTGTTAACAAAAGTTTAGAGAGCTTCAACGCAAAAAGGGAAACCAGTTATCCTGCTCAAAAGAAAAAGGATGAGATGCGGAGCATGCTCATCAGGAGTCACCATCAGTTCCACAAAACTTAGAGATGGCGTCATGGGACTGTCAGGTTTTCAGATCAAGTGAGTCAAAACTCAACTTCGACCAAGACATATTAGGTAAATGTAGTCCAGAGGTAATGTTATGGTATATGGTGAAAATCAGAGAGTAGAATATAAATTATGATCAAATAAAAAACATTGTTCTAACACTCTTATCGCAACACAGCAGTCAACCGTCCTTGCCAAATATTAGTCATTTCATGTAACAGTGATGACATATTGTCTTCATCGGTAAATATCAATATTTCAGTTGACTTCTAAAACTACAATGTTTGAAATTTGTTTTATTGATTGTACATGTATGTGGTTTTGGTCATTTCCTATACAAAAATAAGTAAAGAGCTGATCAAGGGAGATGGCCATGGGCTGCCTATGGCTTTGTAGGTTGCTTGTAGGCCACTAGTCGATACTTTTCCATTTCAATCAGGTGAGCGGCCCACATTAATGGCAGCGGAGTTCACCAGTTGGGCAAATACAGTTGATGTTGGCTTGTCATCACTCGTCTTTCTGGGATATATTACTCCAAAAGTATTCTCCAGGTCACGATAAATGTGACTCTTAGAACTATCATTACTTGTGCCACTGATCTTATCTATGTAATCTTTAAATCAATTTTTCCATTATAAACCAGTTGCAAATAGAATGTTCATAGTATAGTTTATTTTAACTTTAAATACCCCCTCCCTGGCCGTCAATGTTTCCATTTTACACTGGTTGCGAATAGAAATGTTAAAAGTATGGTTTATTTTAAGTTTAAATAAGATCCCCCCCTACACACACACAGGGCCGACTCAAATCCTGGATATGCCCCAAGTAAAGTCAGTATACATGGAGTTTCAGTCTGATAATACAAGGCGCAATTTAACTGGTATATTGCATTGCAATTTGCTACTGAACGTTCATGTTATGTCTTGTTGAATTTGAAATAAACAACCAGAACTGAATTGCAGAATTTGTTTGCTTCAGATTTAGTTGAGTAATTTGAATGCCTGCTATTTCTTCAACCACTACTGAATGTTTGAAATCAGCTAGTGTGCTTAGTGGTAGCCTGTTCTATTGTCCGTCTTGCAACATTGTATTTCAGATTTTGGTTTCACATTTCTTAAGTTTGTATAACCAAAGTTTATTAGGAAAGTATAACTGTAATACTTGGCTATTATTTCGATTTATTGGCCCTTGGGGCAATGTATAATTTACATCCATGCACCATGTGTAAAATTCCTCTTGTGAGTGTGGAAATTAATTCACACCAAGGAAAGCTATTGTTGGCAATTGTGGTCAATCTATTGCGCAGGTGATAACCGCACTAAGCAGAAATTGAATAACTTGCTGTGTCAGTCATTGGTCATGATTCATGTGTTGATAACAGAGTCATTCATTGAGAGTGCAGGACAACAGTTTGAAGTATTTTGCCAAAGATTGATGTTAAAGTGTAGTCCGTTACTAGGCTAAGTGGTGAGTGATTTTCATGATGCATTTCAAATGATGTTCGTGTGTACAGTAGCCGCCCCCCCCCCCTACTTGAAAGGCCCCTATCACGACAGGCCACCCCCTCTTGAAAAACTACTTCTCAGCGCAGCAAGTGTAGACATAGCATTATGTTTTTGTGTACGGTGTTTCTTTTCCAAGGTCGTTCGGCTTACTGCACCAAACAAGTAGTTTGGAAAGTATACGCAAACATATATGTGCCACAGAGAGCGATTAGAATAAGTTTGGCCTTTTTACAATCGATGCAAAAGATATGGGTCTATGCTATTATATTTTCCCTCTCAGGAGAGGACACCTCTCTTAGAATGACAAGTTTTTGTGTTTGGAGTGGCCTTACAAGAGAGGACCACTGTATTTATATACTGACAATAGCTGTCAACTTGACATACTGAACTTGATGCTGGACGGCACTTTCGACTTTGCATAATTAAAATACATTTTTGCAGCAAGAACATGTGTTTATGTGTTTTCATGGCCTACTGTCCCCCATCAGATGCCCCAAACGTATACATGAGTTGATAAATTAGGGGAACCATAGAAGTGGCATAACATGGTACACCTGAACCAAATTCTCTGTAGTGCATTTATTATGCTGTAAAAAGTATGAACAACCTGGGATTTTTGTGCTCGTCATTGTGTCAATATGTAATGGAACAAAATGTGAAAGTGTTACAGAAAATTTAGCAAAAATGTATGTATCATCTAGTTTGTGACTTATCAGAGAAAAAAAGGAAATTGAAGTAAAATCGTTGGTAAAAAACAGATGGTTCGTTTTAAGTTATATATTTTTATATTTCAATTGTGAAATTTAAAAGTAGTAACTAAGTGTATAGCAGTATCTGAGAATCGGTGTGTGATTTTTAGCTATGCTGAATTCTAACCCACCATAACTATATAATTTGTGCCTGCTGTCCATATGCCACTCAATCAAACAAAATGACCTGTGCAAACCCCTTGCATGGAATGCTTTGATTTTACATGTGGATGTTGCCAAGGTTAGCCTCTGCCAAGTTTGTGAAGGAGATTATGATGTAGCTATTTTTACATTTTGTATGAATTTTTATATTCATTTATTTATTTATCAATTTATTTTGAGCTCAGCTGACTTGAAAAAATGATAACTGGATATCTGTTCTGAATCAGGACCTTGATTGCACATATGAATGTTTCCCTATGAAGGTCATGATAAGAAAGTACTTTGAGTGACCTTGACCTGACACTGGGATCACAGTGCACCAAACATTAATTTTACTTTTCACTATAACTTGAGAATTACTTGAACTGGGAGCTTGATGTTGCACATGTCAGTGTTCTCTCATAAAGGTTAGACTTAATTGGTACTAGGGGGACCTTGATCCTATCCCAAATTCACAGAGCCACAAGTGTGATGAATCTCTAGGTTAGCTGAGCATGGGATATTAACACATCGCTCTAATTTGTGAATTTTTTTGCGAAATCTTAAAATATCTTTTCCTCTGAAACCGCTTGCCCGATTACTTTGGAATTGCTCAGGGGACCTTCAGACTTTAATTTGTTTAACAGATGGTGCTGTGATTTTTCAAATATTTGTGTGTAAAAAAGAGGGTTTTTTTCCAGAAAATGACAATGTTTATAAATACACTGGTTTTGTACATTATCTCAATCTGCCTTGATTCATTTCACACTCTCGGTCAATGATTAAAATATTCAACAATAGAACTAAGCATACATTATTTTGTTCTCTCGTCACCTAAAATACACATTTTATTTCTTCTGCCAAAAATAAAAAGAGGCCTGATAGGCCTATCACTTTTTTATTCTACCGACTTGTCAGTCAGCTAAGTTTACGGCAAAACAAGAAAGTAGGCCTACATCGTTTTTGTAATATTTATGAATCTGAAACATTGCAAACACACTGTACCTCCACTATAACTATAAGTCGGAGAATACAGCGTACAGCACAACATAGCCAATGAAGTATTTATCAAATAGTACGGAAAAACATAATCAAAATTCATAGATTCCACGCCAAACAATGACAGCTAGCAAAGAGATTCCAGAGTTACCAAAGTGTCAACATCCATCTTCCAATACGAATATGAAGATGCATATTTCACAGCTGATTTCAGACAGGGGGTCACCCATCAAAGGCAAATGCTGGTTATACCGTTATTAGCAACCTTTGAAAAAATCATTAACTACAAATTATAGTGTCTCCAAAATGTATAGGCCTAACCACGTTAAACACAAATGTTATTATTTCTGCCAAAAATACAAAGAGACCTGGTAAGACTATCACATTTCAGTTCTTCCGACTTGTCAGTCAGCTAAGTTTACAGCAAAAGAAGAAAGTAGGCCTGCATCGTTTCTGTGATATTTATGAATCTGTGGTCGTATTAATAAAACTTTACTTAGTCAAGTATAAAAATTTTTGTATTAAGTTTTATATTACTTTACTAAGTACAATGCATTTTCCTTACTTAGTTCGTATTCATAAACAACCAACGGCTATTGACAACCATTCACTTAGACTGGTACAAAATATTCTGATACCTAAGCGGCCTTAATGTCTGTTACCATGGTGATCCGAAATCACCCAGGAGACGACAACGGAAAATGGAAAGCAGGGAAGACCCTTACCAGGCATACTACGTCCTACTGCTGGTGCAGGAGGTACTTAACCGTAGACAGCTGATGGAATCAACCTTCAATGCAGGCCTGCATAGAATTTCTAACTTAGAGAAAAAAGCGTGGGTGCAAGTACAGAACATTTTGGAAAGGTAAGTAATTCCATACTCGTGCCTACGGCCACTCCGCTATGGCACTACTTAAGTTGAGCGCTAAGTTACGGGCTGGCCAACCGACAGTTTTTTTTTTCTTTAAAAATCTGATCAGCTTAGTGTAGTTTTGCCTGCATACAGATGCAACAAAAATGCAAAATGTGTGTTTCATTTATATCGTTAATGCCTTTAAATGATTTTTTTAGTAAGCCCTTATCGAGTTTCCTGTTGTTATGTATACATATGTAACGGGTGCTGGATGTTGTTTTTTTTTTTTTTTTTTTTTTTTTTTTTTTTTGTGTTTTTGTTTGTTTGTTTGTTTGTTTTTTTTTTTTTGGCGAGTCGAAATCTGAGTCGTGTTAATCGAAGATTTATTCTTGAACTTGGGAAGTCAGAAGCGAAGCATGTTGTTTTGCAGTGAGGGGAGTGTCTCCCCAAATTTGCCAAAATGAGTGTTATAATAGTGTGGTGCGGTAAGTCATTTATAAATATGTTATGAATGCAAAGACACCCCCCCCCCAAAAAAAAACAAAAACAAAAAAAACAAAAAAACAAAAAAACAAAAAAAAAAACAAACAAACAAACAAACAAACTGTTTATACTGGACAACATTCCGTTGGCACTAGAGCTGCACTGTTTTGCTGCAACCATTGCAACGAGTTTCAGTTCAGCAACTACCATGCACTTGGTCACGTTGGCTTACAGGGTTGTAATTGTAAAAGGTGTTGGTAAGGCTTCACCGAAACCTGTCGTGTAAAACAATGGGACAACCAGTGTCAAAATAAGTGCAGCCTTACTGAAGTTAGTCTGTACAATGACAATGTGTAGGTTGTTGTTGTTTTGTATGGCTACTTACTTCGTGGAGTATTGGTCACCATGTTTTGTCCTCACTAGTACATAAAAAAAGTTTTTTGCCACTCTCAGTATTACTTCGTTTGGGTGCAGGTTATAATTGGTAAAAAAGAGTATAGACTATGAATCGTATGATTATGTTCATTGTTGTGCTCTGTAAATTGTCATGGCACACATGCAGCATCCATGAAACGATGAATAAATCTCACTCCATTTATTAACATTAAAAATAATAAAATCAATATACGCAAGAGATAAGATGCATGAAAAAGCTCTACTTAGTCACAATAACGCATTATGGGAGAAATACAGAAATTTACGTGATACCATAACTGATAGAATAAAAAAGGAAAAAAAAAAAATTATAGTTTGAAAACCGCCTACGGCAACAGAATACAAATGCACATCTCATATGGAAAGAAATAAGACAGGTATACCCTGATAAAAAGAGTATAAATGGTGTACCTATTGATATTTCTCCTGGTGAATTTAATGAGTATTTTACAGAGATTGGTCATTCTGTGTCTGCCAAGACACCCCAATTTGACAATCATAATGAGTATTTATGGAAAGGATTATCTAGTATGTACTAGTTTCACGTATCTTATTTGAGTTGTTCTGAACTAGCTCACAGACTACATATGTTAAAAAAAATACAAGTAGTCTTGATTTGTGAGGCTTCGATACGAAACGTTTGTCATTAGGAGCAGAGGCAATAATACCTTCAATAATAAAATTATTCAACCTGTCTATCCTACAAGCTACAGTTCCAATAGATTGGAAAATGTCACGTGTATCTCCGGTATACAAGGGTCAGGGGTCAAAGATAACAAAGAGTAATTATTGACCGATCTCAGTCGGTATTCATGTTAGCAAGCTACTTGAAAAAGCTATACAGGAGCGGTTGATCGATGTACTACTTGAAAAGGCTATACAGGAGCGGTTGATCGATTACATAGTACTCCATGACTTCATCAGTACGGGGCAATCTGTATATTGAAAAGACACAAACCTGTCTACACAAAGTGGTATATGACTGGTTTAGCAACATTAATGATGATTTAATTACAGCAATTTGTTTTTTTTTTTTTTTAGACATTTAAAAATGCTTTGACACCATTAATCATGACATTTTAAAGTTCAAATTGGGCAAATTTGGCATTGTCGACAATAAGTTTCAGTTTATCTCTTCTTACTTATCTGAAAGACAGCAGATTGTTGTATGCCATGGCAAATCATCTGGACCACGTAGTGTAAAAATTGGAATCCCTCAAAGTTCTATCCTCGGCCCTTCCCTCTTTCTCTTATATGTAAATGACATTGTACAAGGCGTTAAGAATGGGTCTTGTAATTTGTTTGCCGATGACACCATAATTTACACGACTGGCTCCAACGTGGAAGAAGTGAATTCTGTTATGCAGGATAGTTTGGACAGTGCTAGCTATTAGTACAACAGAAATACACTGTCAATCAATGCCGGGAAGTCAAAATGTTTGCATATAACCCAGAAATACTGTAATGACAAACTACTTAATCTTTATATGAACGGAGAGGAAAAACAACAAGTTAATGAGGCAAAATATTTAGGAGTATATTTGCATGATTGCGTAAATTGGTCTATTCATTCAAAAAGAATACATGCACAAGTGATGTCTAAAACTGCCATTTTAAAACATTTGAGCAAGAGTTTACCTGAGAATGTACTAAAATTAATTTATAAGGTCACAATATTACCGAGTATTGAATATGCTATCACTGTATAGGGATCATGTGTCAAGGGATTGAAAATTGCTCAAAGACTACAAAACGCCGCTGCTCGAGTAATTAAAAAGAATTATGATTATATTAATGTAAGAGGGAAAGAATTAGTTAAACAATTAAAATGGCCAACTATGGAAGAGCGGCAAAGATTTCAAACGGCTGTTTTAATGTATAAATGTGTGAATGGTTTAACCCCAAACTACCTATGTGACCAAATTACGTTAGTCAAAGATATCGTCAGCTATAACACAAGATTGTCAAATAGGCTCGATATTTTTATTCCCTTTCCGCGTAAGGAGAGTTTTAAGAAATCTTTTGTTTATCATGGTGCTATGTTGTGGAACAATCTTCCGGCCTTTTTTAAAGGAGATAATATTGAAGATATTATAACTGGACTTAAACAATATTATTTTAATTGAACAAAGTGTTGCAATGTTAACTTTTATCATACATATCTTATATATATTTACTTGTAATTTTATATGTATCCTTGATTTATTTTGATTAATTGTCAATTGTATCTTTTATTCTGTAACAGTGCCTCGTAGAAGAACAGCCCACGGGTCACGCTGAACAAATGAACAAGCAAACAAACAAACATTATAAACAAAACCCATCAGACTGACTAACAGTAAACGCTAGCATGGCCTGGGTTAATATCACTGAGTTGTGACTAAAACATAACATTACACATGGTTAAGCATAAAATTAAATATGTATAATGATGGCTGTTCATTTAACAGTTATAAAATAGTTCATGATTAAATCAGTATATGTAACAACAGTTTCCATTGGTTTGATAGGATATGGTACCAGAATTTGGCCATCAAAATAACAGTATTTATATGGATCAATGGATGTTCATTACAGACATAAATAGCTGTGTTTTTCATATTAATCATGATCATCATGATCTTTAAGTGCGTGTTTATGTTAAATTGAATATAGATATAAGGGGATGTAGTGTCTACCTTTTTTTCCAATAATTGATAATTCACTGCGACTGAAATTATGAACCATTTCAAAACTTACATGGTTTAAATGGCAACAGATTTGCAACCAATTACTTATCCAACATGAATACTTGCCAAAATTATTTATTTTCCAAAAAACGCCAGCCCCCATCCCCTTGATGTCTATGGTCACCCCCTGATAGTAATACCTATATTGTGAGTTTTATGCATCATACATTGTTGTCCACCTGGCTGTCATTATGTATTGCTAGATAGTATACAATCATACATGTGTCTTTATAAGATTTTTCAGACAATTTTGTTCTGTATATATATATATATATATATATATATATATATATATATATGATTATGTATCATGCTGTTTAATAAGCCTACTCCTTATATTAGGTTTATGCCAAAACTCTTTTTCTGAGTTCTTGTATAAGTTTAAACGAGAAGACATAGAGTAGGTTACATTTAAGACATGTTGTCGGTATTGTGCATTTCAACGCCCCTGACAGAGACTAGCCCCAACACATGTCACACAACATTTAAGTGAAACTTGCAAAATGATTTTTCTCGGTCACATTGTCTCATTGAAGGGGTTAAGATTACAGGAAACAGTCATCACCTGTAAGAAAACGAAACTGGTCATTTCACACAACACACATAAATAAATTAACGGATCACGCATCACAAAATGTGTACTTATCATGGAGTCACACGTGATATATAAAAAAACCCTATCCCACCACTCTTGGTAGTAAAGTATGTACATAAAGCACTCACTACGTATTAATAGGAATTATGATATTTCTATACATATATGTATCATGCCCAATTAAGCATCAAATTAAGCATGAACAGATGCCCCTTCATTTTGTGTGCATTTTCAAAAAATGAGACAAATCCCAAAATTTATGTTAGAAAAAGTATATGTGCAAATATTTATGGTTTATATGTAAACATTGTGTCATTAGAATAGTAATAATGCAGCCCAGTAGAGTGCATTCTGTTTCTAACGTGCATCATTAGAAGTTGTCTTAAGCTGAAAAAAATACACAAACAAAAATAATAATGGTTTTTAGCTCAGTGAGCTTATAGGCTGGTCTTTCATCCATCCGTCCGTCGTCCATCCGTAATTCACATTTTTTACTTATCCAAAACTGTCACCCAGATTTACTGCAAATTTGGTGGCGATGTACCTTGGGTAGGTCTACACCAAATTTGTTCAAATGGTCACGGTTCAGTGATTTTTGTTTTTTTTTTTCTGATTTAAAAAAAAAAAATCTTTTTTGGGGCATATCTTTAAAATCTTCTCCAAAACTGCTCACCCAATTGCTTTGATATCGCACAGGAACACTCCTAGGGACTCCTAGTCCTTAATTTGTTCACCAGGTGGCGCTGCAATTTTTTCCTACCCATGGCTGCCGTGCACAGACATCAATCCTTGCATAACAGCAACCATAATAAACTTCACTACTTATATTGATACAATATTCCCAAAGATATGCTGTAAATCCTTTATGAATAGGATAGCTGTGAATGCTAGTCTTTGTTGATTGCAGCTTGATAACTAGTATTCACAGGGGTACCTGCTCAAAAGAACACCTATTGGGAAAGATCATATTTAATAGCTTTTAAGACCACCTCTCCAACCCAATGGTCTTTTATTTCTTTGTTATTTTACCTGCAATGAAAGTCTATCTGCCATATGTGGCCAGTTTTGCCTTGCTTCAGGGGTGGTCGTAAATAGCAGGTGCTACTCTATCATGACATTTACAAATTTAAAAAAAAATATAATTTAAAGAACATGTTATTTTATAAATTATATTGAAAATATTTTGTTCAAATATTTAGGCCTAAATGAAGCTTAGCTTTTTGGTTATTTTATAAAAATACAACAAAGGTAAATATATATTTTGTCATTAAATTTGGTAGGTATGGCAGAGGATGTTGCAGGCACCAGTGGCTCTGATGCACCTTGCTTTTCAATGCCAAGTAAGCTTATATTGGAAAAAAGGAACACACAAATAGCATGCTTACAGTTGTTATTCAAGTCAGTCAAACCTTTTGTATAATGAACATGCAAAGCAAAAGAAAATTAAATGTATATAAAAAGTAAGAAAACAGAGTTAACTTATAATTTTTAGCTCTGCTGACTTGTCAGTCATACAGCTTATAGAATATGTGTGTGTCCATCATCCATCTGTCCGTCCGTTGAGACGGATTGGACGGGTGTTGCAGGATTCACATTGTGGTCGGGAATTGCGGGGCTTGCATGGCAGGTCTGTCATCGCGCCTGTTGACAGGGCTAGCGTTAACGTTGCACTAACTTGTGGACCATGCTACATTAGTGTAGTGCTGAGTGAATTAGATAGTGAAGGGTGTCGGCGGGCACGGGCCTCTAGTGCTGTTGTCAAGGATCAGGTGGATGGAGACAAGGGGTTGGGGTGCATTGTCTCGATTTAGATGGAAGGTTACCAATTGTATATGCGGCTCTCGAAGTGCATAAAGTCCCTGTTGAATTTGGATTCGTCATTGCAGTGGAGTGATGTGTTTCGAAACAGGTTGCCAAATGGCTCACTGAAGTCCTCAGGCTTGTCAAAAATTCATATGCTGACTGCTGAGAGTGAAAGTGTGTACGGGAGTGAGTGGAGTGTGGATTGCGGATGGCAAGGGTGGTGTTCTGCTGGACATTGACGGAGTCAACAGTGAGAATGGTGCGGGTCAGCTCTTACATTTGATTTCTCGACATTATGTACGGGGATCAACTTGGCAGACTTGGACAGCGTGTTGATTTCAATGTTGGATGGAGCGTTCAAGGGAGGCGCGTGTCAGTGTGTTGGAAACTCTGGTGCAAGGGTTGGATTTGATGAGGGTGGGAATGGTGGAATAGCTTGCACGAAGCAGGAGTGTGCTCAAATGATAGTATACATGATCAACAATGCATACTTTTGCTTTAGGGCCAGAGTCTGTTGGCAAATGGTGAGCATGCCGGTAGGAACAGATCCAGCCGCATATATTGCCAACCATTGTTTGCGTTGTTATGGATCTGAATGGATGGAGGGGTTGGCAGGGGCGGACTTTGCAGCTGCTGGGGGATCATGATCTCACACGGGGGGGGGGGGGGGTGGATGACCTCTGTGCTTTGGAAAACCGAGATGCAGTGGAGGGGAGTTGGAGAAACATATATCCCAGGAAGCTGGTGTTAAACCTGGAGCGTTAGGGTGATGCATGGGCTACTACTCTTTATCTGGATGTGGAATAGAGGGCAGCCAGTGTGTGGCAAAAATATTTGACAAAAGGGACTGGTTCAGATTTGGTGTTGTCTCCTGCCCTGGTCTGGCAGGGAACATTCCAGAGAGACAGGTGTGTGGAGTTTGTGTCAGATAAGTCGTGCGTGTTGCTGGGGGCACCACACTTTTTGATGATCTTGTCATTAGGGTGGGAGCTTCGTTGCATAAGCAGCAACACGAGGGCTGTAAACAACGACAACTACACAAATGCTGTTGAAGTGTTTCCAGATATATGACCAAATACCTTATAAATACAACACTAACTCAAAGAACATTAGTCAAATTGTGTCAAGATGGAGTTTGAAATGACAAAGTATCGCCTTCAAAGTGTGTAGAGTGGTAAGAGGGAAAGTACCTTGGGTAAAGTATACCTAACTCACCTAGAAAATTTTGTCTGTCTGTAGTCGGAAAACCATGATTCTACTCACTTTTTGCAGGATTTCTTTCTTTTCAATCTTCATCCAGTAAAGTGGAAGAGGTGGCTTTCAGCTATTACCTTAGTACACTTTACCTCATAACACCTCTCGTCAACTTTATGGTGCTAAAAATTGTATTACTATTTACCTGCTTATACCAGTGCCGGAATGGTGGAATAGTGTATGAAGCTTTTAAGTTTCAAAGGAGACGTCCATCTATTCATCTATCGTTAGACTTTTTACATCTTCAACTCGTTCTCAAGAACTGCTGCATGAAACAGAATTGCTTTAAAGTTTATCAGAATATAGTTAGACTTAAGATAATGAAAGTTTGTGAAAAAATAATGTGGATATGTTATTTTTTCTATTTTTGATAGTTTGATTATAGATCATGAAATTTTGTCAAAATAATGTAAATATGTCAATTTTGTTACGAATTTGTAGGATATCAAACTTTGCAAACATATGTTCAAACTTTGCTTCCACTTTGGATACATGTTTATAGCTGCACAGATGTAGACTACAGTGTATGTGTTGCAATACTATAAAAGCTTATTTCCAGTCACCAGAGCACAGGATCATCATGATCCGCTTGATTTAAAATATTAAAAAAAAAAAATTGCAATCGTAAATAGAATCAAAAGCTCAAGTTATAGCATGTAGCTATGTAACTGGAAGGCCGATCAAGGTTGACTCGACCTTTATGCCTTAATTCTATAACATGCAGGTCAGGATTCTACTCTTTTATCTGCCATGTTGGGCCACAAAATGATTTGTGGTCTCTCTGAACTATGTCAAAATAAATTACTTTTATAGTTTTTGCCCCATGTTTACCATTAAATCATAATGGTTTATCAAAAGTTTTGTATTCTGCTTAATTAACTTTAATGTTATGGTTTCAACATGTACGTCATGAAAGAATTAGCCTTATGATACCATTCTCTTATTATTTTCCATTTTTTTAATGTTTTTAATTTTGTTTTAATTGCCACAGCAGAGCATCCTCCAGAAAGCATGTATGAAGAGATTTCTCACTCACAGCCAATACTACGTAAGTGTGGAATTCCCATGCAAAGAGAAAATAAATTTGGCCATCTGGAATAAAATAATTTGGAACATTAAAACTTTTTTCATATCTTAATCCAATTTTTAAAATCAATGCAAAATTATCGATTGCAATATGCAAATTATACATTTTTGTTAACAAACAAATCATCGACCATAAATTAAGTGCCAGAAAGTGTATAACTTTTACTGTGACAAATTTAAAGCACAGTTTACAAAAGGGCTGTCTCTGTAGAAAGTAGTATGTTAATACGCCAAAATAAATGGGTGCGCAAAACAGATTTAATTCATTATATTTGAAATTGTACATTGAGATTGAACCTCCAAATCTATAACAGTTGTGCAGAAGGTCACAAGCCAACAAACATACTTGAAAATGGCTTGTGAACGTAACAGCACTTACTATAGTCCTAAATATGTCAGCAGAGCATTAGACCCATGGGCCTCTTGTTAACATTGTAAAATTGATACTTCAATTCGAGACTCATATTATATGTTATTTATTTGGAGTCACAGCTTTTTGATTTAAACTTTTTCGTTCCTTGTTCATCTTTGTCACTACAGTACGTTCAAATGTACCTAGTATCAGTGTCAAACTTCATTGATCATTTCACACCTGCTTCAAACATGACAGGAATACATCTGGACGTGATTTCTCCCGTTATAAATTAAGTATGGCAGCTGAGAAGGACAAATCTCACAGTTCTCTTATTTCTATTCACATCTGATGCAGAAGAAGCTGACATGCTTCAGCTATGTCAAATATGGATGCATTAACAGGTGACTTGTCAACAAACAGAGCCACATCAACAGATGGACATTCCAAAAACTCAGGCACATTGAGAGATGGACAATCAGCAAACACAGTCACAGACACAACGGGTGGACAGCAAGCACAGACATGTGTGAACAGTAAAAAAAACACAGGCACATTGGCAGATGAACGTTCGACAAACACAGGCACATTGGAAAAGGGACATTCAACAAACACATGTGCAGGCACATCGACAGATGGACAGTCAAACACAGGCACAGTTGGACGGTCAAGCAAAAGAAGAATTACTCAACGATAGCATACAAATGGTAGTGATGAGGAATATAAACAATTATTTATCTTGGAGCAACAGAGGTGTGCCTTAGAGATTGAGGTTTTGAAGTTGAAGAAGCTTAAGCTGCAGAGAGAACTTGGTGAGTACATGTTTTGATTATTAAGGTTTCAGCAAGCATTATTACGATTTTGTCTAAATGCGAATATGATGTGATGCTATCAAGAAATCTTCCCTGTATGGATGATATACTTGAGTATGTATAAAACTGAGGCAAAAGACAAGGTTGAAAAGGCATTCAAGGAAAATTAGACCAGCCGGCAAGCTTAGACCTGCAGGTAAGGCTAACAATGCATACAAGGTAAGTCCTGCTGGTACGTTAGCCCTGCAGGCAAGTTGTAAAGCCCTACAGGCAAAGTTAGCCATGCGGGGAAGGTTAGCCCTGCAGTCAATGTTACAGATGAGGTTAGTACTGTATGTGAGAGTAGTTCTACAAAGGAGCTTACTCCTACAGACAAGTTAGTCCTGCAGGCAAGTTAAGTCTTACAGGTAATGTTTGTCTGGCCACCTATGTTATTTGAACGTGAAAATTACACACATGCAGTCTAAAAAATCAAATTCAAACTGTTAACCTTATCACCAATATGCAACTACATGTAAAATATTTTTGTACCATAGCACTTTTGGTGGTACGCCTACAAAAATATATAATGAATAATCATGGAATATATCCATATATTTATTATGTCAAGACATTTGTAGATACCCCCAGTCCCCAGTGTATCAGGTGCCATTTGAGATTCATCTATTACATATTTATTAAAGAAAAACACATGATCTATGTTGCTACTTTGGAAATTGAGTTAAAACCACTAACACGCTTCTCAATAAACAGTATGTGACATATATTTGTATATGTTAGTCCTGTAAGTTCTGTAGTCATCAGGTTTTAAAAGTATCATGCAAGAGAATACATTTTTATATGTCGTGAAGATTCACAATGCATCACAAGTCTCTGGGCAACAGAATTATCTTAAGCATGAAAAGTAGATTTCCACCAAATAGTTACGAAACTGGGCACCGTCTGCATTCGCCTCAACTGCAATTGGTGCACGGTGGTCATTTTCAAAGGGTACTAGATCCATGAGGTCATTATTATCTCTAGCGATATTATTAAGTACTTTACAGGCACTCATGATGGTCATGCCCTGGTAGGTGTGACTCGAAGTTCTTAGTGTAGACAATCAAATCTATTCTTGATTATACCAAAGGTTTGCTCAATTCTTACTCGTATTTGACACAGGGCACCGTTGTATCTTTCCTGTGCTGGAGTCGTTGGCTGGATGAACGGGGTCAATGAATAACGCCTACAAGCATACCCACTGTCCCCTAATAGGTAACTGTTGTCTCTCCCTGAATGATAATGGGTAAAAAAAAAAAAGGGGGGGGGGGAGATCACACTTTGTATGTTTATATTATGATCACCCGTAATTTTTTCCTTTTCTGTACTTATATCATATCAGCATTATTTTTAAGCTCCACTGACCTAAGATCAAATATCCTGTCCTTACATATCTGGAAATACAAACTGTCGGGGGGGGGGGGGGGAACAGACTTATACTCAAATATAACATGATTATTATAGTTAAGGTACACGAGGCAATTCGTTGCCTGCAACCTTAGGTCAACTTATTACTGAATTGCATATGATAACATCAAAAGTTTTCATGAGTACAAACATTTATCCAAAAGTTACCACCCAGTGTATTGTCAAAATTTTGAATTTTGTTTCAATTAATTATAAGTACATGTAATTTTTATACTGGCATGTTCTTACTCAGTGGAACTGTCAATATGTGAAATAGCATTTTATTCATGTATAAAATTAATAACACTATTTTGCATAAAAACTTACTATTGTGCATGATCTGGTAGAGGATTGAGGAATTGAAAATCCTGCTATCATGGGCTGACCCTGGCCAACCACATTATTTTGTTATTTTTTAATCAGCTGTGCATGTCATCTTAATAACAGATACAAAAATCCTTGATATCATTGTAATTCATTTTAAAGAGGGGTATTCTTCTGCATGGATGGACTGGTATATGATATCAAATCACACATATTGATTGTAAATAACTTTAAATTGTGTTTTTCTTTCTCTATAATTGTTGCTGATTAAGTTCAGAATAGTAACATTTTCAGCTCAGCTGTCTTGTTAGTCAGCTGAGCTTGGCTTCATTTCGCAAGGTCACAGAGCTATTGACACAAATATTACTGTTCACTGGATAACTGAACTATTTTGATGTATGCCTTTCTGTTGCAGATGATAGTGGTCCTATGTGAGGTCCAGAATAACATAATACATGGGTAAGCCCAACATCTTTTCAAGGTCATAGCCCAATAGAATGAAGAGTGTAATGAATTCCTAGGTCAGCTGAGCACAGGCTGTCCAAACAGCCATATAGTTTAAGATATTAAATCATCAATTCATACACTGCCCGTAATTATTTCTATGTTCTGTGGCACATGACATACTGTTTTTTCAATGTTCTTTCAAGGTTTCATTACAAATTTAAACAATTCAATATCTAAAAAATTGATATACATAGAAACATAATACCAACCGCTAAATATAGGTCTGTATAATGGTGGGCTACATAATGGACATATCATTTTTGTAGCGACTGAATTTGACACTTATTTTCTCAAAGATTATTTCTTCCTGTCTTGTTTATTGCCAGTAATAACTTTTGTTGTAGCAATTATTGTTCTCTCCTTATCAGTTATCCAGTTCCAAATTAGTTTTTACACCATGTCTGAAGGACAAAGAAAATGTAGCATTTTAAGAAGCTCTCAATTTAAAGAAACACAAATTTGCTGTCGCACATCTCATTTTCTAGTTTTTCTTTGGAACGTGTTTTAATCCATATACTTGTGATTTATGTTTGCAGGAATTTCCTGAATTAAGGATATGAGTACTGAAGCAAGAGGCATCCACTGAAGACATTTTCATCTGCTTGTGAGCACTTAAATATTTATACTATATTACGTGCCAAATATTGAAAATATTTAAATGCCAGAATTATTTAATTTAATAAAGTTATACACATATGTCAGTTAGCAAAGTTGTTCAATGTCATTTATGAAAAGCATTCTAGTAGCACACTGTGTTAATGCAAACGGTCATACTGGTATTCCTGCATTCTGGAAGTAACATCATTGGATGACAGTGTACAAGGAGTATACTACATATAGATGTAAATAATAGTGATATTTGTTGCACATCACTCACTTTTCCACTATAGATTAGGAAATCTGTGGGTTTGAAAAATAGGCCCCATAGATCAAAAGCTAGGATTGTGCATCTTATCTAGGACATGTGCTACAACTGGAACGAATGTACGATAGTCTATTATTTATGTCTGTATGCCATGGCACATAACATTGTTTCTTTGCAGTTCTTTCTTTTTTTTTTCTTTTTCTTTTCCTCAATATTTTTTATAATGCAAAGTAAGGCCATTAAAAATGGTTTATCTTCAAGATCTATAAAACCAATCTGAACAGAGAATGCTATATATAGGTTTGTGGTGCTTGGCTATCTAATGGACATATTTTAATATTTGTGACAACTGAATTTGGCACTGTTTTCTCAAGATTTCTTTCTTTCGGATAGCAATTCTTGTTTCTGTCATCAATTACAAAATTTATTTGTTTTCATTTTTCGTAATATGTATCTCTTTGTCAGGTAACTTTGCAACTTTTTATAAATTTTTATTTGCAGCATGTATGAATACCAAAGGAAATGTACCATTTCAAATAGTTCTCATTTTGAAGGCACAAAGAATAATTTGCTGAATAGCAAATCTTCTTCTCTAAACTTGGCAACTAAAGTAGCTCTCCGCCTTTCCCCGAATATATATTTTGAGTGTTTTTGGATAAATAACCAGAATTGTTGACATGTGTGGCATAACCTCTTGTCTACAGTGCCTGTGATTTTCAAAAGAATTGGAGACCATTCTTAGCTGCATTCGCACTGGATGCAAGTGAGGGTCGACATGGAGAGTTCGTAAAACAGATGAGTATTGGGCAGAAAGGTCGTGTGTGGCCTTTCTGCCCTTGGTAACACCCATCCCCAAACAGTTAATTCTTTTCAATTCATGAATGTGTTTCCAAAGCAATAGTGGTCACACTACCTATTAATGCTAAAAAGTGAAACTTTAATCCATTTTGTCAAGTAATTGTGATAAACACAGTGGGCACCATTTTACCAGTAATTTGCAAGTCACTAATGCACCGAAACTGTGATTAAAGCCCTGATTATGCAAGTGTATGTCAAGGGTGACCCTGTTGAAAGAAGTGTGTTTTCATATTGTTTTCATTCAAATCCATTCAAATAATAAATTAATGAAAGATAATTTTCAATGTGCTTTTGTTGTCCTTTGTCCACAGAGAAGGACACAAAGAGTTAAGGTGCTGTCCAATTACGTTTTTGAAAACTCTCCATTTTGATTCTGACTTGTATCCAGTACAAATGCAGCCAAGCTTGGGCACCAATGCTTTCCAAAATCACAGATAAGGCGAACAAAATGTTGTGTTGTACATGCCAACAATAATTTTGGAGTTTTATCTAAAAAAAGTTCAAAATACAGATTCTTCAAAAGGTAAAAAGTTGCTTTTGAGGCCTGGTTTAGTTATTTTTTTATTTTCCCTTAAATTTAGTGTATTTGAAATGAAATAGATGGTCACCTGCACGTTAATTGAGTGTTCATTCTTTCTGTTTATGAAATCCACTTCGTTTTCCAATGGTCTCTTTATATGTACATGGGTTCCATCAATGCAGCTTATGACATTAGGAATATCTGTATGGCAAAAAAAGAAAAGAAAAGAAAAAACTATATTTATTTTCTTTTTTTATTTCTATTTCTTTATATTTGAAGAAAGTCAGAAAAATTACAGATATTAAACCCTAGTGTGCATGACGTATTGGTGGCGCCACCTACAGTATTCGATGGAGAATTTGTCAAAAAGGGACAAAACACAAATTTATCATTTTCACAATAATAAATTTTACATTTTAAAATTCATCGAAATAAACTATGTGTCAAGACTCATATATGTTCATATCAATGCAACAGCACCTATATAGTCCTAAAAATGTCAGCACAGCTTTAGGCCCAAAGGCCTCTTGTTGGTGGATTGTCATGAAATTTGTTGGGATTATCGGGGAGGGAAAATCTCAATTGTATGTATCATTCCTGAAACTAGAATATAACATAATATGGATGACCACCTAATCTTTCAAGGTGACGGGGCTATAAAGTTGAAAGAGGTGACTTGATGATGGTAGGCCTTGCACATTTAATTCGGAAAATAATATAAATATGACATTATATATATATATATATATATATTGTATATTTTACACAAAATCCAGGAAGAGCTGTTACGAAAAACTGACCCCAGTACACAAGGCAGTATAGGCCTAATCGTGTCAAACTCAGTTTTCGTTGGTGCGCATCTTCCATGTACATCAGTACAGATACTGTTTTTTCATTTCTGAGAATTGTACGTAAGTTCTAGTATTTTAAATGTTTGGTTAAGGTAATTACAGGTTGTTATGCCGTTTTCATGGGTAAACATTAAATTTGGTGACAAGTTTCTACATAATATTTCATTTGTTTACATGTTAATTCTAATGGAAATATAAGAAAGCAGTTTACTTAGAAGTATTATAGTGTGAGTTGATTGGTCTTTGGATGTTGCTTTTTGCCACAAATTCTTGCTTGCACATTTTAGTAGCATTTTTGACATAAATATTGCCTATGGTTTGCAGGCCTATCGTAAATAAATTGTAATAACTTCAGAATTTTGGTTAAATTATGCTAAAAAAAATGATAAAGTCTTCATGCATGCAAGCATATATAATTACCAGTATCTAACTGATAGCCTTATACAATACATACTGGCACACGTACCACATACACTCACCATATATTGTTTGTATTGAATTACCAGATATTATAATTTGGAAATTGAAATTTCATTAGGCCTACAAACTATGACAGCTTGTAACATTATACAGCCATCAATATTTTACTTGGCACATTTCCATTGGTACCTGTTTACTGCTCTAACTGAATCTTGCATACCCTGACTGTTGAGCTTAATTATTCGTTCTTTTTTCTGTTCTGCATTTCTGGAGTCGCCTACATGTACTACAAAGAATCAAGAATTATGAAGGCTGATGCCCAAATAAGGATGCCATTGTATTGTGCTTAATTATAAACACAGTTACTTTGGCACACTTTCTTTTGGGATAAAGCAGCAACAAACTTAAAGATTTTTGGCTTGGATGACCAGAAGACAACAAATTCCAACAGGACAAGGATGATAAACCATATGGGGAAGAGGATGACATTATGTATTAATTTATTAAAACAAAGGAAATAACAGTAATAGCCAAACATCTGCGGACTAGTTAACAATGATTTATTTTAGAATAGAAATGCATACCTGTATTATTATATTTTGTCCCCGCTAAGTGTGGGTAAATACTAAAGCTACCAGTATATTTTTTTTAATGAAAAAAAAAAGTTGCTTGCCGGGAATTATGTTGTAAGTACATCACATTATTGTAGACCAACAAACTTACAATTTGCCAAGCAGTTGATTTTTTGCAAATATATAATATCTACTGCCTGGATTATGCATTTATCAAAATCAGGGCCTATGTAGACCGCTTGAACAATTTAGTTTATGTTATTTATACTATTCTATATATATATTCTTTTTAGTACAAACATCACATATAAAAGCATGCAAATGTAATTTATGTTTTTGTTTGTACCAGGACAACATCATATGATGATACAGACAGCCACCCCAATCCGTCACAAGGTTTCTAGCCTTCCCAGGTGCCTGGTGTCTACATCCCCGGAGTACGCATCAGACCATGTCCGTCCATTCTCTACAGCTGGCAGCATCTTCAAGTTGTTCTTTACTGCTGAGCTCATACGTCAGTTATGCCAGTTCACTAATGAACATGCTAGGGCCACAATGACACTGGGTAGTGTTTATGCATGTGATCAATGATGGCCATTGATTACACCAGATGAGATGTACAGATTCATAGCACTCCTCATGTACATGTCAATAACAGTAGTGCCTTCATGAGACAAATACTGGTCAACTTCATCTCTTTACCATGGATTCTGGGCCCGCAGTTTAATGAGAACAGTAACAGATTTAAGGCAATTTTTTTCATTTTTGCATGTTTTGTCTTATCAAAATGAACAAAATCATGAGGATAAATTGTATAAGGTTAGATATTTGTACAACTGTATAAAGGCGAAGTGTCATGAACTTTATCAACCAAAATGTCATTTATCACTAGATGAGCGGATGGTCAGAAACAAGGGCCACTTTGGCTTCAGGCAATATATAAAAAATAAACCAACCAAATGGGCTTTCAAACTATTGATAGTTGCAGAACCAGACACAGGCTAAACACTCAATTTTGATGTTTATACCGGTAAAGACAATGCAGACGATCGTGAAACTGTTTCAGTTGGCACTGGTATGGGACATGATGTTGTAATGAAACTTTGTAGAAGGTACTTTAATCAATAGTATTCGGTTTTATTGGATAACTTCTTCACCTCTGTAAACTTGCTGAGGTCTTTGTTTCAAAATTGTGTTCGTACATGTGGAACTATGATGCCAAACGGAAGGAATTTTCCAAGAGTACTTAAGGACATAAAAACTGGGCAAAACGCATACATCGGGAAGGGATGCATTGGTTAAGAGATGGAGAAGTTGTTTTTTGTCTGTGGAAGGACAACAAACCTGTAACACTAGCGTCCAACGGACATGTAATGGGTAATTATGGCGAGGCAGAAAGGAAAGTGAAAGAAAAAGGTTTGTTCAGGACAATTTCAGTAAGACAACCAGATATTGTGAAAGAATACAAGATGTTTATGTCGGGGGTGGACACCATGTACCTACAGCTGGTCGAGCTTGTCAACTAAGATCAAACCACCAATTAATTCCAGTTTAGAGTGCTAAAATAAGAAATTGTAGGTTGTGCTACAAGAAGTTCCACAAAGAAATAAAAACCTATGTCTCATGTGAAGTGTGTAAGGTTCCATTGTGCTTCAACCGAGAGCGTAACTGCTTAGTAATGTACCACAACTGAAGTGTGCAGACACTTACCAGAACATGTATACTTGATAAATAACAACTTGGTAAGAGCTTATAATAACCAAAGCACTTACACAGAAATGCCTCATAAGTGCGTGTTTTAATTGGAGGTATATATCTTTCCATCATGTTTATGGACGGTATCAATTGTAAATATTAGATACATCTTGAATAATTTAGACATTATTGCATAAAGTTGTGTCATATCCAAATAATTTCTGAATGTTAAGTATTGTAAACTTGTGATAACTGATGATTATAAATATGATAGCTTTCCCTTTATATCAATTGTATGACAATGAAAATGTTTTGATTGATCTTTGAGGTTGCTGACTTAGCTACAGTTCCCTAGCAAACTACTAGGTTTATGCAGGAGGTATGGCGGCCATTTTGTATAAGGTTATTCTATTGGAATATTTTGTTTGCATTTATGAAGGAAGGAATTATCATTCAAAAGTGAAATGCAAAGAAGTTAATGGTTTGAATTTTGTCTTTAAAATTCGTCTGTGCATTTGAAATGAACACGCTTATGACCACACAAGCTTGTTCATGCAGACAGTTGACATAGAGGACACGGTATTGATGAAAGTATGAATATTGGGTCATGTGACCATGTAATTTGTATATAAAATGAATTTTTGTCCATATGTGATTATAATAAATGATTCAAAATATTGCTAAATCTTGTTATTGTTACTTTTTCTGCATCTTAGAACCATTTTACAGTTCATAGTTACATAATTATTACTCTTCAAGGGTGCTGACTTAACCCAATTTCCATAACAAGGCACTCTGTCTAAACAGTAGGGACGGCGGCCCTTTTGTATAAAGTTGTATGATTTAATACATATCTCAAGGGCATATTTTGCTTGCCTTTATGAAGGTAATATCATTTAAATGTGGAATTAACAGCAGTTAGTGGTTTAAATTGCATGATTTTAACAATTCAGTGCACTTGAAATGAACAAGGACGTTCATATGGACTGTCAAAATGGCGGACATATATTTGGTGTAAGTTTCCATATTTGGTCATGTGACCATGTAATTTGCATATTAAAACAAGAGTATCTGGGATATAAATATCATGTGATTTTAATAGATGATTCCAAACATGACTGAATCTTCATGTAACTTTGTGCACCTTAGATCAATTTTTCTTAGCCCAAACTTGAATTTAGTGGTTAAAAAATTTATCAATAAATGACTAAAATATGCAAATTTGGCTAGGTACATATGTTTTTAGTCATGGTGTTATTTCAGGTAAACTTGTTCAAATGTCACTAATGATACATATTTTTGAAAGGTTGGCCTTTCGAGTATTCCTCAAGGTGCACTATCACTGGCAACTCTGAAAAACAAAAACAAAAAAATTTTTCATGGTGAAATTGAAATTCTGATTTTCTTTTTTAAATTCTACTGAAATATCCTGCCTTGTAAGGAGGTCACGTGACACCTAATTTGCATAATCGTGAAATATGAAATATGACGCATATGTATCTCTGCCCTGTACCACCACATATGAGAGATTCATAATATATCCCCTCCTTGGCTGCCAAAAAATCACCTAAACCCCAGGTCTGTAAACAGTTAATATTTTGGGTAGATAGTAGGCCTAAAACTGGCATAAGATAAATGGCCTATTTAGGATATCGACCTCATCATTAACCTGCTTTCTAAAAAAACAGATCTAGTTCCGTGCTGACTGTACTCCAATTGGAGTAGGCCTACTGCTAACACGGAACTATAATGTCTGCTTTAGAGGCTAGCTCATCAATATTAGGCCTATTACTATTCTTAGGAAGAATATGAAAATACAGTCGAACCAATCATTAACCGAAAGGAAATGCACCTTTTGTAATTTAAGGTCGAGAGAAGACATAATTTACATGCTTTTACATATTTCCTATACAAAGATCTTCGGAAAATACTGTTTCCAAATCTCAGTGATCATATTCCCACTCCCAGCTTTGCTTCTTTTGACGACAGAGTTATGGTGCCCAGAGGGGAAGACGCTATGAAGCCCATTTCTTTGTTCGTTCATGATTGTTTCAAACTCAGACAAAGCTAATGCACATAATATATACTCTCCTTGCATACCATCTTGCATACCATAATAATGCCCATCTGACCACTTTGCCCGGATTTCCACTATTATTAATCTTGAATGACATTTAAAAATTACAACTAGGTCTATCCCATAAGTAAGTACATTTGAAGCCTAAATTTAAATTTATATTGGCTTAATATATGACAAATATCTCTCTGCATTATCACCTAAAGATAGGCCTATATCTAAATATTTTGTTTTGTTTTGGGCTATAGATTGCACCCATGTGCGAATAATTGCTCTATCCAGTGATGAACCTTGCTTCGTAAACAGGAAGAATTTTCATTCCATCAATGTCCAGGCTAGCTACTACTGATTGCTATTTTACTGTGGTTACCCACTTTAGTGTCATAAGTGACTAAAGTCACACTTATTTATATTACATCAAAATCACATTTCTCATGCTTGGACCTTCCATTCAAGTACCAGCGAGGAGTAGGTAGGGCAAAGTGGGGTAAAACGGGCTACTTAAGAAAACATAAATATGAATGGCCTGTAAAGGGGTCCCCTTCTATCTGTGATGAGGTCGCCAGCCATTGTTCATCACTATAGTTTAAACCTGTTGCTTGACTTTGAGATGGCTGTGCAAATATCTGACTTCCTTGAACGGAAGGGCTACTCATTGGTGCAAACGATGCCTCATAGTTTGCATCCTGATATTTTTTTTCTCTGTCATTTTGGCCATGGGATCCTTGATATTCCTCAGTTCAACTGCGATATACATGGCCAATCTATGATCTGGATCATCACTAAAAGCCTGGGTTGGGATTCTTTCGGTTTTCCTTGTACTTGTTTCCTCACATCCACAATGCAATGCAGAATTTCCATCTGAGCATCATCTTTAGTTTTGCCTTAATTTTTTTCTACTTTCTTTGTCGTTTTTTTTTCTTTTTTCTTTTTTTGTTTTTTGTTTTTTTTTTTTTTTTTGTGTTTTTTGTTTGTTTTGATTATTACTATTTTTATTTTTTCGATTTTGGACTCATTTCCACTGCAGAAGTTTCAGGGCCTTGACTTTACTCTGATTCGAAACTTTCTACAGAAGCTGATTTTTCTGGGGTTTTTTTTACTGTTTCTGTAGAGTTCAGAGCATTTTCCTCTCCCTCTTCTGACTCGGAATCAGTTTCATCAGATACATCCGAAGAGCTCTAAAACATATAAATCTAAGCGAAATATTTATACTCCCAAGTTTTGTTTCCTTTTACCTTCAAACTTTCCATTAAAGTTTTTAAACTATATGAAACTTAAATGTTTCAAATCTAAGTGATATGAATTTCAAAAGTTACAACTTTTGTCTTGTGGTCTGTAAATTTGCATTCATGGCGAACTTCAACACAGAGGTCGAATTTTTTGCTGTTTCAACCATAATTTTTCAACTTGTAATATTTTGTTTTTAAATTAACCTGATCAGCATAATTTGAATGATAACTATTTGTTTGTGCTAACAGAATATTGTTATCATCATCAACCTATAGGAAAGTGCACAAACTGAAATCCTGTTAACAATAGCTGTGAAAATATGGCATTTTCAATTTTTGGATAACCCTCAATTTATATAATATAAAACGTATTGATTGTTCCAAATAACATGCACAATTTCACCTACAGGATTACTGGCATGTCGAACATCAAGGTTGTAGTTTTTATAGGTGGTAAAAAAAAAAGTGGGAAGAAAAGGGTTAAATGAATGAACCAATCAATTATTCAATCAAGCACTAATAAATAGATAAATAAATGATGGCACAGAGACGTTTAAATTAGTAGCTTAAGTGCAAGTAAACTGTTCCGAGTTTAATTTAGACATAAAACTTGGAGTAGTTTTCAGATTTCTCTTTGCATTGATGTAATTTATAATGACAAAATTATTTTGAATTCTTTGAGTGGTTTATTTCAAGATATATTTCCTCTGTCTTAATGTTTGCAGGTACCAATATCAGAATCAGAATGGAGGGCAGTGGCAGAGGGTTTTTACACTCGATGGAACTTCCCACATTGTATTGGCGCCCTGGATGGGAAACATGTGCTTATAAAACCACCTGGTAACTCTGGATCGCAAATTTTCAATTACAAGCACAGTTTCAGCATGGTAATGAAGGCTCTTGTAGACTCTGATTACAAATTCATCTACGTAGACATCTGATGCAACGGCAGAATATCTAATGGAGGAGTTTTTGCAAATTGCTCTCTGAGTAAGTGCTTACAAGATGGTTCCCTAAATTTTCCAGAAGATGAACCACTGCCAGGCACCCAAACCCTTGATCCATACAAGATAGTAGCTGATGAGGCCTTCCCGCTTAAGCCATACTTACTGAAACCCTACCCATTTAGAGGTTTATCCACAGAGAGGCGTATCTACAATTACAGATTATCAAGAGCCGGACGAGTGATGGAAAACGCTTTTAGGATCGTAGCCAATCGCTTCAGAGTGTTCCTGACCTGCATAGCAGCAAGCCCTAAAACCATTGAGAAGATCGTCCTTGCATCTTGTGTGTTACATAATTATCTGAGATAACACAGAAATGCCGTGAATGTGTATCTTCCTACTGGAAGCCTGGAAGTGGAAAACCCACATACCCATGAAGTGCGGCCAAGGAGTTTGAGAGGAGGAAATAAACCCAATGGAGTTGAAGTCGGTGATATGCAAAGAATCCAAATTATACAGTGGAAGCCTGAGACGTGGGAAACAGATTGTGCAGTTATTCTAACTCCCCTGTTGGGCAAGTTTCATGGCGAGTTGATATGATTTGAAGCATCAACTTGTTCTTTGCTCATAACTTTTATGGCAAATGCTTCCATGGAACTTAAGATATTCTTACCTTAGCCAAATTGGAAATTGATTTCAGGGCTGCAACATGAGGGGCAACAAAGGAAAAGGCTTCTACAAGCCACCTTTCCTTTGTCCCCAGACTTTCCGCTCCACTTCCAGTTGGCCTCTTTTTCTTGGCCTTAGTATATTGTGTCCACAGACTTCTCAGTTTTTTTCTTTACAGCATCAACTGTTAAGGCAAAGTTTAAAACATTGCATTCTTTAAAACGTTTGACAAAGTTAGCAAGAGTTTTGTGTGTAGCGTTTTAAGACCACAATTTGAAATAACAACAACATTTTTTTCTTCCTATAGTATTTTAGAAACAAGGTTCCCATACCCATTGGATATGGACAAAAATTAACTATGACATTGTTGCACTGGTTCAGTGAGTAAAGCTGTTAAATATATGGATAATATTTTTATTCCATAATTTCACATAATGCAGGGCCAGATAGAGTGCCTATAACCTACCAACCTACCTTCTATATAATATTACATTTATGTACAAAGCAAATCATTAAAGTAGAAATTCTAGACTTGCAAGAAAATCTGTTTGTGTGCTAGCAAAAGGTTTAAATTTTAAAATGTTACTATAACCCCCATATTAGAAGAGTAAAACGAGGCAATATGCCCCTCTTCATGTTTTGATCCAATACTCAGCGAGACTGAAAGTCACATGAATAAAACTTCATTGCGTTTTTATCTTGAAGATAAGAGCTTACTGGAAGTAGTTGCTTGGCCAGCGTACAGCTGAGAGTTCTCAGGTAAATCCATATTTTGTTGTATAGCTCAGCCACTTTTTTTGTCCTGATCTAATTTCCCAACATGCGAAAGTAAAGTCTAGTAGTTCATGTAATGCTGGATGCTACTTAAAAGAGCCATTTTGGAAATATCATGCTCTAATCACCTGCACATAAGACCATGGCTTCATAGTGAATATAAAAGACTAGTCTCTGAATTAAAGCCAAGACTGCTTTTGGGGTAATATGGCAAGGGATGGGGGCATATCACCCAAACTCTATGTTGGGCAATATGCCTAGCATGGGGTAATATGCCTAATATGGGGGCATTTCACCCAAACACCTTGTCTGGGTGTCCTAGCAACTGTAGGAGGCGTAGATGCCTACATGTGGGGTAATATGTCCACTACCTAGGGGTATTACCCATATGGGTATCAGGGAATGTGCTAAGGGGGGGGGGGGCATATATGCCATAACACCCCAGGTGGGTGGCCATATTACCAAGGGCATGGGGTAATATTGCCAAATGAGCTCTCTTTAGTACTCGATCGTTATTTTCATAATGGAATTAACCAGTCACCAATTGATATCATATGGTTGATGCATACTGGGAAAGGTATCCAGCCGGCCAAACATCTAGCCCCAAACATTCAACCTATTCTCTGCATATTATGATGCAAAAAGCTTTAAGATGGGCATATTTTCCCGTTTAACGCAACATGTTAAAAGAGTTAAAATCACTTATTGTTTAAAAAAATCAAATCAATGTATTATAAGTTTCAAGATGAAGTGTACTTCGTTTGCAATGAATAAATAGATAATTAGGGTCTTTAATTGCATCAATATGTTAAATAAATGTATACAAAAATAAAAAAAATAATATTTCAAAATGTTTAACAAAGCCATTTCTAAAAAAAATTAAGGAGGATCTAAGCGCAAACAAATTGTTTTTAAGTGGGCTTTGAACACCATGATATTCTTTTTTTCCTGTTTGGCACCAAAAAATGTCGTCATGCAACGTTTACTTTTCTTTTGAAGCAATTAATGAAAATGATTCGGTTTGGGTATATCATCTTGTTCAGTTTAAGCAAGGGTTTCCCAAATCACACCAGTGCAATGAGGGCTTGTTTTACCCATATAGTTCTTCATCCCTGAAATTAATATAAATTAGGTACACTGGGTCCGAAAGGCACTGAATAGTACAGAAACACATCATCCATATTCATTAATTCCAAACTCAACAATGACAGCAAAGAGATTTCAGACTTGCCAAAGCATCAACATTTCTTTTCCAATACCAATGTGAACAAACAAATTTCACTCCTGACTGGAGACAGGCAGTCACCGATAAAAGGCAATTGGTGGTTTTAAACCGGTCCTCTCAACCTTAGAAATATTCATCATTAACTGCAGACACTATTTCGTTTTCCAAAATTTATAGGCCTAACCACCCAAAACAAAAATTTCATTTCTTCTGCCAAGGATAAAAAGACACCTGTTAGGCCTATCACCTTTTAGTTCTCCCGACTTGTCAGTCAGCTAAGTTTAAAGCTAAGTTTAAAGTAATAGAGTAAAGTAGGCCTACATCGTATTTGTGATATTTATGAATCTGGAACATTATAAACACAACCTACCTCCACTATAACTATGAGTCGGAGAACAAGGCCCACAGCACAACATAGCCAATGAAGTAGACATTCTTCTTACAAATGTCATGCAAAGCTTTTGTTTTCTAGAAAACTTTTTTGTTTATTGGTAAGTTTATTGTGCAACCATCCCATGTATTTGAATATTCTGTGTGTACCGAAAATGGCCCGAAATAAGAAATATATCGATTTATTGATTGTAGCCTTTTAATCCCGTACAAAAACGAAATGCTGGGATCATGCTGGATATTGCTGGGCGTGGTGAAAATTGCTGGAGAAACATCCGTCATAATCCAGCATTTTCTGACAAGCATCCAGCATTTTTCCAGCTAGTTCCAACAAAATTTCGCTGGATTCTGTTGGGATTAAACCAAATCCCGACCAAAACCAGCAAAATACTTGATATATTTTTTTAAACACTAGCTAGCTTAGTTGCACTTAAATTTTCAAGATGCACAGCATTCTTAATGGCAAAGATCTTTTCAGTAATCTGCTGGAAGTGTACCAGCAAGAAACAGCAATCACTGTATGTCCGACTGTAATTTAAATGGCCACCTGGTCCAGCCGATTCCAGCGTCCAAGTTTACATCTGCAAGTTTGCAAACTTGTACGCTGGAATCGGCTCGACCAGGTGCCAATGAGTTGGGAATGCTGGGACCCAAATGCATGCTGCTGGTTTGCAGGAATCTCCTTAGAATGATGGACTTTGGTAGTTGACTTGAATGCTGGAATCTACTGGAGATTGGCCAGCAAAATCCAGTGTTGGTAGACGATACTGGGGTTTTACTTGAAGTACACCAGCAAAATCCAGCAAGAGTAGACAATGCTGGATTTTGCTGGGATTCAACCATATCTGAGCAAATTTAGCACAGTAACAGGTATGCTTTAATTTGCATGGAGAGTGCTGGAATTGTGCAAACAAAATCCAGCAACATGTAGACAATGCTGGATTTTGCTGGGATTTTTTTCAAATCCCAGCAAGTTTATGGTATGCTGAAGTTTGCTGGAATTGTGCCAGCAATATGCTGTATTCATGGTGGCATTTGCTGGGAGTGCTGGAACCTGCTGGCTACATAGCAATCCACTAGATTTATGATGGAATCTGTTAGACTTTAGGCTTGTGCCAGTAAGGTTGGCATGTTGGAATCTGCTGAGATTGCTGGAACTTGCAGGACCCTTTCTTCACAACTGCACATGCTCTAATATGTTACTTCCCAAAAAAGTTAGACACTTTACGACATATATAATGACAAATGAGGTATATATGAATGTTCCAGGCCCAGTACCACTTTATTAATGTACTGTCAGGAGTGTAACATTTAAAAAAATAATAATGCTGCTTCCTGCGATAGATGATGCCCTCATTCATACACTAACTAAATAAAGGGCCAAAAACTAAACTCAACTCTTTGTTTATTTTACAGCAATTATTTAAAACATATATACAGGGCAGTACAACACACAAATCGATTTGTTTGTACGGGAACCAGTGATAGCTTAAAGATTATTAATCTTTCCAATCTTAACTCGGTTTTGACACCTACATGCCATAATACTGTACGATCAGAAAACAGTAAATTGCAATATTGGAACCAAAGAATATAATTATACAACTGATTACATGGCTTGTCATAAAAAATAATTTAGCTCTCATACTTTATTAGGAATATACCAGAATTTTTTCTACTCTATGAATCAAATGAGTGCAGGTTGTGCTTTATAAAGTTTGAGCATGCATTTTACTTGGCGTGGGGATTAAATCATTTTGTTGGCATCCATTTTGTAATTCACAAAAAATCCCGTCATAAAATTCCCTAGTCTATAAACTAGACTAGTATTCACATGAAATTGAGAAAAATTTCCCACTTTTGGGTAATTTGTGGTGCAAAATAGCAATACATCTATCTCATAATTAGAACATTTTGGTTCTGTCCAAAACTGCATGTTTTTATCCAGAATTTTGATCCATACTATTACCCCAAAAAGTATCTAAAATAACCTTGTGTATTAATAAGAGGACTGTGACAGCCCTGGGATCAGCTGACAGGTATATACATGTATACATATACCCTTGCGATTTTTTAAGATTTGCCATAAAAAAAAAAACAAATTCATAAACAGATATAAAAATCAATGGAGCAAAGCTGTTTGAACAGAACTGGTTGAGACCCACCCAAGGCACATTACCACCAACTTTGAAGTCAATCTGACTGACGGTTTCAGAGAAGAAGTAAAAAATGTGAATAAGTATTAGAATGCCCAGTGACTTAAATAGTAATCAATCGGGAAGGTGTATTTACCGACAAGTACCCGAATTGAGGAAATCATTCAAGATCAGGAATCCGCAGCATCCTCACTTAGTAAACAACTTTTGCCCTTCCTTAAGGAGCATGTCCACAAGTTTCAGCTTAATCTGACTGACAGTTCTGGAGAAGTAAAAAATAGCAATAACGCACAGAAAATCAGGTTGGGTATAGTGTGGGGTCCAAGTTAAGCTGCTATCTATTTGTTACCATGCACATTATGCTTATTATGCTGATAAGGACAGCGGGGTGTCTACTATACCCATATGGTAGACAGAGCAAGTGATTGGCATCCGCTGTTATCTGGTACCGGGTCAATAATTGCAAGGCCTGTCCACTTATCCATTTATCAGTGACAAAGCTTGACCACATGCTGTGCATACAGTCTTGTTCCCAGTTCTGAGACAAAGTTTCAAGCATGTGTGAAAAGCGTCTCAAATTTTGTAGGTACTCAAGGAGTAAATGGGTGAGTTTTACTTCCATCATGTTTCACCATCTAATCACACAGAGGCCAATATCACAGATGTGATCCTGTTACCACGATCATAGTCATACCAAGTGTTAGTAGTTTTGGCAAACACCTTAGTGGTAACTGTAGGGAAAGCGATTTCTATTAAGCAATCATAAAACCTTGCTTATAAGATGAAGATCACAAAGTCTGAACAGAGGAGTCCCTCTCGTAAATGATTCTAACGAATTGCACATTTTTTGTTGAGCTCTGCAGCTGTAATTGCATGACTTTTCTCGTTTTGTGCCACAAATATGCATAATAATGCAGATTATGTGATTAGATGTTCAGGTCAGTGCGATCCATATGTTAACTTAAGAGGATGCATTTTGATGTTTTGGAAATCATTGAATCTCTTACATTTTGCTTTTTCATACTTCGCTATTATTGTTTGTTTGGAGCCTTCAAATGCGGATGATGTCTTTGTAAACTGTTTGCTTGTGAATGCAATATGGTCCACAGTATCCACCTTAGCCCATACAACTTCCACGACTCATGGAGTGTGTGGAAATCACGGTCCCTATTGACATTGCCAGCGCCATCTACAGTATTATGTTTCACGGGGTAGGTGGGTATGAATACCTTGTGACCACTCTAGTATACTTAATTTTGATAGATATTCATAACATTTTTAATATTGTGGAGGAGGTTAAAAGATTAAAATATTGTTTTCACGCGATACAATTGGTACCACCTGTACCTTGCCCAAACCTATGAATGAAATGTATTTAAAGATATCAAATGCAAGACCTCAGAATGTGACTGCTGAATTTAAAGGTGATATAGACCATGATTAGCGGTAAAACGTCATTTAATGTAAGTTGCAGTGACCTATTTTTGCACTCCCCACCCCCGAAAGCTGGAAGTCATGATTGGTAAGGGGGGGGGGAGGGGATGTAGCTTGGACATGGGTTGAAGGGGAAATTAGTCCTTCAAATCAATATGTGACCTGTCTACACTGCATAAAAAAACTTTACCTGGTGACATCCTTTTGAGGCAATCATAGTCCAACTATCATGTACTTTGGTGCTTTGCAAAGTTTATTCGTTTGTTGTCCAATGACGTAAAAAGTTAGAACTTCATCTACAAAAACTGACCATGTATGGGAAGTTGGATGTGGGAAGCACATCTTGAACAGTAACAACTTTAATCTGAGTTGAATGTCACGGTCAAATTTCTAGTTGGAATAAAAAGGTCCAAATATCATATCCTTGTGCATGGTCTACCATCTGTAATTTTTACTGGGCCATGGGCCTCTCCTTAGCCATACTGAGAACATACTCCGATGCACTATGTTATAATTGTGTATCCATGCCTTACATTTACCATCATTTATTCCAATGAGACTGTGGAAGTATAATGCATACTTTTAGCTGATGTACCCTATGTAGTACACACTCTGTTGGTCAGTCCCTTCATAATGTTGGCAACTTACGAAAGCTGCAATATGTGCTCAGCATCTTACGTTGGCCTTAATCAGGCTGCCTGACAGATAGCTAAGTTAACTGTAAATACCATTCAAAAGAAGATGTATTGGGAAATTATTGGGTAGAGCATATGTTCGAATGCGTATCAGATGGTTTTGCTGAGGTTTTTTCTTTTTGTCTGTCCTTTCATGTGGAAGGCCTTTTTATTGGGGGGGGGGGGGGGGCAGGGTATGGCAGCAAAATTGGGACATAAAAAATGACTTTTCGGAAAGACTTTTATTCAAGATAATTGTCGGTTAGCTGACATTTATCTTGAATATCTGGCTTTCCATGCCAGACACGTTCAAGACACAAGATAGATCTTGTTTATTTGACATTTATCTTAAATGTTCACCTTTTAGATTCAAGTATCTCAAATATGTAACATAAATCTCGTTTATTCAACTTTCAGCTTGAATAGTTTACTGGTTTTTTTCTTTTGTGAAGGATAGGAATAAAACACAGCTTTCAGTCTTCATTTCTTACAGGAATGCCAGTCAGGTTTTGTAAGCTACAGATTACTAGCGATTCAGAGTATTCAGTTATATATGATAACCGTTTCATGATTGTGTCTAGGCTTGATAATGATTATAAAGTAGTAGGTGGCATTTCTAACTACAACCTGAACCACTTGATACAAAAATCTGGTGATTTCTTCATTTACCTAGTAGGGCTGATAAACGAAACTGGCCTGCTGCCAAAGAAAGGTAAGGTGTCATACAAAGGTCACATTAGGTCCTACATGTCGGTTAACTGTAGAAAAACCTTATAAGTCTGGAAAAATATTAAACTTATAACTTGCAAAATCAACTGATATATAAAATTATTTGTTACCAATGATATTTGAGAGTACAATTATTAGCCCGTTATCCTTAAACGGGGATAGAAAGATGATGGAGAAATGTCACAATATGATTTGATTAGTTTTATATTGTATTAATAAAAAGAAATGCAGCTTTACAATAATACGAATGAAATAAAACATGTTTCAGTAAGCTATTGGTTATAAACATTTGTTCTTTTGACAAACTCAGTGGATTAGGATTTGCTGTAATTTTTAAAGATATTCTGAAAGCGTTGTATGAATATGTAGGCTGTACACATTTATTAGGAAAGGTAGAACTAGAGAATGCATGTCTGGATATAGGCCTAAAGCAGGGATGTGTGCTGTTCCCAATTTTGTTAGCTCTGTATATTAAGGAATAAGGGATAATCTAATGGAGTGTGATAAGGGAATTAAAGGAGGCAGTCTGGAAATCCCAGGTTTATTTTTTGGCATATGACATTGTATTCGTGGTAGAGTCCCAGAAGGAACTACAAGATATGCTGAACATAGCAGGGAAATATAGAAATAAGTGGTGGTTAGAATTCAGTGAGGCTAAGAGTAAAATCAAAACTCTTGGGATGGAACCAGATGGGAATTAAAGTGGAAAATTGTGCAGTTCCATGTTCCAGAAGGTAGAGAACCGTCGATCGAAATTGAAGAGGTCGGCGAGTATGAATACCTAGATATTAAGATAAAAGCAACGAGTAAAAAAACATTCAGGTATCAGGTGGAGAAGATTAAACAGAAGGTGAATTGTACGAAGGGAATGATAAATACTGCGACTCTGAAAGGTTCATTTGAGAATACACAGCTAGAGCAATATGGGATATTTTTGCAATATTAGAAATCATATATGGCTTAGAAGTGATTACAATAAGTCAGGGAGATATCCCAGGAATTGGGAAAGCACAGAATGAAATGCGAATATGTATACTGCGAGCACCACCGTGTACAGCAACTGAAGCAGTTCATGGGAATTAGGAAGGAAATAAATCACAAACATGATTGTCAAACCAAAGTTAGGGAGTCAAACATGTAACTTTGGAGAGTGATATTGACTCTAAATCGGTCCACACAGAATAGGTCACAATGGCCACACCATTATGTGGAGAGTCAATAAAAATAGCAAAAGATAAGTAATTTACACTATGTGGCTGTTTATACCATAGATATGTGGACGGGCATTAAGAAAGAGGTCCAATGTCAAATGAGTGAAGTCTTACCTACTCTTCTTCTTGTGCAAACATGCTTGCATTGTCAAATAATGTGGAGATGGTTTCTCTAGATGCGTTTTTATGATATGATGGAGGACAGTACTGTAGGATGTCACCGTTTGGGGCTCGGGTTGGGGTTGGGGGTCTTGCTGTTGCAGGCTTACAGATATTGCAAGTAACAAAAGACCACAACGATGTTTCCAGGGAATCCAAGTCCGTGTCCCCCTGAGTACATGTTACATGCACGAAAGAGGGCATTTGGAGAGTCTAACCAACTAGTCTTTGTAAATTTTTCTCTTGAAGAATGAAAGAAATGCAAGGCTTTCAAAGATGTTATCAATAACTCTTGAAAATTATAATTAAGATCACACTTTCCATTATGTGTAATGTTTTGGTTGTAAAATCAACAAAGAAATGCTAAAACCATGAAAGGTTAAACATTCTAAATGCAAAATAATTTATAATAATCTAATCTAAAGATCATCATTCACAACTCAAGCCTTTTTGGGCAGCAATGTGGCCATGATGACGCATCCTGTCTCACCAGGGATGGCCATGTTCCCAAATGCTACTTGATTGATCCAAACCTGCGAGACTCCCTGATTTTGTTAATAAAGGAGGTGATTTTCATCTGAAACTACATCATTCCAGTTACTCTCATCAGTGAGTTTCCTTGTGCTAGTGACTCTATTCTGAGTGGCGGTACTAAAACTCAGACCTTTATGGGCGATTTAGCCAAACGCAATCATAGAATCAGACCAAAGGAACCTGTCTCTGTTTGTTAATGCAAGCCCTTCCATTAACTTACAATTTGCAAAGAACGGCTGCTTTTTTTTTGGGGGGGGGGAGTCAAAATCTTGGTTGTTTATGGAGTAATTTTGCCAGTCAGTGGTCGCGTGGTGTAGGTGGTTGTTCGCGTCAGGTCATTTAATATCACTGCAAAAGTGACCATGCAAAGGAAACTAGTCGTTTTGACCAGGTGGTCGCCTTAACCAATTGTCGTCAATTTGAGGTACAATATATATATACTCATTAAAGTATTTGTTTATATGGAATGTCCATGGATTATAATGGGAAAATTCACGGGCTAACAACATATTATACAATGCAACCTTCCAAGTGAAAGTTTTTCTTGCAGATGCAATTGTTATGGATGTCAATATGATTGTTTCTAATGATTTGGAAAGGTCATTGAACGTGTAGAGAGTCACTGAGTTGGCCTGCTTTGTTGGGGTGACTCTCCTGATTTTGTAAACAATTGGAATAAGCTGGAATGGTAACCTACATTCATATGGGGAATTCCTTCTGTAGTCCACAAGGTCTCAGTGAATTGGGATATGTGACTAATTGGAAAACTGTGGAAAACTGGTGAGATTTCTAAGCCTAGACATATAAAGCAGCTCCCTCTATGAATGGGATAGAGCGGAGAATACTGAGATCTGACAGGAGCTGTGTGACTTCAAGCCAGTGGGACTGTGAGCCATTGTTATTGCAAAAGAGGTACTCATTTATACACTGTACATGTGGAGTGTGGACAGTGTTTTTGAGTGGACTGGAATATTTGGCGTTAATTGTCCCACAGTGGAACCAAACTGCACCTATGTGGGATTTGGGTCAGCACCACATGTTGAGTACCGCATTGCAACCAAACCGTACCTCTGTGGGATTTATTCCAGACTACTTGGTACATCCCATAAGACTTGGAACCATAGGACAGTGCCAGTGGATAATCTCTCACCACATATTAGGAATTACCTTCAGACTGTTTCAGTAATAGGAATACCATCCTAGCCAAGTGTATAATTCCATTTACCTACTTTGTACTGATTTTGGTTACTTATATATAACACAATTTATTTTAAAAACAGAAAATCCATTTTCTGTTTTTTGGCTAATTTACGGAAATTGGGAACATGTTGCTGCGAATTTAGGATTCTGATGCCTGTTAGGTCTACAGATCTACATTTTGTATGAGTAGAAACACTCATTCTGTACAAAACCTTGGAAAAAAGGTCCCAACTGAGTGGATGCACTCACTTTGGACCTGCTGCACAATGTCATCGATGAGTAGGAATCCTCATTCGGTACAAAATATCCCAAATGAGGCCCAAATGAGGGGAACCACTCACTCAGACTAGCTGCATCAAGGCTTTGGTGAGTGGAAACACTCGGCTACCTGGCACAAGAAATTCGAAGCGGGGCCCACACGAGGGAAAATACTCATTAGCCCTTGTGTGGCTGCATGAAAGCTTAAGGTGACCGGTGAGTGGAGACACTCAGTTGATCCCGAATCATGTCAAAAGGAGGGAAAACACTCACTTGAAAGACCAGAGCTGTTCGTTTTTAATTTTATTAGAGTGAAGCCACTCACCCTTTTCAAATGCCATGAAAAATTGAAATGAATGAAATGATATTTTTTTTTAAATGTAGAACATTTGACTGGTACCCTCGTATACAAAAACAGAGTTCGTATTTTGAGCCCTGGATTTTGAGGTTTTAGGGGCGTTTGATTTAAGTATCGTATCAGTTGAGGAGTGTGGAGTCTGGGGTTAGGTAAAAACTTTTAAATATTCATGCCAAAAGATTGCCAGTTCATCAAACATGGCGCTGGAAGAGAAGAGGGTGACCTATTTGGCCCTTAGTCATCTTCCGCGTCCTGTTGGCGTTCATTTGTTAGAACCCATGACAAAATGCGTAAACATTTGTGCCTTAGCTGTATACCTTCATGAGTGAAGTTTTACTTGCTGACATGGACCGACACAGGGATAACTACAGTACACGCCAAATCTTTCTTCCGTGTGATACACCCAAGTTTGTTTGGGAATCCTCGACACAGGGCAAACTATACAGGGGTGGATGTAGGATTTCAGGAAAGGGGGATCAGTGACTTAAACAAAGCCCAAAGCGCGCATGTGAAAGTGACAAAGGCCACAGCGGCGGAGGGGGGATTTGAAAAAAATAGATGCTCTGAGATGCATTTTCCTGGCAATTGAGACTGTATTTTAATAGCATAATTTGATTTCTCTGAGACACAAAATCCACTGCATTTGGCCTCCCTGCTGCTGGGAGGGGGGATAAGCATACACATTTCACTTCATGGCATTTGGTATACGTAATGATAATAGTTCTTACCTTTTGTCCATCCATAGTTTCTTTGGATCTTATCTTTTCAAGTTTTGGCTTCTTTATAAGAAAACGATCCATATTTATTGCAAATACCAATTATTTTAAGCCCAACATTAATGCAAGCAAACATGTCACTGTGTGGATTAAATCATTACTTGTCAAAGTTAGGTCATGACTCTATTCACATGCATCATTCACAAGAGCAAGCCCGGTGGCCGCAGGGAGTATCTGGGTCGAATGACACTCACTGACCCTTGCATTTAAAATTTGACCAAACCCAGGACACTGGCCGGGAAGTCAAGTGCTGCACCCATCTCCACATCTGGAAGTAGTTTCACATGCAACTGCCTCTCTGGGCTACCTCTGCAGTGTGGTTGTATTGAAACATGCTGTATGCTAGCTGCTGGGTTGTACGATTTCCTTATCTCAGTTTGCAACTAAAACTGAATATGTAAGCCTATTTAATTCTTTCTGGTCCTGTTAATGAGTCTCACGTCGTTTATCTTCTCTGTCTCCCTTTCCTCTTTCTTTTTCTTCTTCTTTTTTTTTTTTCTTTTTTTTTTGTGGACACCAGAAAAGGGGAGTCGAGGACCAGTCTGACTCCCCTCTAAATTTGCCCCTGCTATAGACTTTTGATCGCCAAAAATTCTTACATAATTGCCTTTGTCTCCTGGTGTTAAAAATATGCTTTTCTGCAAAATTGCCCTGAATTGGGTAAAACTCATCATGTGCTTTCCATTCAAAAACTGTTGGAAAGACCTTGTCAGAAGACGAGAACACATGAAAGCCCTTTCTTTACAACGCAAAGTCTGTGGTGTACGAAAGTGTCATTAAAAACGTAGCAAAGTGCATGTATTTAACCTCTGTCAAATACGACTGCACAGGACCAGCATTCCCATATTTTCCATTCAAGACTACAGTCCATTTAGGCTCCAATTGGCTCCCCAACTCCGGTTTGTGTCCAGCTTATTATGTGTGATACGTAAAGTCATAATCTCTACACCCTTCATGAGGTTTCTTTCACCCATACCCCGCAATAAAAAAAATTCAAATGATCTGGGTTTTTTTCATAAAAACTACTTAACAGGTTCCGCAGTGGGATGCAGGAAAACACCCAAGACATATCTGATATTCAAAGTGTGTGTGTGCCAACACACTCTTTTCTTTCTTTCTTTCTTTCTTTCTTTCTTTCTTTCTTTCTTTCTTTCTTTCTTTCTTTCTTTCTTTCTTTCTTTCTTTCTTTCTTTCTGTCTGTCTGTCTGTCCAGACAAAGCGCGTCTGTCCGTCCGTCCGTCCGTCCGTCCGCCCTTCCTTCCTTCCCTCCTTCCTTCTTTCCTTCTTCCTTCTTTACCAGTGAATTTGTCCATCACTTTTCTCTGACACCATTTTACCTAGAAACTCCAAACTTGGCAGGATTGTACTTCCATACAAGGAGTTTGACCTTTTTATGCACAGGAATGAAGATGTTTAAAATTATGCAAATATGGGGCATTTGAAATTTCAAATCTTGAATATCTTCAAAAGTATGATAGATAGCGATGTCATTCCAACCTTTTTACCATTGCGTATCTCTTGAATGTAAAACAAAAATTGTAGCTATTCAAATTATGCTAATTAGCACCATTAGAAATTTTAAATCGTGAATAACTTTAAAAGCTATAATAGATAGAGATGCCATTCCAACTTCTACTCCTGTGTTATGGAATAGTTGTACATTGCCATACCAATATGCTTTGAAGACACACACACCGATTTGCTATGCAGCAAATCATCTTTTCTAGTTTTGGACATTTCTTTTCCAGTCCACAGATATAAATGAGCACAAACGCGAAGAAATACTGACTATATGACTGTACCCAAATTTTTTAACATTCACCCATGATAAACAATTGAAAACAAACCAGCAAAACGTTTTGGCTATGAGGTATGGCGCTCATCAGGGAGTGTTATAAGCTGGGTCAAAATGTGAAGCATGACAGTCTATAAAATGTTTGCCACCATGTGATCAAATCAGCCGGCCACGCAACATCCACTTTTGGGGTGGGGGTAAATGATCAAATGACCCCCCCCCCCATGAGATAAAAATTCCTGATGCAGATTTCTTGAATCCATTCCCCACCTCGAGCCCATACAATAAATCACAAAAGTGTGTATTCGCATTGTGATTTGTGTCAGATAGAAAAAATAAGCAGTTTTCAGGTCAATTTTAAGTTTTGTCCTATTCAACTCTATCGGCCATTGGTATACAATAGTCCCTCTATAGCAGTCATCAGACAGAAATGATTACCTATACGATTTCCTGGGTCACTCCATCCTCACATTGAGTATGGAGATCAGACACCCTCCACACCCTCCTGGGACCACTGCTTTTTACCCTATCGCTAAACAGTGTAACACTGCTTACATGGACAGCTGGAGATTGTTATGACTGGCAAAGATGCAACCGGACCCAGTGTAGGAATGCACCAAAACCACTGGCTATATTTATATCACAGTGACACAGAAGAGGACGTTTCTCTGTGATCCTGCTCAAAGGACTAAAAACCACAGGTACCCACCAAATCTGAAACAAAAACACATAACTTCAACAGAGGTACATGTTTTTGCATGTGCGAAAGAATGAGTAAAACACAAACATGTGTAGTACCTAATATACAGTTTATATCCCAGGGTATTCATTTAGTATCTCAATTGTCGAGTGATACCACTATGACAGGAACAAGATGCAGGAGCCAACTAGAAAAGAAGATTTGCTTCGAAGCAAACCTGTCTGTGTGCCTTCAAAAGTTGTAAATAATAATACCTACAACTTTTGTCCTGGGGTACTTCAAATTCCATTAAGCTGATGGCTGCATGAAAATTTCAAGGTACAAATGACCTTGACATTTAAAGGTCATATGTAAATTACAAAAATATACAGTGTTACAATACCTACAATTTAAGCCCAACATGAACCAAATCATAGAGAAGTTGACCAAGTTTAGTACAAGATGAAACTTTCAAAGGTCCGAATGACATGGACCTTTGATTTTTACAAGTTACCTGTTATTACAAAAACACGCAGTTTTGTAGTATCTACAAGTTGAGCCCAACATGATTAAAATTGGATGAAAATTGACCAAGTCATGGCTGGAAGAAATTTTCAAAGGTCCAGATAACATTTATCTTTGATCCTTGGAGGCCACAATAAGTAAAATTTGCAGTGTTACAATAGCTACAATTTGAGTCCAACATGATTAAATTTGGATAAAAAATTGAGTTATGGCTACATGAGAAGTTCAAAGGTCCAAATGATCTTGATGTTTGAAATATATAGGTCACTTGTAAAGCACAAAATGTGTAGTGTTACATTAGCTACAATTTGAGCCCAACATGATCAAAATCGGATATACATTGACTGAGTTATGGCTACATGAAAATTTCAAAGGTCCAAATGACCTGGACCTTTGACCTTTAGAGTTTATTTGTAAATTACAAAAATATGCAGTGTTGCAATACCTACAACTGGGGTCCAACATGGTTAAAATTGGTTGAAAATTGACAGAGTTATGGCTAGATGAAAATGTTAAAGGTCCAAATGACCTTGATTTTTTACCTTTACAGGTTGCATGTAAATTACAAAAATGTGCAGTGGTACAAACATATTCATGGAATAAGAATTGATTTTCTGTATCTATAATAATTTTGGAGATATTCAAGATATAAAGCTTCAAATGACCCTAATTTGCATAATTTTCAAAACCGTTGAACTTTTTTTACAAAAATTCATTACTCCATGTATGGAAGTATAATTGTGCCAAGTTTTGGGGTTTCTACGTATAATGGTTTTCAAATGAAATGTCTGACAAATTTGCTTGGAAAGAAAGAAAGAAAGAAAGAAAGAAAGAAAGAAAGAAAGAAATTAAGAAAGAAAGAAAGAAAGAAAGGAAGAAAAACAATATACCTGTGTTGGTACACAGACATAAATAGAACAAATAATAGACCTTGGATGCATAATTGGTTCAAACACTGTCTAGAAACACTTGGAAGTTCCATTAAAAACATGAACTTTGAAGGTCTGAAAATCACGGCTGGTCTTTTTAATCCTTGGAAAATCCCAAGTTATCCTATTGCATTAGTTTTAAAATGGACTCCATTTCATTATTTTTCATTGTAATGCCCCTTTCCTAATGGAGGAGGGGCATACAGAAATCACTTATTTCATCCATCCGCGTGTCCATGCGTCGCTGTCCGCAATTGTGTCCGGTGTATAAGTCACTTATACCTCAACTTAAATTGATGTAACTTTAAACATAGGTGAATTTTGACATAAGGGTGCATCATGTACCAAGATTATGTCGCTAGGTCAAGTATCTGGGTCACAGTGACAGATTCTTGTATTTCGTGTCCAGATTATATATAACTCCTTTACTTTATGTGACTTAGATTAATGAAACTTTACGCAGATGTATCTACACATAAAGGTGTGTCATGTACCGAAAGTAGGTCACCAGATAAAGTATCTGGGTCACGGTGACAAAATCGTGTAACACTACATGACACTTCATGGCGGAAGTGTAATTCTGCTCTTATAGTTAGATTACTTAACCTTTACACACAGGTGCAACTACGCATAAGGGTGTGTCATGAACCAAAAGTTGGTCACTAGATCAAGTATCTGGATCACAGTGACATATTCTTGTAAAATCGTATCAGGGCTATAAATCCTTTACTATTTAACTTAATTTCATGGAACTTCACACATACATGTATCTTGACCTGAAAGTGTGTCATGAAACAATAGTAGGTCAGTAGGTCAAGTATCTGGGTCATGGTGATACATTATGTAAAACTACATTACATTTCATGCCCGGGTTATAATTCAGTTGTCCTTTGACTGAGAATCATGAAACTTTGCACACATGTGTATCTGGACACAATAGTGTGTCATACATAAAAGTAGGTCAGTATGTCAAGTATCTTGGTCACAGTGATAGCCTATTTTTATTGACTACAGTCATTCTAAAACGAGACCTGTAATTAGCAAGGTTATAAATGAGGCGAAAGGGCATGGATCTCGCAATATCTGGTTGCCTTTTAGGCATATTTATATACGATGTTCTGCTGGTTTGCACATAGCCTATTCACTAAAGTTAATGATCCTGAGCAAAATAATCAACTAAAGATTTAAATGATGGACTCATGAAATTGAGACTCGAACTTCTGCAAAAAAACTTTAAACTTCAGACCTAGCCTTCGGTTGTAGGATCATAGATTAAAAAAAAAATAAAAGATATAGCAGCAGTTTTACCTGCACCCGCTCCCCATCAGCTATATTGCACAGACTGGACTATGAATCACGTCCTTCATCTCCATGCATATGTGTTGTATTGCATATTGGTATATTTTAATTCTAAACTTTACATTTCATGCACAAGAATATGGAATTAAACACACACACACACACACACACACACACACATTCTGCAGGGCCGCAAATGACGTGCAACTTGAATTCATATGATGACAAGGGTTCGCAGTAGTGTTAACATAATTTGGTAGTAACAACATAGATTCAATTGTTGTTTGCTAACTCTTCAGTCAAAACACACCTATGAATAAAAACTAAGTATAAAAAAGAGAGGATTGCGAAATGATGTTCTGTCTTATGCATGGGGATGTTTTCATTGAATGGATTTAGTATTTCGTGACTGTACATGTACATATTTATAATCTCACAAAGAAATGGTACAATGGATTAGAGTGAACTTTGCCGTTTCAATTTTGACGAGCAACCAGCTTCATTTTTGTGAAACTGAAATATTCACAACTCAACTTGTAAAATCAACACTATCAGTAGGACTTTTACGATATATTTTGTGTTAAATTAGAGTATCCGAGATAAAAATGTTCCTCATATTCATGATAACGTAAGGATACATGTTACAACGCATCAAATAAATATTTAACTGGGAGTGATTTTAATGTGGAAAACTGATCTACAGTCTGTCTTAACTCTTAAAGAGATCCATGACCCTAAATATTCCATAATGTACAACAATTTCAATTTTACATTTGATGTTATACCACATGACCATACAAACTTCCACACAAACTAGGGTGGATTTTCTTTGAACGTCACAAAAGTTTCTTCCTAATGACCACTTAAAATACTGGTTTTTTAACAAAACTTTATTTTTCTAAAGAACTAATAATTGTGCAATGATGAACCACTAACCTCACAGGAGTTGATGTAAGTTTATGATTCACTACCGTTAGGTTTATGTTGAAGTATGCTAGAAATCAAAGTTTTTATTATTTAATTCAAAATTTCTCATATTTGAGTATTTTTAGAAGTTTTTATGAAGGAATTTTTTTTCTTGGTCCAACAAAAAGTTATAGGTATAGGGGTTTGGTCAAAGCCAATAGCAGCAGCAACTCACATTGAAGTTATTTTGAATGACAAAAAGGTTTCATTCTAGAGCTCACACTAGATCAGACAGACTGCAAATGTAAACAGAAGTGTGATTATAAAAAGTTGGTTGCAAGAGGGGAGTGGTCTCTTTATTGGGGATTTTAAATGAATATTCTACTGTATTATTGGTATGTACATTTATATACATGCTAAATAACAGTCATCGAGGAACAAATGTATACAAGATATATTATTTTGGTTTGAATTTTGCACCCGTTTTAAATTCATAGAGAGTAAGTCACCAAAACTAGAATATATTTGGAAATTGACAAAATTATTCAAAAGAGGAGTTCACTTACAGTAGAAGCAATATGTTAAATTGTCAGTGTTACATATTTATTGTTTATCATTTGGCACAATTCAAGCTAAGAGATGTCAGGGTTGAATGTAGTAGAGGCAATGTATCCCCTTGTCACACTAGTAATTTCATATTACCTGCATGGGCATCATAAAAAGTTACCAGTTGGATGCCTTTCAAGATGACTTACACAAACCAAGCTTTTAATGATAGCCTTCTTTCTGTATACAAAGCCACATCATTTTTTTTAACAAAAATTGATTTTTTCTTCCTTTTTTTAAAAAGTAGGCAAATAGACCCATAGATAAGTCATTTAATATCTCGTTAATTTACACTTTTCCCAGGAATAAGCAGCTTTTAGCTGTTTGTTCCTATTATACATAAGCTTAAGAATACTAGGTTTATAAATTTGTCCAAATTACATAACTTCACAGAGCCAAACCAAACGAACATTCTTTACAATCTACATTATGTCTGACTTTTTAGGCTCTCTCCTATTTTCAAATTTTGGTCATCTAGCCCGTAAACCACAAAAAAAGGGGGGGGCTTTTTTGGAAAAGGTAAATCACATAGTTACGGCAGGGAAGTACCAGAGAGGCATTTCCCTGGTTACAGCTAGTAGTTTGCATGACTTTTTTTTTTTTTGGGGGGGGGGGGATTTCAATGTTAATGGTAAAAGTGTTGGTTGTATTTCAATTTAAGGCAATGATCAATGTAAAAGTTCAGAACTGATAATTTAACGAAAGCATTTTTATTTAATGAAATACATTAAAATTTTTCATGCCCATTACATGAAAAACTACATGTACAACTGAGTCTACACTTCAGTTTCTCTCTCTACCTTCCTTGGTTACAGACTGTCTGAATGAGCAATGATAGGAGTACATTTTGATTCTCATTTTGTCCAAATATTGATTGAAATCTAAGATTTGTATTTTCTCAGCGTAATCACTGCATGTATTTTAATTGGCAACAGTCAACGTCGCATGAAAGATAAAAGAATGAAACATACATGTTTGCATATATGCAGTGACAGAATCTAAAATATGAGCAATTCGTAATGTATATGATCGGCCGGCTAGTCAGTATCACACAAAGGTTGCCATCAATGGCTTAAAATTTTGATAATTCATTGTTTATGGCTGAAGATTGAGGGGTTAATATGGAAATTGGTGGTATGAATGTTTTGATATTGTCAAAAAAACAGAAAATGTAGCTTTATTACAGCACAAAATTTGACCAGGCTGACATAAAAAAAAAAAAATAAATAAATAAAAAAAATAGAAAATCTCAGACAACACATCGCAACATGTGTAAATACTCCTCTGAATGCGTGCTTGGTCTAAAAAGTAGCCCACCATGTTGTATGAGTGTGAAGAGGCCCAACCAGTGAGTACAGAATTGTAAGTGGCAAAATGAACCAATGAAGATCAATGAAAATTTCCATTTGATACATTGGAAATTTGATGTTTAGTCTGCACGCAAATAATAGAACATACTCAATGGTACAAAGTAATTTCAATCTGATGAAGATCCCAATTTGAAATTATTGGTGTTTTTATCACTATGTGAAATCAAGAATAAACTACAGCAATATATTGGGGGTTTGAGGGGTTGAGGGTAAGGGTACAGTGTATTTCTGCACTGCGGCACAGGGGCATATTCTTTTTTGAGTACCAACATCATACTGAAGGCCTCCAATTTTCCCTACTGGCCAGTATTTCGGAATATTCTCATTTTCTGTACTCTGTATTGAGGGAAAATAATTTACTCTACTAGCACAATTGGAAGCCACCTGCCTTACCCCCATACACTCGATCTTCTTGCATGAACAGCGTCCAAACAACAAAAACTCTTTGTGCATCAGCTAAATTAGGCTATTTGCTTTGGTGGCATTATTATTCTTGTAACAACTCATTTCAGATGACACAGAACACACATACATGCATGTACGTCAGTGTTTGTGAAAATATTCCTTGACAGATAGATACAACTTACTTTCATGATGCAGCACACATCCTCTTTGAACTGCGTGGGACCCCCCTCCCCCCACCATCCAACCCCATTCAGTTCACATACATGCATGGTGTCAAGTTTAACCCATGCATTCTCATTTGGTACATAGGCCTACAAGTCTTGAGATTCAGCGCAATATATGATTTTTGCCAGGTGTTCACATCATCATTTGTAGTGATGGAAACAGTGGAGTGGACAAACTATGATTTTTGAGGAAGATGCTTTTTTCTGGCAGGGTTTTGTTCTGTGAGTACCCCCTTGCTATCCGCTTGTTTATGCATTCTTGCTGTCAAGTTGGTGTCAGCCAGTGGTTCCCAATAGGATGTCATGTTATCGGCATGGAACGTTGATACACGTGTGTGTGTGTGTGTGTGTGTGTGTGTGTGTGTGCGCGCGCACACACACATGAGCATCACAAAATGGCAATTTGATCAAGCCAGGTGAAAGTGACACCCGCCCTCATTGCAATCAGTCAGTATCACACCACGAGTCACACCACTAGCCCTGAATTTTCCCCTTCCCTTGCAAAATTCTACCATTGAAACAAGAGCCCACTGCTAATTGAAAGTGTAGTCCTATCATGGCAATAAAACAGCACACATGTAAGTGGTAACACAAACATTCCCGGCTCCCTGACACATTACATATAGATGCATAACATTTAGTTCCTAGGTCAGGGGCGCACATAAGCTACTTTACTGGGTGACCACAGAGCACTGTCCAGTTGTATGTTGTATGCAGAAAAGTTTGCATGTATAATCAGCATCTCAGATTTGTAGAAGTTAGATACTGAGAGATCCGACAGATGTTGAACACAGCTACAGATGAATAAAGTAGATCTATGTTTACATATCACACACACACACACACACACACACACACACACACACACACACACCCCAAAAAGGTATCGGGAGAAACCCCATAAATTCTCTGCAATTATAAATATAAATTTTGAGTGCAGACATGAAGTACCATGAAAATCCTATGAAAAGTGCTTGTGAATGGAGTAAAAATAAGCATCCCTCTGCCTATATTCTTGGTAATGCATTGATCTAAGCCATGTACACACTGTCCATTATGTATAAATGAAAATACATTCAGGCTGCTACTCAGTAACAATATGGTGATAGGGAATAGGGGTATTTCATATCTGGTCCTTGTATATAAACCAGCCTTTCTTAGCATGACCATAATATGATGTTACGATGGATAAAATTTTATTTTGGTTTTAGTGTAATCAGCCTCCTGTGTCACAAAGAAGGAAGCTTAAAAAAACAAAAAAACATAAAAAACCAAAAAAAACCCAGGACCTTGTTTCACAGTTTTAGGCCTTTTTTTTGTCGAGATTTGGTATGGTGTGAACATAAACCTCACTTCCCACCCCCAGCCAAGTCACACAGAGTTTGAGCACATGCATACTCGACTGCTTATTTCTAAAAAAAAATATCCGACCACAACTATGAAATATCAAAATACTCTCAGCTAGTTTACATGTCAATTACAAGTGTTTCTCTATGTCAACGTGGTCAAAGTTTGCGCTGTAGATAAAGCTACATTTCTGCCTTTACTGTACAATATCAAAACATCTATACCACTAATTTCCATAATATTAATCCTCAATCTTCAGCCATAAACAGTAAATTATCAAATTTTAAGCCAGTGAATGCAACCTTTGTGTGATACTGACCAGCCGACCGCTAATATACATTACCAAGTGCAAATACTATCACTGCATATACTCCAAAATGTATGTTTCATTCTTCTATCTTTCATGTGACATTGAGTGTTGCCAATTGAGGTATATGTAGTGCTTACACTGAGAATATACAATGTTTGATCTTAGATTTTATTCAACATTTGGAAAAAATGAGAATCATAATGAATTCTTGTCATATTGTCCATGCTGACAGTCTGTAACCATGGAGGGTAGAGCGTGAGACTGAAATATTGAATTAGTTGTTTAGTCTTTTTATGTAATGGATATAAACATTTTAATGTAATTCATTAAATAAAAAATGCATTCGGTAAATTATCAATTCTTGGCTAGATGACCAAAATTTGAAAACAGGAGGGAGTCCAAAAAAGTCAGAGATAATGAAGATCGAGAATCATGTTCTTTCGTTGTTGCTCTGTCAAGTTACTTAAATAGAGTAAATTTATAAACATCGTATTCTAAAGCTTTGGTATTGGAAAGAAACAGTTTAGAGCCGGCTATATCTGAGAAAAGTGTAAATCAACAGGATGTTAAATGACTTTTCTATAGGTCTATGTACTGATTTAAAAAATGTCGAAAAAAATCCCCATTTTAAATTTTATTTTCCCCATTTTTTGCAAATTTTGAAAATAGAAGGGCCCGTAAATTGAAAAAAGAAAAATGATGTGGCCTTGTGTACATATCAAAGAAGGCTATCATTAAAAACATTGTTTGTGTAGATCACATTGAAAGGCATCAAATTGTTAACTTGTTATAATGCCCATGCAGGTAATATGAAATTACCAGCGTGACAAAGGTGGAACTTTGCATATACTGCATTATACCCCAACATCTCTTACTTTGAATTGTGCCAAATGATAAACAAAAAATATGTTACAATGAGAAACTTAAATATTGTTTCCACTGTAAATGCCCTCCTCTTTTGGATGATTTTGTCAATTTCAAAATATTTTCTAGTTTAGGTGACTTACACTGTATGAATTTAAATACAAGCAGGTGCGAAATTCAAACCAAAATAATATATATTGTATACGTTTGTTCCTCAAGGACTGTTATTTGGTATGCATATAATTGTATGTACTAATAAAACAGTAGAATATTCATTTAAAATCCCCCGTAAAGAGACCACTCCCGTATTGCAACCAGCTTTTTAGCTCAGCTGACTTGTCAGTAGCTGAGCTTTTCTTATAGTCCTTTGTCCGTCGTCAACAATCGACTTCTACTCCAAAACCGTCAGCCAGATTCACTTCAGACTTGGTGGCAATGTACCTTGGGTAGGTCTCTACCAAGTTTGTTCAATCGGTCATGCTCCAGTGATTTTTGGGTTATTTAAATGATTTTGGGGGTTCTCTTTTGGGGCAAATTTTAAAAAATCTTCTCTTATTTTTTTATGATTTTTGTCTGTTATGAATATTTTCAACTTCATCCCCAGAACCGTCAGTCAGATTAAGCTGAAACTATGGGGATATGTTCCTTGCGGAAGGGTCAAACAAAGTTGTTCACTAGGAGGCAATGCTGCGGATTTCTGATTTTTAACGATTTTCTCAATTCGGGTACTCACCGATAAATGCAACTTTGCTATTGATGACTATGTAAGTCAATGGGCATTCGAACGTTAATTCATATTTTTTACTTCTCCTGCAAAACCATCTGTCAGATAGACTTCAAACTTGGTGGCAATGTACCTAGGGTCGGTCTCTTGGAGATTTGTTCAAATGGTCATGCTCCATTGCTTTTTGGATTTGTTTAATGATTTTTTATGGGGGTGGGGAGGGATGGCAAATCTTAAAAAATCTTCTCTGAAACCACTCACCAAATTGCTTTGATGTCAGGAAGGAACACTCCTAGGGACTCCTTGTTCTGAATTTATTCACCAGGTAGCGCTCCGACTTTATGCTATTTTTTGTTTATTTTTTTTTTATGTGTTATTGCCATTTTCGACTTTTTCTCGTGAAACGTGACTCACATTGAGCTGAAACTTGGTGGATATGTTCCTTGTGGAAGTGTCAAAGAAAGTTGTTCAGTATGGGGCACTGCTGTGGATTCCTGATGTTTTCAATTTGGGTACTTATAGATAAATGCACCCTTCTTATTGATTACTATGTAAGACACAGGGCATTCTAGATCTAATGCTCATTCATATTTTGGAACCATCAACCAGATTCACTTAAAACTTGGTAGGCATTTACCTTCGGTGGATTGCTGCCAAGTTTGTCGAAGTGGTCACGCTCCGGCGATTTTTTATTTTATTTTATTTTTTATAATAATTGTTTTTTTTTTGTTTGTTTGTTTGTTTTTTTTTTTTTTTTTTTTTTTTTTTTTTTTTTTTGACAAATCTTTAAGAAAAACTTCTCCAAAACCACTGATATTACACAGGAACCCTTCTGGGGACTACTAGTTCTTAATTTGTATGATAGGTAGCGCTGTATCTAAAACAAAATAATGATTTTTAGACTGTTTTCGTAATTTTAAACTTTTTCTCCACAACCGTCCCTGAGATTAAGCTGAAACTTTGTGGATATGTTCCTTGTAAAAAGGCCAAACAAAGTTGTCCTTTCCTATTGGTTATTATGCCAAACTTGGTAGGAATGTACCTTTGATAAGTGTCTACCTATTTTGTCTTATCCCAAGTTTACAGAAACACAAGTGTTATGAGTCTCTACATCAGCTGAGCACGGGCTGTTCACACAGCCCTCTTATTATAATCACACTACTGTTTAGATATACAGTCTGTATGACCTAATGAAACCCTTAAAATGAACTTTTTTTGCCATATTATTATCAATAAGTTCAATGTGAGTTGCTCCTGCTATTGCCTTTGACGACAGCCCAATACCTATGACTTTTTGTTGGACCAAGAAAAAACTTTTTTTCATAAAAACTACTGAAAATATTCAAAAATCAGTTTTGAATTTAATCATCAAAAATTAAAACTAGCATACTTCAAAATAAACCTAATGGTAATGATTCATAAACTAACATCAACTCATGTGTGAGATTATTGGTTCTTCATTGTGCAATAATTAGCGTTTAGAAAAATAAAGTTTCGTAAAATAACCAGTCTTTTAAGTTGGCGTCAGGAAGAAAATTTTGTGATGTTAAAAAAAATCCACTCACGTTAATGTGAATGTATGTATGGTCATATAGAATACCATGAATATGTAATATTGAAATTTTTGTGCATAATATGATCTGTAGGGTCATAGGTCTCTTAACGAGTTAAGACAGATTGTAGATCAGTTTTCTACATTAAAACCACCCCGATAGTTAAATCTTTATCTGATGGGTTAGAACATTCATCCATACAGGATCATTAATATGGTGAGCACTTTACCTTGGATACTTCAACACACTAAAATTAATTAATTGAAAAGTCCCACTGATACTGTTGGTTTCCAAGTTGAGTTGTTAATATCTCCGTTAACTTTCACAAATACGAAACTGTTTTTTTTTTCTCAAAATTTAAATGTAATCAAACAGACAAGCCTGATTATATTTTTAGGCACACCGGCATCTAATCCATGGTGCCATTTTTTATAAGGTGATAAATATATCCCGCCAAGAAATACTAAATCCTTTCAATTAAAACCTCCCCGTGCATAAGACAGTACACTGTACATCATTCCGCCATTCTCTTATTTTTACATTTAATATTTTATTGATACGTGTGTTTCGAACCGAGAGTCAGCAAACAACAATTGAATCTATGCTGTAACTGACAAATTATGTCTACACTCCTGCAAACCCTTTTCAGCATATGAATTCAAGTTGCATGTCACTAATGGCCCTGCAGAATGTATATATATTTTAATTCCACATTCTTGTTCATGAAATATATGTTTATGATTACAATGTACCAACATGCAATACGACACATATGCATGGAGATGGAGGATGCGATTCATAGTCCAATCTTTGCAATATAGCCCATGGGGAACTGGTGCAAGTAAAGCTGCTGTTATGTCTTTTATTTTATTTTTTAATGCATGATCCTACAAACGAAGGGTAAACGTTTGAAGTCAAATGAATTTATCATAAGACCAAGGCTTAATTCCATGAATCCATCATTTAAATCTTTACTTGATTATTTTGCTCAACATCATCAACTTTAGTGTGCAAAGCAGCAGAACATCGCATATTGCATTGAAAGAATTCTTGGAAAAACAAAATGTCTGGGTTGTCACTCAGCCATTATAAGCACTAGAATGCCCAGTGATTTACATGGTAATCAATAGGAAAGGTGCATTTACCTTGAAGTACCCAAATTAAAAAAATAAATAAATAAATAAAATCGTTTAAAATCAGGAATCCACAGCAGTGCCACCTAGTGAACAGTTTTGTTTGCCCTTTCCACGAGGACCATATCCTCCAACTTTCAGCTTAATGTGAGTGATGGTTCTGGAGAAGTCAAAAATAGCAAAACACACACACACACACACACGCACACGCACACACACACACACACACACACACAAATAGAAATAATTGCAGCGCCACGTGGTGAACAACTAGTGGTCCCTAGGAGTGTCCCTGTGTGATATCAAAGCAATTGGGTGAGCGGTTTCAGAGAAATTTGTTTAAGATTTGTCCCCCCCCCCAAAAAAAATAAATAAAAATAAAAAGATAAAAGAATAAAAAAATAAAAAATCCAAAAATCACTGGAGCGTGACTTTTTCAACAAACATGGTGAAGACCTACCCAAGGTACATCCCACCAAATTTGAAGTAAACATGGCTGACAGTTATAGAGAAGAAGCTGAATTGTCAATTGTGGATGGACGGATGATGGACAAAGGGCCATCTTATCAGCACAGCCCTGGCTGACAAGTCGGTCAAGCTAAAAAATATATAAAACAGGGTCCATTTTAAAACTAATGCAATAGGATAATTTGGGATTTTTCAAAAATTGAAAAGACTGGCTGTAAATTTCAGACCTTCAAGGTCCATATTTTTTTCCAAAGGAATCCCAGAATTTTCAAGTGTTTACAGACAGTGTACGAACCCTGTCGATTGTATTATGCATCCAAGACCGGTTATAGTAGTAGTAAGTAGTAAAATTTTATTGACTGAAAGAGAGTGTATCTGTTTCTCTACAGCTTGTTCCTATTAAAGTGGTATGACTGGACAATTGACATATTAAATGAATATGTTGGAATATAAAATGTATATTATGTATTACACATGTCTGTGTTTTATTCATGATTGGCAAATACAAAAACATGTAGCTTCTGTTGAAGTTTTGTGTTTTTGTTTCAGATTTGGTGAGTACCTGTGTTCTTTTAGTCTTTTGACCAGGAACACAGAGAATACGTCCTCTTCTGTGTCGCTGTGTTATAAATAGTGTCAGTGGTTCGGTACGTTCTTACACAGGGTCGGGTTGCATCTTAGTCAGTCATAACAATTTCCAGCTGTCCATTAATCGGCAGTGTGATACTGTATAGTGATAAGGTAATGAGCAGTGGTCCCAGGATGGTGTAGAGGGTGACAGGTCTCCATACTCAATGTGAGGATGGAATGCCCGGCTAGTCGTATGCACAGGCATCAAGACACCGCTTACACGTAAGAATTTCTCTATGATTTGAAAACAAACACACAAACAGAAGTGCTCCCCTCCCCCAGCCAGCTGGAATAAAATGAATTCACAGGCTGCTCATAAATTGGTAGGGTGATCAGGGTCAGTCTTGCACGGAATGGGTAGCCTAATGGGATGCTGGAACCGGCGAAGGCCCCCAGCAGAATAATCAGTGACCCAGGCTGTTTTATCAAAGGATTGCTGTAAAAATGCTCCTCTATCTGCCCCACCCCTTCCCCTCTCAACCCACTTGGTTGCCCAGGTTGGCCTGACAAAGGACTTGTTATTAAGCGAAATTAGGGCTACAGCCGCCTTAGTAACTTTTGACCAGTGGTTGCTCTCATTATCAATCCTCTCGGGCTCACGCAGGCAGGAAGTGTGTGTGTGGGGGGGGGGGGGGGGGGGAACAAGGCTAAGAGGAACCACAAGTATTTCATTATCCTTTCTACACATCTTCAAAGTGATATGTATACCAATTGATATATATTTAAGTTTACGTTTCATAATCAAATTTTGAGAAAAGCTAGCTGGGGAGGGGGATGGGCACTTGTGTTTTGTTTATCACATTAAGCGTGCATCCAGACACCAGTGGCTTTTTTAATCATATTTCTTGGTCAGTTGTGTGTAAAGTACAAGTAAGATTCTTGAAGTTATGGATAAGCATGGAGGTATAAGAGGAGTGGAGAAACCTCGTCAAAAATTTTATGGTCCCTCATGTAATGTCACATTACACGCTAATTATGACCAAAGGTACATGAAGGGATAAAGGCGATGACACAATTATCACTTCATGCTGATAAGAGTCTGTGAAGCACTCCGTTTTTCCGCCTCAGTCAGTCGCACCGCAGCAGCCGATAAGTACATCCGGGAACTCCCAGTAGCATCTGCTGGATCTATTATTACACTTGGGAGCTCTCGAGCGTTGAGGCTGTCAACGGCACCTAAGTTCGCCATTTACGCATGTGCCGATTTGATATCCGGTTTGCCAGCGAAGAGAGCTTTCTGGCGGTATTTTTAAAGTTTCTGCGTTCCAATTTTTGGCGAAAATATGGCAAAATGAAGACCTAGATGCGATACCAAGCGAATAAACACTAGATATGGAAGGTAAGTTCTCACCTCATACAAAAAATTAAAGTTAAGATATTTCCTAAAGTTTCCTAACATCGATATTCGCACTGGTAGTCAGTAACATGTGTAGGTATCCAGATCTGGCATTGTAAATAATGACGGATTATGACGGAATCCTGTTTGTGGATATTTTTTTCGCCACTATTTGAGAGATTGGGAGTGGGCGATAAATAGATCAGTTATGAAGTGATAATTCAGATGAATGTTGACATTGTTTCTGAAGTTGCTTTTTCTTTTAACTGTATTACAAGACATCACAAATCAACTAACAAAGCATGGTGGTATAGGAATAAGGTGCCTCCACGTTCAAATGAACTGTTTCTTTGTGATGATAATATAGGCCTACATTTTTCATAATTAAAATAGGATTGTGGCATTAATTCCAAGAATATTGTATGCTCAAAATATTAATAATTAATGATATTATGTGGACATGGTTTCATAACTGCATGGATAAACTGGCCATAAATAATATTCATTTTGCAAGATTGGAAGAAAACAAGAAAAATAATAGTTTATTTGAATAAAAGGTTAAATAAAATGAATGATAATGAATAAACAATTAACAAATTATCACTATTAACGTGGAGCATGGAGTTATAAGAGGAGTATATGCCATGCTATTAACAATAATATGAATAGTGACAACTCAAATAACAAATATATATATTAATATCAGTAATGATAATAATTTGACCATGGTTTCATACCTGCAAAGATAAAATGGCAATAAATAATAATAATAAAAATAACAACAGTAATAATAAAATGAACAAGAACAAAAATTGTGATAATCTAAAATTTAAAAAAAAATAATGAAATTAATTCAGTGGCTATGGTTGAAAATGGCCATGATATATGATTAATAATAAAATGATAAAATTGTTTTATTTTGCAGGTTTGGAAGAACACAGAAAATTGCTAAAATCACTGTGCAGAGTATGTGGACAGCATCTGAATTTGAAGAAATCGCCAATTCACAAGTCTAAGCTATCCAAAGATATTGCGTTGATTCAAGTAAACATTGAACATGATGCTGACAATATTCATCCAGACAAAGTGTGTGATGCCTGTCACATGAAACTGAAGCGAAAAAAACAGAAAAAGCAGCGAAACAAGCTAGATATCCCAGCTGGAATTGATTTATTTACATTCATTCAACATGGAACAAACTGTTCAATCTGTGCTTTGTATGGACACCAAGAACAGTGGTACAAAGACTACGAGGCTTGTGCTGAGGAGCTTTGGTTCAAATGCCAATTGGTGAACAGTTCACTCTGCTGTGTAAAGTTGTCTGCCACTGGGATTACAAACGATATTTTGTTTCAGCTGACACAGAATAATGTGTGTACACTACATGTCAGAGGACATTTGATAGAGAAGGTCACCTGTTCTGACCTGGGGTCATTCAAAGTCTTACTGCAGCGTGTAATTAAAACAAAGATATGTGCAGGTAACGAAGGATTTTCAAGTCTCTGCATTGCAAAATCATCTTTATTTGAAGGGAATACTGTGTTCAGATCATAAAATGGAGCTGTTGTGGCTTACAATGAAACAGAGTATGGTGTTAATACTATTCGCCATGTCAAATGTGAACGCTTGATTCCCCCTGAACGCTTGATTCCCCCTGAAAAGGAGAGGTGCGACATATGTACACATTACAGGGTCAATCTGAATGCAATGAAGGGCAGGCAAGCCCCTGGAACACCACTTGGAGATATACCCAGTAACTGTTTAAGTAGCCATCGATCAAACAGCACCTTAAGTGAGAGTGAAAAGCTGACAAAAATGAAATTGCTAAAGGAGGAAAATAGAGGTTTAAAACGTAAGATTGACCGCCTTCAAGAACAAGTGGCAAGTGCATTTAATAGAGAAGCAGTACCTGTTGGAGAGAAAATGTCCGATTCCTTGGAATCAATCCTTTTCAGAGAAAAAGATAACTTTGCGGAGGGCAGCGTCCAGAAATTATTGTGGGATCAACAGAAACTGTATCTCGGTAAAAAGGATAAGCGTCAAATGCGTTGGCATCCAACAATTATTCAGTGGTGCATTGCACTTCAAGCCAAATCCAGCGGTGCCTATGAGCTTGTCAGGGAGTCTGGGTTTCTCTCCTTACCACATTCTAATACGCTGAGGGACTACACCCACTTTACAACATGCCATGCTGGATTTAATGCCACAGTCATAAATAGGATAAAGAAGGACATGTCATTTGACCAGGCATCAGACTTGCAAAAAAATGTATGTCTGATCTTCGATGAAGTGAAAATTCAACAAGGCCTTGTTTATTCCTCTGAGACAGGGGAGCTGATAGGCTTTTGTGACATTGGGGATATTAATCAGGATATTGAAGAGTTGAAAGGAATCAAAAATGAAAGTGATGATCATGAACCGAAAGTGGCAAGTCATGTGAGAGCATTCATGGTGCGTAGACTATTCGATTCCCTTCACACAGTTTTTGGCCACTTTCCCTGTATGGGATTCACTAGTAGCCAGATTTTTTGGTCTGCATGGAAGGGAGTTGGGTACCTTGAAAAAGCAAAATTTCATGTCCGTGCAATGACAGCTGATGGAGCGACACCTAACAGAATTTTTTTTCAGGATTCACCGAGCTGTTAATGACCTGGCTCCAGTGGTTTACTTTGCTAATAATATGTTCCGTAAAGGTCAGAAGATTTACTTCATATGCGACCCACCCCACCTGGTCAAAACCACCCGGAATAATTGGGAGAACTCTGGTTGGCATAACAAGACCCGGCATATGGAGGTATTCTACAGTTTCATTCTTTTTAAACTAATTAAGTATTTTTAAACTAATTGTCCAAAGTACAAGTATTCTGAAGCTTAAATATGTTGATTGCTTTTCATTTAACATTTAGAGTCAGTAACTCAAAAGGAAGCATGTTAAGCTCATAATATGATGAATGCCTGGCTATGAGTGTTCAAAAATATACTGCCGTGGTTTTACTTTAACAATCTTTTAACAATACTTGCAATAATAAATGTTATAAATTTCTTGTGTATGTATAGATTACACAAACCGTAAATGTCAAAAGGTAAATAAATGTATTTTACACTTGCAGTACAATGGTCAACAAATCAGGTGGGAACAACTTGTCTCATTGGTAGAGGGGGACCTTGGTATCCAACATGATGACGCAGTTGCTGAAGTTGGTCGACTGCGAATTTTGAGCAAGATCACCAATGATCATTTAAGACTGACACCTTCTTTGCGCATGAAAGTCAAGTTAGCAGCCCAGGTAATATCGAATATATTGAATTTAAGATACAAATTTTACCGATACTCAACAAAATCTACATCTGGTACATTGTAATGTGCTATTCCGGGATCAGCCCTCTTCAATATCCAGTTAATAATAATATGACACTTTTATTTCAAAATTCTTTTCCAACGGACTTCTAAAAATTCTTTGTTTGGTCCATTTTCTACAGGTTCTTAGCTCTACTGTTGCCAATGCATTTGAACTGAGTGAGAGACTTGAGCCTACCACCAAGTCTACAAGACTTTTCATCAGGCACATTAACCAGTTTTTTGACTGCTTAAATGTACGTCGCCGTGGCCAAGACCGAGGTGGAAAACCTGCCCTGGCAGAATATACATCCCCAGATGACTGGCGTTTCAAGGTAAATAGAACAATAAGATAAATATGAGAAACACAAGTTTAGACCATATAATTTTTGTAATAAATTAAAACACCTCTAAGTCAAGTTCCAGATGTTTGTACTTCTCCTGACAGAAGACAACAGATAACTATGGGATCAACATGGGAAAACATTTGCTTCATTACCAAAAGTCTGAAGAAATGTTAAATTTTATGTGTTGTAGTGGCTTGAAGAGAACTTCCTGGGTTTCCTCAATGATTTGGAAACACAAAGTTATGCTCGACCTGGATTGACATTGGATCAGAAGAGACGACTGTGTCTCAGCAGAGAAACGTTGGAAGGTTTCAGGATAACAGGTATGATTTTTCTTTTTTTGTTTTTGGAGGGAGGGATGCACAACACAATGTACCATTATTAATGAGACATTTTGTAATATTTTATACTTAATAAAAAATATGTTTTTCTTTGTAGTCCGGTCATTTGTTCAGCTGGGCCGCGAACTACTGACACAATACAGGACCAATGAAGGTAGAGACTCTAGTATCTTCCAGATGTCTGCCAAGCTAAATCAGGACCAACTGGAAATGTATTTCAGCAAGCAGCGAGGATGTGGGGGAAGTAGCGACAATCCAACAGCATACCAGTTCCGTTACAACGATTTGAAAATACTTGTGGCAGGGACAAGGGCTGTTCAAGCATCTAGAAGGGGCAACTGCACAGTGGATACAAATGCAATGGATATTGACAATACCTCTCTTCCTCGCCACAAACACACACGTCTATTGTAAAAAAAAAAAAAAAATAGGTAACTTACCAATGAAGCCTCGAAATACATTACAGTTATTTTATTTTCAAGAAAAGTGTGCAAAATAATGCCATTTCACTTGTCCCAGACAAGTGAAAAATGCCACGGAAAGTCACATTACTTGTACATACATCAATCACCAGATACAAAATTAACTTCTCTGTAAATATAATTGACACTTTTATGAAAAAGTCATTGTTCCCTGTAAAGTTTTTCAAAGTGCGGTGTTCACTCTTAATAATAATATTATCCATACATTATTGCACTTTCTTTTGTTTCAGATCTTTCCTGGTTCCCTTTTGGTTTCTGATTTTATTGTTTCTCTGCTGTACAAATGAGTATCCTGTTGTAAAGGCTTTGATTCGCAGTTTGAGGTAATTGTTAATAACAATGGTCAACAGTCTCATTTTGAGAGAGTTCTCTAAGTCACCACAAACCACCTCCCATGATGTGTGTACTGCCGCCTCATCTTGTTATTTGTTTTTCAAGATACTTGTAGTATTGCAAGAGGCCAGCTTGTGCAGATTGTCATACTGCAGCACTGGCTTCACCACAGTCTCCATGACATGGAAGAAAGAGTACATATTGTCTGTTACTTTCACAAGCCCACCCCTGTTTACCAAGTCAACCATAGCCCTTGTGTACATGAGGAAGTTTGTGCTTTGTTTCAGCTTTAATTCCGGACACTCAACTGATGACAACAATGTTTCTTTCAATTTTCCAACATCTTCACTGTTATTTTTTTAAAAGTGCCGTTTCAACTTAAACACAATATATCCTGCAACATAGCGGAGTACAGCTTCTTCTGTCTTGTCCAGCTCAGTTTTCTTGGGCTCTTCTGGCATCATTACAGGGGATAAACTTTTTTTCATTTTCTGCAGGAGCACAGAAACTATTTCAGGCAACAGGAATTGAAGTAAGAAAGGTGACTGCTGTAGACACAATCCCATTGCTGATGTTAATTTTTGAAAAATTGTCTCTGTTGTGTCATCACACTGCATATTATAAAACAGCTGACACATGCTGTCCATCTTTTCAGCTGTTACCTTGTGGTTTGCACATCCAACTGTGGGCCATACAAGCAGGAGCAATTTCCTGATAGCGGAGTCCACACTGGTGAGGAGAGGACCGTTTAAAGCCGCACAAAAAATCTTTACTTCCTCAAAGAACTCGGGGTCTAGTTCCATGCAGTTGCTTTGTAGGAGATGTTGAACTGCACAGATAAGGATTTCATGTGCATGTGACTCAGCCTATTGAATGCTGTAACTGGAGCTGACTGAAAAAATATCATGAAGGTTCTCATTTGACTTTGCTGATTTTTTTTAAGTGAAGCTAATGGAATATCATAGAAACTTGTTTTTAATCATTATGCTATTTTAAATGTGCCTACATGGAGCTGATACTTGATTTTAAAACGGAGTCCATTTGTTGGCCTGTGTTGACAAATACTTGGATATAAATAACTGATTACATTAAAGTATGGAAAACATGAATCCTTAATTATGCCATACTTGTGAAAGGACTGAACATTAAATATCTGATTTAAGTACCAGAAGAAAAAATTCTACACTCTTAGCTGGATGTTCTGTCAGTGCAGTTTTGGCATTAAATGATTTAAAAAAATATGGACCTATTTACCTATTTTATATTCAGTAAAAATATCGGAAAATAAAATGCTCACCTTGTGATTCAATTTCTTGCTGACAAACTTCATTGTCATTGGCTCCCTTTTCAATATGACGTGGTGCTTAAAATAGAAGAAAGCATAAATGTTTAACTCTCACAGAGATCCCAGGTAAAATTCTGAAAAAAAAAAATTGGAATTATTTTGATAATTTACATGGCACCTGCAATATACCTGTGAATTAAATGTATATACAGATCATACTTTTTAAACTGTTCCGCTGTATTTTATCTCTTTTTTCATTATTAACTGCACTATATGCACAGTGTTCAGAATAAGACAATTTTCGACTTGCCGACAATGCTGCTAAATTGTAAATTGGGCCATATTAATTTGTTATTTGATTAATATATATTTTGGACAAATCTAAACATGCCTATATGTATATTCTCTGGTCATGGACAAGCAAACAAACCTTAGTTTCTTAGTTTGAGTACTGTATCAGTGATAATTTATGCTTCTGGATATAGAATTATGTACATGTGCAGTATAAATTGTATGAGGTCTGCTTAAAAAAAAACATCCCTCTTTTTCAATGATGATATTTTGTTCCATATATTAATATCCTATTTTTGTATCCCAAGTTCCGATTCTGAGGCTAACCTTTTTAATACCAGGCAAACTGGACTCCCCCCCCCCCCAACATTAAAATTTAAAAAACAAAACAAAAAACAACTTCATTTCCATGCTGAAATTTGTACCAAATTTTAATATCCTGAAGCATAATTCATATTTGTACTATAGTCATTATATTTCTACAATCCACCCTGACCATAACTGGTATTCACCTTGAGTTCTGTGTTTTGACTTGTCACTCTGGAAAGTGGAAGCCTTTCTCTTGTTCTTTGCCTTCTTGGATTTTGCACCTAAAATGGGGATTGAACAAAAAAAAAAAACTATTGAGACAACTACATAAACAAGTTTTAAAGTGCTCAAACATAATAAAAAATTTAAATTATAATCATATTATGATAGATAATGTGACCGAATTTACATCATTTTTTTCCTCACTTCCATCCCTTCTGATTCTTTAACTTTTGGCATCTGCCACTTCATGCATATTCAAATTAAATATGAATTTACATATAATGCGAGCGGTGCGATATGTTCAATTATCACTATGTCATGATCGTCACAGTAGGCTAGAGTAGCTGAAGTGTAATTGTACAAAAAAAACATATTTCTGTGATGTTACGGACCTTGCAAACTAAACTGTAACAGCCGAAAATTATTCTTATAAATACGAGAGTGCAGGTAAAAGAACTTGAACAAACCTGGCCGGGTTGGAGAACAAGCCTCGCAAAACCATGCACCGTCTGGTACGCTGTCCGCCGTCAGCCCAACGCAAGAATAGTGGAACCATTCCACTTCACAGTTCCTCCCCTCACAAAATACCATCTCGTCCTTTTTCCTCCCCAAGGCAAATACAATATATCTGAGCAAACTCCTCCTCTATCTGGGTAGCACTACTCTCCATATTTGCCATTTTGCTCAATACCGGAAGTGAGCGAGAAAGCCCGAGCCCGCTACGATGGGTGCCGATTCATCGTTGATAGCTCGGTCAGTGTATTGCGATGACCAAGCGCCCGCTGTGACACACGATCTGATAAGTTACGCACACGCTGGGAAAGTAAACGGCGGCAACGCAGAGCTGACCTTAGATGTGCCGTGGAGGTTTCTCCTCTCCTCTTATACCTCCATGGGATAAGTGAGCCATATCAGTGTGACCACATACTTTTGTGATCCTGACAACAGAAGGATGAATTGTATGGGCTGGGGCTGGGAAATGGGTTCAAGAAATCTGCAGCAGGAATTAATATCTCACGGCAAATCCCCGCTTCCCCCCCTCCCCCCCCCCCCCCCCCCATGGTGAAGGTTGTGTGGCCGCTGATTTGATCACATGGTAGCAAACATGCCTACACGACTGTCACGCTTCACATTTGACCCGGCTTATAAGACTCCCTGATGAAGACCATATTTTACAGCCAAATATTTTTGCTGGTTTGTTCTCATGCATTTGTTTATCCTGGGTGAATGTCTGAAAATTCAGCTATATCCATCTGGTCAGTATTTCTTCGCTTTTTTGCTCATTTATATCTGTGGACTGGAAAAACATGTCCAAAAATATCAAATATTTCTTGCCGGTTTTCCTGAATCCCACTGCAATATCTGTTATGTAGTTTTCGTGAGAAAAAAATAATGATCAAAATGACAGATAGTCATTTGATTTTTTTTTTTTAATGGGGCATGGGTGAAAGAAACCTCATGAAGTGTGCAGTGATAATGACTTCATGTATCATACATAATAAGCTGTATAAAAACTTAAGTAGGGGTGCCAAATTGGAACCAAAATGGACCGTTGACTTGAATGGAAAATACAGTAATGCTGGTCCTGTGCAATCGTATTTGACAGAGACCACTACATACATGCACTGTCCGAAGTTTTTAATGGCACTTTCGTAGACCACAGACTATGCGTAGTAAATTAAATGCTTTCATGTATTCTCGTCCTCTAACAAGGGCTTCCCAACAGTTTTTGAATAGAAAGAATCAGATGGGTTTTAGCCCATTTAGGGCAATTTTACTGAAAAACACGCTTTAAATACCAGGGGGAAAGGGCATTTCTGTAAGATCAAAAGTTTATAGTTTGCGCTGTGTTGAGGTTCCCGAAACAAAGTTGGGTCTATCGCACGGAAGAAATATATGGCATGTAGTTATCCCTGTGTCAGTCCATGTCAGCAAGTAAAACTTCACTGAAAGTATACAGCTTTGGCACAAATGTTTACGCATTTTGTCATGGGTTCTAATGAATGAATGCTGACAGGACGCAGAAGATGACCAAGGGCCAAATAGGTCACCCTCTTCTCTTCCAGCGCCATGGTTTGATGAACTGGCAATCTTTTGGCATGAATATTTTAAAAGCTTTTACCTAACCCCAGACTCCACACTCCTCAACGGATACGCTACTTACATCAAACGCCCCTAAAACCTCAAAATCCAGGGCTCAAAATACGAACTCTGTTTTTGTATACGAGGGTACCAGTCAAAAGTTCTACATTTAAAAAAAAAAAAAATCATTTCATTCATTTCAATTTTTCATGGCATTTGAAAAGGGTGAGTGGCTTCACTCTAATAAAATTAAAAACAAACAGCTCTGGTCTTTCAAGTGAGTGTTTTCCCTCCTTTTGACATGATTTGGGATCAACTGAGTGTCTCCACTCACCGGTCACCTTAAGCTTTCATGCAGCCACACAAGGGCTAATGAGTATTTTCCCTCGTGTGGGCCCCGCTTCGAATTTCTTGTGCCAGGTAGCCGAGTGTTTCCACTCACCAAAGCCTTGATGCAGCTAGTCTGAGTGAGTGGTTCCCCTCATTTGGGCCTCATTTGGGATATTTTGTACCGAATGAGGATTCCTACTCATCGATGGCATTGTGCAGCAGGTCCAAAGTGAGTGGATCCACTCAGTTGGGACCTTTTTTCCAAGGTTTTGTACAGAATGAGTGTTTCTACTCATACAAAATGTAGATCTGTAAACCTAACAGGCATCAGAATCCTAAATTCGCAGCAACATGTTCCCAATTTCCGTAAATTCAGCCAAAAAACAGAAAAATGGATTTTCTGTTTTTAAAATAAATTTTGTTATATATATTCTTATATTTAAAATTGTATGATAGTTGTCATTCTTTGTTGAGATTTGCTGCGATCTGGAATATTCAGAAGGTAGGCATCGTAACAGCAATTTCATATGCATATCCGATTTAATCCACAGCTATTACGTCGTTTGAAATTCAATGTTTATTATCGACAACATGGTGCATTGATGTCCTTGATTCACCAAATAAGTGTTGATGTATTTCATGGTATTCAAGACTGTGGATCACTACAAGTTATTTGGTCTTATACCTGTAATTATATTGGTGTATGATGTATTTATTTGGTGATCAATTGTAAATGATAACCCTGAATAAATGTTTCATTTGTCATAAATCAGATTGTTGTTGATTTGTTTTAATTAACTGTCTACAAGGTGAATATGTTGCTTCGGCTTAGGAATGACTCAGAACATTTGCACTTTCCTATTAATGCACAAATCGCCAGGGGCTATTTCATTTCCACAAACTGCCAAGAATGTTGATCAGCATTTGGGACAAAGTTGCTTAAGTACTTAATGGGGGCAGGGACAAGGTTACATATAAAGAACTTCTTTTCGGACCATTTAAAATGTTGAGAATTATAACCCTTTACTTGTTCCAGGTAAATGGTGCTTATCTAATAAACATATATTTTTTTCACAAGATTTAATTGGTCTTGAATTAAATTTCACATATCTAGGACAACAGAATCCAAGGAATTTTCTCACCAAACCCAATGTTGGTAAAACTGCTAGATCATAAAATAGCAGTCCCAAGTATGTGAATCTCTTTTTGATCATGTTTAACTTTGCCAGTTAATCAGGTTCACGTATAATGTTTTAAGTTTGCTATTTAGAAACTATTAAATGTTCCAAAGATGTCCATACACCCACTTGCCAGTTTTGTTCTTGTGAGTGAAATGTTTTCTATGGACAAATCACTGGCATGAAAAAGTACCCAGACTGCATGGGCTGGTGAATTAAGGACCCCCTGGGAGCTGGGAGGCTGTGATGGGAGGACAAAAAGGAATATGCTAATGAGCATTTTCTCCAGGCAGCGTTAAGAGTGCAGGCCTTCAGCAAGGATCTCTACCTGTTAAGGGCCTAACTCCAGTGAGTTTTAGATCTGTTATGATTTTTTTTCAAAGCGTCAAATAAACACTACATCAATTGGTCCGAAATTGCACAGGGATATTTCGGGGTACCCTTAAATTCAAACTGTTAAATAGGTGGTGCTATAATTAGTTTCTATTCTTCATGAATTCTGTCTGTGTGCCAACACAGCCATATTGGGAATTCTTTCTTTCTTTCTTTCTTTCTTTCTTTCTTTCTTTCTTTCTTTCTTTCTTTCTTTCTTTCTTTCTTTCTCTCTCTCTCTCTCTTTCTTTCCTTCTTTCTTTCTTTCTTTCATGTCAGGCAAATTTGTCCGACATTTCGTTTGAAACGTATTACACTTAAAAACTCTAAACTGGGCACAATTATACTTCTACAGGTGATGTCTTGTCTTTTTACAATGAGAGGTCATGCTTTTCAAAATTATGCATATGAGGGCTAATTAAAATTTTAAATCTTCGATATCTTATATTCTACAGTACATGTGGATCCGAGTGTACTGGAGTTGGATCATAGCAAGGTAGAAGTCATCTAAAATGTTAAGGTCATGTCAAGGTCAAAATCAATTTTAGGCCAAAATGTCATTTTGGAGGTCAAGGTTCACTTCATGTAGATGTCCTCTCAAGGTCAAAAGGCCATTTCACTGTCAAAGGCCAGTTTCGATGGTGGCTTTCTTCTTGCCATAACTCGCTCAATTATTATCCAATTTTGATAATGTTGGGCTCAAACTGTAGTTATTGTAACCTTGCACATTTTTGAAAATTACATATACCTCTAAAGTTCAAAAGTCAAGGTCATTTGGACGTTTGAAAGTTTCGTCCAGCCATAACTCGGCCAATTTCCATCCAATACTAATCTTGTTTGACTCAAATTGTAGGTATTGCAACACTGCACATTTTTATCAGAACATGTAAACGCAAAAGGGCAAAGGTCAAGGTCAAAACTTGGCCAATTTTCATCCGATGTAGTTCATGTTTGGCCTAAATTATGGATATTGTAACACTGTGCAATATAAATGCAACCTGTAAAGGTCAAGGGTCAATCTCACTTGGACTTTGATATTTGCATCCAGCCACAAGCTTACTGTCATGTGAAGTACCAAGGGATAAAAGTTGTAGCATTTAATATTTACAACTTTGGAAGGCACACAGACAGATTTGCTTTGAAGCAAATCTTCTTTTCTTGTTTACATATGTTTTCCTCATTTTCGACCTGCCCTGATTTGTGTTCAATAAGGACAACTATTAGTCCGTTAATGTTGCTGTAAATTACATGTCACACCAAACTGACAAAGCAAAACTGTTTCACATGAGCAGCTCCCAACTTTTGTGAAGTTTCGCTGGGTTTCATAAAACCAAATGGATTTGTATATCAGAATCCGTTGATGTGTTTGGTAAGAAAGCTTGATCGTAATTCTCGATTACAATCGTAAAATTGACGTACTATTCATGTTAATGGGATGGCTTCCCTCCATCTCCGCGTTTTTTAGTTTTTTGGGGTTTTTTGGGTTTTTTTTCGGTTTTTGTTTTTTTTTTTTTTGTTTTTGTTTTTTTTTTGTTTTTCTTATTGTTTTTTTTTTTTTAGAAATTCCGCAGAGACATATGTCTTGACTGAAATAAATGCAGTGAATTAACGCAAGGCCATTAATTGGTCACAGTGATATATCCATTAACTGTAGACCTCTGGACTATGACACAGTCATCAATGTCATGTTGTAAAACTAGGTCACTTAGTCAAATATCAGGATCACAGTTATACCCATGTTCATTTGTATTTGATCTGTAATATTTTCGTCGTTTAGTTTTTTTAATACGATTCCACATCAGACCTAGAATTTCAGTTAAAGCAAAACTACTTCACTGCTTAAGTATCTGAGTCATCCATGCCAATGTTCTATCACCGTAAGTTCAATTACGCTAGGCTCTGCTCATTTAAGTGTATTCAGCCTGTAGATGAAGCTGATGAATGGAACTTTGAGTTGAGTATACCTACATAAATTGAGTACATGCTATTGACAAAGTCCGGTCGCTTATCGGATACACACGCGTATATATGTATGTATATATATATATATATATATATATATATATATATATATATATATATATATATATATATATATATATATGTATGTATATATATGTATATATATGTATATATATGTATATATATATATATATATATATATATATATATATATATATATATATATATATATATATATATATGTGCCATTTTAATGTCCTTAAATGTTGCGTTGGCATTCAGAAGATCTGGGTGTCATTTGCAGTGTTTTTACCTCAGTGTTATTCTGGACAAACACATTAACAACAAGTATCTTGTATACACAGCACACCAATAAAGCACACTCCCAAGAGGAACTAGACAACAGCAGCATTAACACCTTGCTTATCCCCTGGAGTGACCCAATATACAAGCTACTGGCTGGGCCCCAGAGGCTTGGCTCAGGTCAGGCTACTGGTGGCCTACGTGCACTTCGACCAGGTTATTCCACATTCAAAATAATGTATGTATGGCTATGAAAGTCTCTCTTTATGGAACATTAATTATACTTTTAATCACAGTCTCATAATTTGACTTGTCACAGAATTGTGTGTGGCCAAGAGAGGTATTTATACACACACACATAGCAATACATGACCAGTGATGTAAACTGCTGGTTCAACCCATTGGAGTAAAGTGACTAAACTTATAATCTTGGGATAAATTCCTGTAAGATAATATATGAAACTGATCAGCAAGTACTTACCTTTCTACTAAATCACACTTTTTGCCTTTAATTGGTGCTCCTCTCTTGATTAGTTCCTGTTTCTACTCAAAGACTGTCCACCTCCCATACTCTGCCATGCCTAGCTAGTGGGCACTCAGTCAGGCTAGGGTGTATAGTACCCCAGAGCCATCTGGTGGTGAAATTTCTGACATGGTCTATTAGTGAGAAACAATGAAGCACATTTAGCAGCCTTCAATTCCTGGACACGCGTTTTCGCCTTTACCTTGTATTTCATAAAGACAGCCCACTTGAATTTAAAGGATGTCTGAACGTGCATTAATATGAAGTAGATAGATAGACAGGCAGACAAACAGACATATATATATATAGATAGATAGATAGTTAGATAGATAGATAGATAGATAGATAGATAGATAGATAGATAGATAGATAGATAGATAGATAGACAATGAATCACACGTTCTAGCCCGAGGTCCGCCAAAAATACTTTTCAGTATTTACAGAGGAACGTGTGCAATATGGACAATAGTAATTCCATATGTATATAGGTTAGATAGGGACAGGTTACCTTATGGAGAGTGAAGAGTTCGGACTGCGGAATATGGTATTGACTACTAGGAAGTGGTTCCGGGCAAAAAGACACAAATACAATTTATTCAGTATCCGTCAGCAAATGTTGCTGTATTGCAGACATATACATAAAGTGTTGGCGTGGATTAATGTTGCTTTGAGACAATTTTCGTATAGGCGATGTTTTGCTTGCATTAAACATAATAGGGCCATCTAGTTTTGTGGGCTGTAATCGCCTGTGATAACGGAAAACGAGTGATTTGGGTTCATTCAGACTTGTCGCTCAAACTGAGATATGCACACATACACACACACACACACTCACACACACACACGCGCGCGCATGTGTGTATATAAACAGATATATGAGAAGTTTTAGAGAAGTGAGTGCATCAATACCTGATTGTACTGATGACTGTATATGTATGTTCCTTAAAATTTAAGTAGCGTTTGTTCTCCATATATGAACTAGCTCGTACCACACAGTCCAGGACTTTATCATTGTGGCTAAACTGTTCTTCGTTCCCTCTTTTTTTCCCCCAAGTCTCTTTTCTGCAAACTTCAAGCGCTGAATTTCTTCCAATTTTTCGTCAGCCTTGCTGTTCATATCAGCCTTGAAATTCTCAAATTTGGTGTGGATAAAAGAATCTTTGTTCCCCAGAAAAATATCGTCATAACTTCCAGATTCCGAAAGAAGTATCTGTGTGTTCCCCTGGCATTGTGGGGCAAGGCCATTACAAATTTTTCTTCACGTGTGAACAGATTTACTGAATTCACTCGCCGTTCCGCTGTGAGCATAGATTGTGCTCCGTCACCCCGCACCTACTCCTTACAACATCCCCCTGTTGCAAAATTGGCAGGACCCCTTCCAAAATATTCCTCTCTCTATGCCCATTTTAAGAAATGCACTCAGTGCATCACTCCCCTAATGTGAAATAACGTCTAAACAAAGTTTTCAGTCTATACTTCGTAATGACTGGAAATAATATTTTCATATACTCTGTACGGGAGCTCTGTGCACCCAGTTTCATTTGGAATGCAACATCAATTTAGTTCTCTTTGGAAGAAATTGTATTATCTGACATCTGGATTTTTGTTGTGGAATTCGACGTTTGTGCATGTGTTTCCCGGCACATTTTACTATTTACTCGAACCCAACAGCAGTTACCAGATTCGAAAAAAATCTAGAAATGTCTCATACGAGCTTGAGAAGTAGCAAAAGCTGTTCTAAATACAGGTACGGACGGCTTAATTACAGGCTACCAAATATGTTATGAGTAGTTACCCGCTGAAGACCCTTTGCTATGTTTCGGTTACTGTAGCCTAGGTTAAAATTTTACACGGGAGCTTGGACAACATGTACAATAGTAATTTCATATTTATTTAGATTGTTCAGTGACAAGTTAGCTTGTGTTGAGTAAAGAGTTTGAACTATGGAATAGGGTAATAACGACTAGGAAGTGGTTCTAGACTATAATATTGAAAATGCAATCATAATTCGGAGCTGTATGGAGATACTGTGGTTCACGCTGAAATAACCGGTTACTGTTTCTATTTCGGACATGCGTGTATGATATATATATATATATATATATATATATATATATATATATATATATATATATATATATATATATATATAATATATATATATATATATATATAAACTTTGAGACGAAGTGTAAAATGTCTAACAATCACACTAGGGTAAATAAGGAAGTGTAGAACCATTAAAATGTATATATTAATGCATGTTTCTATTCTACAAGATTGCAAGATACTGCCTTTGTTTGGGTCATGCAGCAGTAATAAAGTTCTATCCAATCCAATTTCATTTTTGCCAAGAGAACTGCACCAGTAGCCTGTAAGATATAAAAAATACAAAAACATTAAAAGTATGGAAAATATGAAAGGGTAGTAGAGAATCTGTTATTAATAAAGTATCGGCTGGTGTAGACGGGCTCCTGAGCCATTTCGAAAGCAGTTCCCAACGCCGTTTCACGGGTACATTCCCACGAGAGTCTCTCACTTATAAGGGCAAAAGTAATGCAGGTCTTTTTTGGGAATGAATGTAATTCTTCTTTCGAGAGAAACGATTTTTTTTCGTTAAAACCCCGCAAAGCTTTAAAGCTGATTTGATTGTGGAAAAATTTTCCGAAAATGTTGAACTAATTTGAGAAGTTGACACTGCTGTTGTCCAAGACTAAGGGCGCAACAATGAGAATTTGTCAGAGGCTTTACCGAGGCAATTATTCTTCTCATATTTAATGGAGTTGTTTGACTGTGTGGTACGTAAATTTGCAGAAATATATCATAGTGCAAAGCAGAAAAACATTTAAGCAGCAGTACCAACCAGTAATATTCAAGAGGCAAGAGAATAAATATCAGCATCAACAGGGAGGTAAACCACATTCCTCGCCACACAAATACCAAAATCTGAACCTTTGACAGGCATTCTTTGCTTATGAACACTCTTCTATCAGTGATATTGCAATTACTTTCATAGTCTAGCGATCCCATGATGTTGATAAACTTATATTGCCACCCGGGCGACATCAAGCAAATGACTTTATCTTTGTATTTGCTTTGGCGAACACCACACAGAACTTGCATGAAACTCTAATTGGAGCTGTAAAACGTGCAGAATTTGAAACCCTCTAAACAAGTTTAATAGACGCTGAACAGTATTTCAATGGTAAACATGATGTTAATCACGGACGCAGCCCGGACATTGGCGTTGCTGAAGGCAACACATGGATCTGTAATATTGTAATGTTCAACACCAGTAATCCCAAGGCTATAGTTCTGGCATGATTGTATCAATTTCGGAACTTCGTCCATCCAGAAATCCATTTTTTCCTTCCGAAGATTTTTCTTCATCTGACATTTATTCATATCTATATACAGATAATCTCCTGTTTCCAATTCAAAACGCCGCCATACCGTGGTAATCTTTGAATCGGAGACAGCATGTGGAGCTCTGCGGAAAAAAATACCAGGAATAAAATACCATCTGGTCACCAAGGATGGGACTTTGGTTTCATGTTAATAGAAAAACTAGTTACAAACTGTTGGACAAAAGGCCTGTCATGATGGTGCATTTCCAGTCAATAGTTTTTCTTCACGCAGGTTGGACGAATTCAAAATCTATTCTCGTTCTAAAAATTAAAATTGAATAAGTGTAGCTAAAGCAACAATTGTTTTAAGACTATATTTTAGCATTCGAGATAAATTGCTCCGTGTATTGAAAGGCAAAAAATTCAACTAGCACCTGGGAAACCGACTCGACAGCTTTCGTCGGTGTAGTAATAAAAAATAGCAATAAAATAAGCAGAGGACTTGTAATGCATAAGCAGACGACCTTTTATAGAATGAGCCGGCTGTTGGAGATTTTAATAGGAAGAACATGTCTGCAGAATCATCAGCAGAAGGTCGGAAGAGGTAATGAATTTCAGCATATCATCAACAGTGTTTTGGACAATTGTTCAGCTATTTGCAGGTGCGGCTATTGTCTTTCTACCTTAAAGTCGAGCTCAACCATTTAAATGAAGGCAGCTGTGGCTCTAACATCTGTAAAATTAACGCCTTGTTCTCATGAAACATTTTGAAAGCAAACTAAGACAAACTCTTCCTTTTTAGCGGTTTCCAGATCAGTATGGTTAGAAGGTAAGGTGATTATCTAAAAGAAATATATATATATATATATTTCACAAATGAATACATTAAGATGGTGTCATCCTAAATATACGAGTTCCACCCGGCCCTCCAATCATCGAGTTTATACTGAGAACTAACACCATCCAAATAACTAACTTTGTTTCTCGTGCACTACTTACTTATATTTAGCAAAATTAGCCCATAGCGTCATCATACGATCACTCAGGTTTCTATCTTGATTGTTATATGGATATATTTTTCCATATGATTGAGACACTTTCTGTCCAGTAAATGGCGCTCCAAATAGGTGATTCAGCTCTCCTTCGTGGAGTGTCCCCTTAAAATACTCACGGCCCGGAATGGTTCCATCAAAGAGGTATTGGTATACCGGGATTTTTCTTCTGGTTAATTTTCTCGCAAGACTAACAGCTGGTACCAAGAACATCTTATCAGCAGTGAACTGAAATCATTACATTTTACTACATAAGACACGTGTAAGTATGATCCAACGAATATCCCTTCCCATGTCGGAAAAGGTCCTTACACTCCACTCTGGGTGTTTCAATTGCGGATTCACCACCTGGTCATCTCCTTCATTTGAATACATTCACTACCGGGTCCACTCTTCAATTTGAATAGAGTATGTTGATTTAAGTTCCAATTCTGTAAGACTTAAGTATGTACAATTTATCAAACTGTATTCCTAATAGAAGCACATTTTTTTTTTTTGGCTTTGTCAGAAAACACATTTAAATCCATAGTGTATTAGGTCGAATGGTTTCCTTATTTAAGAAAAAGTATATGGATTAAACAATCCCGACTAATTATGCGTTAAATTGCTATAGCCCATCTTGATACAAGCAACTGCTTGACAAACCTTTACATATGTCCGGTAATTTTCTCTCTTGTCAGTATCATTCGTTCCACCAGAATATTCTTGTATTGCAGCCTGGGAAACAATTCTTGGGTATCCAAATCTTGTCACAAAAACTTGAATCGCTCGTTGTAGGTGACTGTGTTCCATTTCGTTGCGCAATGAGTCTTTACCTCGAAAGCGCATTGTGCCTTGATTTTGAAGGGAAGAGAAGAGGTTCTGATCACTGGGTGCAGCAAATTTGCAACACAAATAGGATCAATAGTGTCACATCATGCACATAGTTTTGACCCCCCCCCCCCAAAAAAACGTGTTCCATCTCTCCACCCTTCATAGTCAATCAAGTCAGTGTCTTTCTTTAAACCTTAACCTTGATTAATCAGTACTATCACATTCGATTAAGAAATTGAAGAAAAATGCAGGTCTTCAAAACCAAATTACATTGTATGTGACACTACTTCCTCTTTAATAAAATACATATAACACCATTTCCCGTGGAAAGCACCAGCTAAGCAGTGAGGCTGGATCTGTTTACCTACCAGGTGGCTTTCCTTGTAATGTAAGAAGCTAGATACCAAGCCTAATCTACCAGTGGCGCCATCTGCAACGCACATCCTCTATTCTGAAATAGGTCATCAGCGGGAAACCATCCAGGATGTTTCGCCACCTTATATGCGTACGTTTTTGCTCTAGTTTTTGCCATTTCTAAATATTTACACACAACCAGCAATATACCTGATATTTTCATGCAATTGATCTTCGCATGCCACGGAACAACACGGTAGCAGTAACGCTGCCCCCGCTAATCCCCCACCCCCACCCCATGTTATAAAGTTAATGCTTCCTCAAGACCTTGGCATGTGATTTAAGAGTGTAACATAGGCACACTGGGGCTTGATGATCAAAATCGGAGGATTTTGACAGTCCTGCACTCGTCTAATATGTGTGCTAGCTGATTTTAACCGACATTAAATGATACTTATCTCCAGCTGACTTCCAAAAAAGGCATGTCAAAACCACAACGCTTGTTGATGAACGCATTGTGTATTTTTTATTTATCTTGTATGTTTGTTTGTTTATTTAATTATTTATTTATTTATTTATTTGGTCCCAAACTATATATATATATATATATATATATATATATATATATATATATATATATATATATATATATATATATATATATATATATATATACATATATATAACATCTATATATATATATATATATAAATATATATATACATATATATATTATCTTCAAAACCTTTGGGCATATCTAATGCCAACTTTGTGGGGACATACTTTTGATGTTCTTGTAGTATGCTCACTCAATTTACCTTTATACAGTGATTTTTTTTTTCGAAAGCCTCTTGACCATTTGATTTGAAATTACAAACAGATACATCTTGTTACTCCTGGACCTTAATTTGATCGAGAAATGACCTTGCAATAGTTAAATTGTGTTTTGAATTTTTTTTTTTTTGTTTGTTTTTTGTTTGTTTGCTTCTTTGACTTTTTCTCCCAAACTGCTCTCTGCTTTCTTTACAACTTTGTTTCGAATATGCCTTAACTAAGTGTCCACCTGCTAAGGTTCACAACGTTTTGATGTGATATACTTCCAGATATTTAACATTTCATTTTTAATTTCTGGATGATCGAAACCTAGAATACATGATCGCATTATTATTGTAGAAATGCATGGAGGATTACGTAATTTCCACAAGCATGAACAAACTAGGTGTATTTCAAATTTCATGGGGATGTACTCTTAGAGATCTCTCACCAAGGTATTTGATTCGCCATGCTCATTTTCCTTTTTGTAGTCTGGACGTTTTTTCTCACCTTTCAGTTTAATCATTAAAAAACGTTCTTTGCTGGATTTGCTTGGCAACTTTTCAAACCATTAAAGGTAACATCGGGGGACTGCAAAACTTTAATTGGCGAAACTGATGATGCTACATTTGTTTCCAACAACGGTGCAGTAAAGGGGGAGACCACAAATGACTTTCTTAGTGTTATGCAACTAATTATAGATATGAATTAGAACTCATAGGTGCACCTCTGGCAGACTACGTCATATTCACAGATAAATTCGTGTTTTTTATCACAAAACACCAGCTTCTTCTTGCTATTTAGTGAAACTCCACACAGCGGCATCTCTGAATTGAAATATGAGACATGAAATAAAATTAGGTCATTAGGTCACTAGGTCATGCATCCTTGTTACCTTTACTCATCCAAGAACTATTGACCTTTGGTTTATAACGTCCCTGTGCTTAGCTTTTATGGCGAAATCAAAGAGACTTAAAAACCAGGAAAAATATTTTATGTGGCAAAGCTAATTCACCGGGTCAAGTATCTGGGTCACAGTGATATCCATTTACAATCTGTATTTGTCGCGTAACATTTTTGCGCTTTGGCTCTGTTTATGAAACCAGAATCTGTCAATGAATCTATCAGGCCTCAAATGAATGTTCACTAAATTTATGCTTCTAGGTTAAGAGTCTAGGTGGCTCATATCATCAGTGCTCCATATCAGCTCAAAGTTTAATTTAGTTTCATTCTGCTCATTACTAACCTTCTAGCTAAAGATAAAGTTTACACTTAACTCAACTCGGCTCAAGTTAGGACTTTTTGGGGTGGTAATCTTTGAATCCGATTGGCTTTACAACTGTTCTTCTCCTTTTTTACGTTGTCTCGTGTAAACAAAACAGACAACTACTGGTAAACCAGATAACGCCTGAGAGGAGTTCTTTAGTCTGTAAGCATTATGATGGACAGATGTAAAGTGACGGGGGTTAATTATGTTAATTATCCTGTTATTTAAAATTGTTATGGGTGCCGTCATAACTATCCTCAGTTTGTATGAGGATAGTTCAGTCTTTCCTAACATTCTAATATGGAAACCTACAGAACGATATTTTGCGAGAACTGTCGCAGGGCATCATGATAATTACAATTAATAAGTGTAAACATGTGCTAATTTTGTTTATTACTGTGTTCATTATGTTAATTAACAAGATTTTATTATAGTTCACATGACGTCACCCATATCCACAGCTGTGGTTGACCCAGAACTGGTAATTTACTATATATTGTTTTTCGTGCAACCAAGAATCTCTCTACTGACACAGTATTCTTTATCTGGTACTTATTTCTTCACCTTTCAATTGTCCAGCAAAGTGGAAACATGCGAGTCAAGCCCTTTACAGTCTTACATTTTTGTGAAAAAAAGTACTTAAATATACTTGAATGTGTGCTCTAACGAAGGGTGTGATCATTCTTTTCATCTGTTATAGATATATAGTTGCATGTAATGCATACCCATCATTCTGGACAAAAATAGTTGTGAAAAATCTTCAGTTTCAGCCGTCACTGTTCCTATAATAACGGGTACCTGGTTCACAGGGTCGCGGTCGAACAAGTTTGGTGGGGAATCTGGAAGCACGGTTCCGTCAATCCAGGGGATGTAGAGGATACCATAAAGAAGGAGTGGATTGAAGGGCGGAAGCTGAAAAATAAAACAAATTCCGTTGTGATATTACACAAATATTTTTGTGTAATGGTTCGACGTACGACTACAAAGCTTATGGAGTGGATGCAATGTTCGATGAAACTTTGCTTGCGCCAGTCAATGTTATAAATTGACGTGCCTTGTAAAATACAAATCAATCAATCATCAATCAATCAATCAATCAATCAATCAATCAATCATTCAATAAAATAAATTATCGAATTAATAAGATGATTTGATAAATACACAATATAAAAATAAATAAATAAATAAAAAATAAATAAATAAATAAATAAATAAATAAATAAATAAATAAATAAATAAATGAATAAATAAATCTGAGATTTAAAACGCTGGTAATGAATATATAGTAACCCGATAATAAACGGATATATATATATATCTATATCTATATATATATATATATATATATATATATATATATATATATATATATATATATATATATATATATATATATATATGTATATATATATATATATGTGTGTCTGTGTGTGTGTGTGTCTCCGCAAGTGTTTCTATACCACTTGAAGCAATGGGGTGGGTGGTTTCAGTGAAGATTTTTTTAACATTTTGTTAAAAAAAAAAAATTTACCCAGAATCAAAAATTCTTTTAACCGTGACCATTTGAACAAACCTGGTGGAGACTCGCCCAAGGTACATCCCCACCAAGTTTCAAGTGAATCTGCTTGATGGTTTTAGAGAAGGAGTCCAAAATATGATTTTTAAATTAATTGCAGTCCCCATTTAGTTACATGAATAAAATGCCGCATCAACCAGCAAGCACCCGGATTGAAAAAAATCGTTAAAAATCATGCATAAGGGACGAAGCAAGAACTAGCAGTTAAAAGAAGTATAGCAGTTTCTGTGTGATATCAAAACAATTGGATGAACAGTTTCAGAGAATTTTTTTTAAAGATTTCCCCCCCCCAAACAAAAAGAAAGCAAACAAAATTCATAAAAAATAAAAAAATCAATGGACCACTTAGTGGAGACCCACTCAAGGTATATTGCCTCCAAGTTTGAAGGGAATTTGAGCAGTGGAAGAAGTGGAAAATATGAATTGTGGACGCCGAGGGATGACGGACGACAGACGACGGACGACGGATGCCTAACAAACATATTAGTTTAGCTTTCTGACAAGTCAGCTGAACTAAAAATGCTATGTGTTTTGTTTTTTTTTCACTCTTTTGTTTTTTTGTTTGTTTGTTTTTGTTTTCTTTTGGTTTTTTATGTTTCTTGTTTTGTTTTTTTGTTTTTTGTTTTTGTGTGTGTGTGGTTTTTTTTTGGGGGGGTGTCAAAAAAAAGAGTGTGTGAATAATGATATCTGAGAGAAGGGAAGGTACCAATGTACGTTTCTCTTTGCCTGCCATTTTGTACGGAAAAAAAAGATTTTTTGTATCTTGATTAGATTTAGAAATGTAAATATATCTCGGGAATTATGTGATTAAGTTTTTGTCTTTATACCTAGAGCCAAAATGCAAATCAATGCCCTGCCTCTAAATTGTATGACAGACATTATCTAATCGGACAAGCCGGTCATGAGCATTTAAAATGTATTTCAGTTATTTCTTGTGATATTCTAGGATGCACTGTAACATTCTTCTGACATTCTCTGACACATTGTTACATTCTGGTGATACTCTTTAAATAAGGTTAGCACGGAAAGCTATTGGTTGTTTTGTGCGAACGACGGTTACGTAACTGTATGACGCACATTCAGAGCAACAGCTTAGCGTTCGTTTAGCTTATAGCTCAGGGTTACTGTAGCTTATTCACCAACTGAATTAGTGAGAACACCTTATAATCTTTAGGAAATGGTTAGAAGCGATTTCATCAGAATAGTCTATGTGTTTATTTACAATGTATAATAGTGGAACAATTCTGCACCTATGACTCATGTTCATGAATGTTGACATAAACTCACTTTGAACTGAGTTGAATTGGCAATGACAGATGACTGATCTAATTAACACCGATATGCTAAGATCAAAGGGGTATTTTATATCTCCAGAGAGAATCTGCACCATATTATGTCCTTAGTGGGTACCCATCACACATCGGTTCAAATTCAAAACATGCCAAGCTAAAAATGTTGAGTCTCACAAAACGTGGGCTTTTTAGAGGGGGTAAGGGGGGGGGGGGGTTGTTCAGAGTTTGCGAGTCAAGTTAAATAGTGCTTTAATAACACCCGATTCAAGCCCATTTTTCAGAATTCGCGTGACAAAATTTGACTTCCAGACATCACGATGAATTGAAATAAAAATTCACAACTCATGACTTTTTTGAAAAGATAATTCCCCTCCCACAACAAAAAGTTCCTTCACGATTCACCAATATTGATTGTCGTAAAAACATCAATTCATGAAAAATTACTAGAGGGTTGTATGAACAGCCCTTGCTCAGTTGACCTAAGCTTGTTCACAAAATCAAAGTTGCAAATGAATAGACCCTTGTTGAGGTTTAGCTTAGTGCATATGGTATTTTGAAGTATTTCAAAGATTTGCCTCAAAAAAAATTCATTAAAAAATAAATTTTACTGGAGCATGAGAAATTGGAAAAATATTTAAAGAGAACTTTAAAAAGACACTTGATGGAGAAAATATATGGTATTGAGCTTTAGAATGCCTATTGACTTACACAACAATAAATAGAAAGGTACATTTACCGGTAAGTACCTGAATTGAAAATATCAGTTAAAATCAGAAATCCACAGCAATGCCATCTAGTGAACAACATTGTTTGACCCTTTCACCGTGACGAGGAAGATATCCACACAGAAGTCCAAAATAGCAAAACCACAACACAACCCCAAAGAAAACGAACAAAAAAAAAAAAAAAAAAAAAAAAAAAAAAAGGGGGGGGGGGGGCGACAAAAATTGCATTCCCATCTGGTAAACTAACTAAGATCTTGGAGTCTTCAGAAGTGTTCCTGTGTAAAATCAAAGCAATTGGATGAGTGGTTTCAGAGAAAGATTTTTAAGATCTGTCCAATAAAAGGGGAAAAAATCATAAAATGAATTTTTAAGATTTGCCAAAATAAACCCCAACAAATTCATTAAAACTTCAAAAAAATACTGGCACATAACCACTTGAACAAACTTGGTAGAAATACACTCAAGGTAAAATGCTACCAACCTTGTAGTGAATCTAGCTGACGGTTTTCGAGAACTATAAATTGTGAATTGTGAAGGGACGAAGAGCGATGGGCAGCTGTGCTAAAAATTGTCAATCCCAAGTTACGCAGATACCCTTTCCTCCCCTCTTTTTCCCATTGGAGGAACACAGCAAAATTGAAAACAGCAATACGGTCTATGCATAAATTCACCAAGCGGGAAAACCCCGGCACTTGTCCCATTACCAAAGCGAGTCATGCGGGCTGTTTTTTTTTTTTTTTTTGCTACCAGATGACGCGCTGTGCACCTACTCAAAAGTGGTCACGATAATGCATGATGGCGCACAGTAATCTTGTTCGTGTCAATATGAACAGAAAAGCAGGAAATGGACCAAATACAGGGGATGTATAGAAGTTTACCATTGTAGATCGTTGGTGGAGGGAGTGCCAAAAGCATTGATAGTTAGAACGTTGAGTGACAAGGCGATTTATCATGGTAAACCACCGCTGACTGTTGTGTTGTGGGCTGTAATGTTGATACCAGGATTAAGAAACGTCAAACTGACAAATATAAAAAATACAAGTTTCGCTTTATTCCTTCCATCAACTGATATACCTTTGTCTTTCAAATACTTTTTCAGCCACCCTAGATTCTGTTCTTTGAAGAAATCATGGTCCGTGTTTCACTCCTCGTTACTTGTATTACTGTATTCTGTAGCGCTGTAGCCTGCGCGGTAAGACTGAGTGGCCCGCAAATTACCCAGAAACCTGTGCGCGCCTGGCTCTGACATCGGAATCTCCGCTGGGGTTTCCCCGCTTGGTGAACTTATGTATAACAGTAAGCATTAGTTATGTGCCAAGCGATCTACTCTGGAGATATACTAAAAATTGCGGTCCAGTATTGAACATTTTGTTCAGAGCGAGAGTGATTTTTTGCGACCAGATGCACAAGCTTTGTGGAGTGGTGCTTGAACCAGACTGTATGTATCATATGTAAAATACAGGGTATGGCAGAAACAGAATCCCCACCAAAATTTAATAGCATTTGGCTCAAAAAGGATATGCTTCAAATACATCTGTTTAATTAACGGATTTTACATGCGTGTTGTCAGAATGTTTACATTTATCCAATGAATAGGGGTATCTTAAAAAATCTAATTTTTAAGTAATTCATTCGACATATATTTGACGTTTATTTTGTTTACTCCATTCAATAAATGATAAAGGTTTATGTAAAAAACAGAAACGCATATGACAGGTCAATGTCACACCATCTTTGTTAGCTCGCCGCTTTAGTCATTTATTGATTCGAAATCCATTCCATGCAGTGTGCTGAAATTTGTGTTGGTTGCATTGTATACAGTAAAATGTGTTCCAAAAACTATTAATTTCAACAGAGACAATCTCAATAGCTCGAAAGCAATTAATAGTTTGACTTAAAAGTCTTGCATGTTTCAGCATTTGCCATACGTAATGTGCTGTTTAGCGACATACACACCATAGAGAAACAGTTACGTTATAGGGATGTACACACTTGTCATAGTGATGTATTCACGCATCATACAGCTGCACATTCATGTTTTACAGGTTTGTTTACACGTCATGAAGATGCATTCACATAATATAGACACACGCATTATACATGTCCACGTACATCATTTAGACATAAAATGCATACATACATTACACATTCTCAAAGCTTACGCCTTCAAACTCTGAGGTCAGAGGCAACATCATCTAGCTATACTACCAGCCATACAAACAAATTCATGTTATATAGATATGAGCACACGTCCATCAGTTTGTGCAATAGATTTCAGGTCACTACATAAACATGCGGAAGTACAATGCAAGCTCAAATAACTTACGTTATCAGCATACTCCCTAAGAGATTCATAAGCAATGTGTCTCAAACACTGGATGGATTCGTTGAGCAATTTCTGTGCACATCCAAATTTGGCAATGACATCATCAGCATACGCAGCGACATGAATCTCCGATGATTTGTTGTTATACGCATAGTCGCCCAGCAGGCTGCCGCTTTGGATGATAGCTCCATGGAAAAGACCTTTTTGTATCGGATTAGGAGGAAAGGCGACACCAATTTATTCAAATGGAATTAATTACAGTGCTTTGATTTTATTCGACCTAACGGAAGATCCATAACTATTTATTCGAACAGACTTTTTGATCACTCACGTGCCTGCTGAATTATTCTATCCACATTTCTTAGTGTTTAAGTCGAAGCAGTGGAAAGTTTCCTTTAAAAGCGACCTCCTACAGCCCTTCCACCCACACATAAAATTCAGAAACCGCAAAATGTTTTTGTTCTTCAGAGACAATACAGTGAAAAGAGTTCTAACAGTTTACAAATTCACCACCGCTAGAGTCTGATGTAAATGTGACAGTGAAATCTGAGTACACAGTTCTGTACAGTAATTGAAATAGCCCAGCGCCCTCTTGTAACAAATGAAGCGGTCAGTGAACGCATTACCCTCGGCCGCCGACAATTTGTAAATGTCTGATATGGCTCCTCAGCAGTCAAGATGCATTTGTGATACGAATAATATGTTTCAAGAAAATCAACTTCAATAATTTGTCAAGTTTGTAAACATTAGATATTCCGGTGTGTTCCAAGTCTGCCATAATCGGATATATTACTTGCTTCAGACCACTTAAGTTCGTTAGTGACACTAAGTTTTTCATCAGTACGGAAAATCTCCAATGATAACTGGTCATCTGGAACCGAGGAGATAAAGTTTGAAGACATTGTGCAGCCAATATATATGATACGCAGTACTGGTGTTAATATGGGTTCGTAGACGGAAATAAATTTATAGATTGTGTGCTTGCGGAACTTAGAAGTATTTGGCACTACCACACAAGAAACAAGGCTTTCCAAAGCAGTTACCAACTGTATTTGTGCATCCCCAGTAGAATTGTCATGAATGATAAAAAGTAGCAGAGCTCAGCACGAAACTAGTTCTCTCAAGACACACACCAAGATGTGCACTTCTGAGCAAGGACAGCTAGGCTCTTTTGCTATAATTATGCACGTATAGCATTGATGAATGTTACCGGCACCACCACTGCGGGGATTGAGCACGCCTATTCTGGTCTCCGCATTATCAGTTTTATTCACTCAACACATATTGTGTAGAATACTATGCATTCACATTTGTTCACGGTACAAATTTTCACGTTTTTGCATTTCAGGCCTTTCAATAAAGTTTGCATTCCACTGCTTTGGGCACCATCCCTGTTAAACCTATGTTAAAATATTTTCACTGTGGTCATGTTTTTGCGGGTTTACATCATCAGTAATATGAGGATAAATTAAAAGTACGATAAAATTAAGTAAAGTAACAAAGTGTCGTCTTCATGTAAGTACTGAATATGCCTTGCATGTAAAAGTGTCCCATCGCCACGCAATGTAAAGGTGCGAAGAGTAGTTAATATATGCTGTCTAAATGATTGTGTAAAAACACAAACTTGAAATGATTTTTTTTTTTTGGAAATCAGTAGAACCATTTGTTACTAAGACAAAAAATGGTCTGACGTTGGATTTCGCTCAACAATTTTAATGAGCTGTACATGTGAGTGACTAAGATATGCAACTTTGACTTGGAGACCACACGCCACAAAATGTTTTTTCTTTTAAACTTCAGATTATCTTGTATGACAAAATACATTGCACCTGGTGTCATGAGCACTTTAAGCAAGGCAGGTTTCTTGCAAATTGACATAAATAGCGGTTACCATCAGAGATCATTAGATACATCTATCTCTGTAAGCCCCTAGTTAGATTTGGGATTAAGCACCCTCCACATCCATACTGGTATGTGAGAAATTGTGCAACTAAAAGCAACCAAATCCACCACAATTTTCTCATAAGCTTTGGGTTATCTTGATTCTGTTTTTTGTCTTACAAGCAATTTTGTGTTTGGTTCTGAATTGTTACTGTTATTTTTTTTTCAACACATGGATAACTGATACTGAAAAGGTGAGAATTTGACTGTGCAATTTACCACAACCGCGGAAAACGTTTGAGACATATTTTTATGTCAACAGAGCGTGAACTTGCGATAGCAGTCCTCGTCCCCTGTATGCGGCTTCTATGGCCCACTATACTTTGCTTATTACCAAATAAGGGCGAGTTATGTTCTCTCAACATTATGGGTTGGCCAGATACGTTTATGCAAAGCTGGGTGGACGAGCAAAATGAGTGCAATTCTCAACGATGGGCCACTTTTTGCACTGTATTTGTGTCTTTTTGTCCATATCCACTTCCTGGTAGTCTTTACCCTATTTTGCAGTCCAAACTCTTTACTGTGCATAAGCTAACCTGTCACTGTCTAACCTTTATACATATGGAAGCAATATTGCTCATACTGCACACATTCATCCGTAGAATTTTGACATGGGCTGTATCAGCCCAAATAAATTAAAGGCTCTTCAGCGGTATGACTACGCATGTTTCCTCGGGCAGATAATATTTTTTCCTTTTTCAGACTAAACCATTTTGTTTACCACTCGCCCAGGAAAATAGCTATTAACAATGCAGATTCACTGTGGTCTTCAGTATGTTGAATGCTCACTGCCAAAAGCCGATCAAGTTTTTAGTTTCCTGACTGAAAGCTGTATTGCAGTAAAACAAAAATATAAAAGGGCTGCGTCAGCTGAACCCATGTACAGCTGACCTAGAGATTCATCACACTTGTGGCTCTGAAGCTGGGATAGGATCAAGGTCACCAATGTAGTGAGCAAGTCTGACCTTTATGGAAGAACACTAATATGTACAACATCAAGGTCCCAGTTCAAGCAGTTTTCAAGTTTTTATGTGGAGTAAAATTCATGTACTGTGATCCCAGAAATGAGGCCAAAGTCACTCATACACTGTCTAAGCGTGAACTTCACAGAAAAACATTAAGGTGTGCAACATCAAGATCCCAAATCAAAATAGATCTCAAGTTATCAGGTGAACATTAAATTTCATGTCACCTGTTCTGTGACCTTGCAAACGAATTCAAGGTCAAAAAGTCACTGAAGCATGACCTCTTGCACAGAATACGTAGACACATATAAAAGATACATCCCTACTAAATTTGACACATATCCTGCCTTAGTTATTTAGGTTATAACCATAACAAGCAATTCCCATGTTAAACTTTGCTATTAAAATTATTTTAAAGATTTTCCAGAAAAAAATCATAAACGATCCAAAAACACTGGAGTAGGACCATTTGAACAGCCTTGGGAGAAACACACCCAAGGTACTTTGCCACCAAGGTTGAAGTGAATCTGGCTGATTGTTTTGAAGGAGTCATAATTATGAATTAGCATTACAATGCCCATTGACTTAGACAGTTATCAAAAGGAAAGGTGCATTTACCGTCTGGTACCCGAAATAAAAAAGTAATTAAAAATCAGGAACCGATAGCAGTGCCACCTTAGGAAGAACTTTGTTTGACCCTTAAACAAGAAAATATCTCCACAAAGTTTCAGCTGAATCTTAGTGGCGGTTCTGGGCAAGGAGTAGGAACAAGGAAAAAAAACACACTCAAAAAAGCAGGAAAAAATTGCAACGCCCCCTGGTTAATATATTAAATCCGGTGGTCCCTAGGAGTTATCCTGTGTGATATCAAAGTAATTAGATGAGCAGTTTAGTAGAAGATTTTCAAAAATCCCTCCCCCCCCCCCGGAAAAATCGTAAAAAATCCTAAGTCACTGGAGGGTGACCATCTGCGCACTTGGTAAGGACCCATCCAAGGTACATTGCCACCAAGTTTGAAGTGAATCTGGCTGATGGTTTTGGGTGAGAAGTCCAAATTGTGAATTGTGGACTGATGGAAGAAGAGCCGTCAGCTGATTAACAAGTCAGCCGAGCTAAAAAAAAAGTCATAAAAAAAATCAGAAAATCACTGAAGCGTGACCATTGGAACAAGCTTGGTCAAGACCCACCCTAGGTACATTGTTGCCACCAAGTATGAAGTCAATCTGACTGACATTTTCTTCGGGGAAAGTCCACAATGTGAATGAGCATTAGAATGTCCATTGAGGTACATAGTTATCAATATAAAAGGTGCATTCACTGATAAATACCTAAACTGAAAAAATCGTTAAAACTACGTTCAAACTGACACAAAAGTGCCACTTCGCGAGCAGTTTTCTTTGACCCTTTCACACAGAACATATCCACCACGTTTTAACTTAATCTGAGTGACAGTTACGGAGAAAAAGTCGAAAATAGTAAAACCACACACACACACACAAAGAAAGAAAATAAATAAATAAAATTGCCGCACCACCTGGTGAACAAATTAAGAACTAAAAGTCCCAAAGGGTCCTCCTTCCGTGGGGTATCAACACCATCGGGTGAGTGGTTTTGGAGAAGAAGATATTATGGCATTCCCCCCAAATATATATATATATATATCGAATATGACTGGAGTATGACCATTTGAACAAACCTGGTAGAGACCCTTACAAGGTATATTTGCCACCAAGTTTTTAAATCTGACTTGCGGCTTTGGAGAAAAAGTAAACAATGTGAATTTGCATTAGAATGCCCGATGACTTACATAGTAATGGGGAAGATGCATCTACCAATTAGTACACACATTTGAAAAATCGTTAAAAATCAGGAATCAACATAAGTGCCACGTAGTGAACAAAGTGTCAGCTTGATTTGAGTGACAGTTTGTTAAGAACTCCGAACACCCAAAAAACTACAAACATTAAAAAAAATAATCAACAAATTAAGAACCACTAGGTCCTAAGAGTACCCCTGTGTGATATCGAGGCAATTGGGTGAGCGGTTTTAGAGAAACATTTTTAAGATTGCCCCCCCCCCCCCCCAAAAAAAAAGAAACATTAAACAAACTACAGTGCCATGTGAACGTCCCTTGCTCAGCTGACCTAAGCTTGTTCCCAAAGTCAAAGTTGCAACTGAATAGACCTGTGTTAAGCTCTAGCTTGGTGCATATGGCATTTACCAGTATTTCAAAGATTTGCCAAAAGATAAATTTATTCAAAATATAAATTTTACTGGCGCATGGAAATTTGCAGAATATTTAAAGAGAAATTTAAAAAGAACATTGCTTCTTGGTGGAGAAATACATGAAATGGAGCTTCAAAATGCCCATTCATTAACATGGTTAACAAGAGGAAAGGTGTATTCATCGGTACGTACCAGAATTTAAAAAAAAATCGTAAAAAATCGGGACTCACGGCAGTGCCACCTAGTTGGAAACTTTGTTTGACCCTTTCAGAAGGAACTTATCCACCAAGTTAAAGCTTAATCTGACTGACACTTCTGAAGAAGATGTCGAAAATAGCGAAAACACACAAAACATAATCAATATGTAGAAAAAATGCAGGGTCACCTGATGAACATATTGAGAACTAGGAGTTCGTAGTATAGGTCTTGTGTGATATCAAAGCACTTTGATGAGTGCTTTTTGCGAAGAAGACTTTTCAAAATTTGCCCCCAAAAGCACGACCTTTTTTGATTCCCTAAATCACTAGAGCCTGAGCATTTGAAACAAAATTAGCAGAGACCCACCAAAGGCACATTGCCACCGAGTTTCAAGTGAATCTAGACCTACAGTTTCAGAGAAGTCAAAAATGTGAATCAGCATCGGACGCCACATTGACTCACATGGTAATCAATAGGAAAGGTGCATTTGACTGTAATTGCTCGAATGAAAAAAAAAAAAAAAAAAGCGTTAAAAATCAGGAATCCAGAGCAGTGCCACGTAAAGAATTTCTTTGTGTGACCCTTTCACAAGGGACATGTCCACAACGTTCCAGCTGAATCTGAAAGACAGTTCTGGAGAAGTCCAAAAATAGGAAACGCACAAAAAAACATTGAAAATGTGCAGCGCCAGCTGGTGAACAAATGAAGCACTAGGAGTTTGTCTGTTTGATATTAAAGCGGTTTCGGTGATGATTTTTTTTAAAGATTTGCGCAATAAAAGAACAATATGTATATGTATATGTATATATATATATATATATATATATATATATATATATGTATATATATATATATATACATATATATATATACATACATATATATGCAAGCCGTTTAAACATTGAATCAGATTTATGGATATCCAAAATTCAATTTGGATAACAATAATTCAGTTCTTGACATCAATAATTATTAACTGATATACCAAAATAATTTTCGATCTCCAAAAAGAATTTTTCAAAACAAACATCAATTTATTGATATCAATAAATGACATTCGGTAATCAATAAATCATTTATTGATATGCAAAATTGATTTTCTGATGTCCATTAATCAATTTTGGATATCCAAAATTCATTCCTTGATATTCAAAATCGAATCTTGGATATTCAAAAAAAGTAGCAAGCAAAAGGAATTCTTGATATAAAAAAAAAACATTTTTAAAAGGTGTGAGTACTATTAAACTTTTCAAAATCAATGCTTTATTTCTGAATTTGCAAAATATTAAAGTAAAATGAATGGATAAATAAAAATCGTGTGTATGTGTCCATGTATTGACAGTTTCAAAATTTAGTGGTATATTCTCCTTCATTGTGAGCATGTGAACCGCAACTGGAAATTCCGGTTCCAGTTTGCGCGATGTCTTCCACTGCAGCCAGCATGGGTCATGACCAGCATCTGCATACATATTAGTGGAGGTGGATATGGGAGTGCTGGTAATACTGAATAATACCTAAGTTCTTCATCAAACTATTCATCAGATGCTTGTTCGTTTGTCAGTACAAACCTCTACTTCCAGGCATTACAAGATGCAACCCTACACTGGATCCACCTGCACTGTTACCAAAGATGGTAACTTTCCTCGGATGTCCTCTGAAGTAACTTATATTTTCTTGAACCCATTTTAGTGCCTGGGTCTGGTCTTGAAGACCGTAATTCCCTCGTGCTGCTGGGGTCGTGGTGGTAAAAAATCCTGCAAATGTCAAACAAAGGCCATTTTTGATGAACAGCTATAAAATATGTATTTCATTTCAACCGATGCACGTATGTATTTCTCTGGTGGCTCATACTTTTTGGATTAGTTTTTTATTGTCCCTTTTTGTATTTGTGTTTAACTAAGATTACAAACATACAGTACAGTTCATCCACCACATATTTTCTTATTCACTGTATTCCATCTTTAATTCTACAGTTCTGGCAGGGCGTTTGATGTATTATATTTCATGACATGACTAGGCTATATGGCAGTTTTGTCATAATGTTATCCACATGCATGAGCACAAAGGAAAATTAACCTTAACGGAACCCTATTACATACATATACACAATTTGAAAATATACCTAAAAGTCCCAGTCTGTAGTTGATAGTCACAACAACAACTTCTTTGTGAGCCAAAGCGTAGCCATCAAACGCATTACCTGAACCCTCGGAGTAGCTTCCCCCATGAATGTACACCATAACCGGGTATTTGGTTCTTTGTTGGAATATTGAAGGCTGTAAATATAAAGGATACAACAGACAGAAACGCACCCTCCCCACCACCAAAAGTAAAAACAAAAACAAAAAAACACACACACAAAAAAAACCCAAAGAACCCCCCCCCAAAAAAAAACAAGAACAAAAACACGCACAACCCCCCACCCCCACCCCCCCAAATAAAAAAAAAAATCCAACCAACAACAACTTACGCGGCGCCATATGTTGATCAAGTAAATCTGACAAAGTTATGGGGAGAATTGGAATTTGACTTTTGCCAATCTATATTGTATAAATTACTGTGGACAGAAAGACACCTAGGAAGAGCCAGGCTAACGTACATTTTTATTTGACAGAAAAGGCCAGACTAGCGTACATTTCTGTTTTGGCATTCCCCTTTTTTTTTCCAAAAGAAATGCAAACACAATAAGCAGTGTTTCTTTGTCATTGGCTTTTTACGGCACACATTTTAGAGAGATACCAAAGTACATTTAGTATTCATGCCTGTCAACTCCTCATGTTTCAGCGAGTCTACACATTTCTGTGCCATTATTCCATGAATATTTTTCGACATAAACTTGTTACTGGAGAGACAGTAACAAAAATACCTTAGTCGCGTTTCTCAATTTTTATAGAGACGCCGGTGTTATTCTGATGATTTCTTTCACGTTTTTCAGTGCTACATTTTAGACTGAGGCAACAGTTTCCTCGACATACATTTGGTGTAAAGCACTGAAAGCGTGTTCAGCAAAACTGCTGACCCGGGGTATTATCATGTGGTTTTTATACAAATTTATTATCTTCTTCTTCTTCTTCTTCTTCTTCTTCTTCTTCTTCTTCTTCTTCTTCTTCTTCTTCTTCTTCTTCTTCTCTTCTTCTTCTTCTTCTTCTTCTTCTTCTTCTTCTTCTTCCTTCTTCTTCTTCTTCTTCTTCTTCTTCTTCTTCTTCTTCTTCTTCTTCTTCTTCTTCTTCTTCTTCTTCTTCTTCTTCTTCTTCTTCTTCTTCTTCTTCTTCTTCTTCTTCTTCCTTCTTCTTCTTCTTCTTCTTCTTCTTCTTCTTCTTCTTCTTCTTCTTCTTCTTCTTCTTCTTCTTCTTCTTCTTCTTCTTCTTCTTCTTCTTCTTCTTCTTCTTCTTCTTCTTCTTCTTGGCAAATTTGTCCGACATTTCATTTCATTCCTGGCAAATTTGTCCGACATTTCATTTGAAACCTTGTACGTAGAAACTCAAAAAACGTGGCATGGTCACACTTCATGCATGAAGAAGGGCCATTTGAAAACTTAAATCTTGAATATCTCCAAAACTATTATAGGTACAGGTTACGAATCCAACTTCAATTAATATGTTTGTAACGACACATTTTTGTAATTTTCATTTGACCTCCAGAGAAATTTTCATCTAGCAATAACTCCGTAAATTCGTATCCAATTTTAATCATGTCGGGCTCAAATTGTATCTATTGTTATACTGCACATTTTTTGAATATACACGTGACCTCTAAAGGTCAAAGGTCAAAGGTCAAGGTCATTCGGACCATTTAGATTTTCATCTAGCCGTAACTCGGTCAATTTTTTCTCTACTTTTGATCATGTTGGGCTCAAATTGTAGCTATTGTAACCTGGCACATTTTTTTAAGATTTACATCTTACCTGAAAAGATCAAAGGTCAAGGCCATTTGGACCTTTGAAATTTTCATTTAACCATTAACCGGTCAATTTTTCTCCAATTTTTATTATGATGGGGGTCCAATTTTAGCTATTCTAACAGTGCTAAGACGGTACATTTTTGTAATTTATATATGACCTCTAAAGGTCAGAGATCATTTCGACCTTTGAATTTTTCATCTGGCCATAACTCTGTCAATTTTCATCTAAAATTTTGATCATGTCGGTTTCAAATTGTAGCTATGGTGACACTACATTTTTTAGTTAACATGTAACCTCTAAAGGGGAAACGTCAAAGTCATTTGGACTTTGAAATTTTAATGCAGCCATAAGATTCATGTAATGTGAATTAATAAAGGACAAAAGCAGCATTTAATATTGACAACCTTTGAAGACACACAAACAGATTTGCTTTGTAGCAATTTTTTTTGTTGTAATTTCTGACATATAGCTACTTGAATCTAAGTGTTTTGGTTTGTATTTGTGTCTTTTTGTCCAAAACCACTCCCTAGTAGACATTACCCTATTCCGCAGTCCGAACTCTTTACTCTCCATAAGCTAACCTGTCCCTGTCTAACCTATATACATAGAAGTACTATTGTCCCATATTGCACACGTTCCTCTGTTCCTCACGGTTTGTTTGTTTGTTTGTTTGTTTTTTGTTTTGTTTTCTTTTTTCTTTTTTTTTTTCTTTTTTTTTTTACAACAAACACAAATCTAGCACCCCCTCATTCAGAAGTTCAGAGCAGTCCGTTCCAAGTAGTTCAGCCTTAGTCACAGGTGGCATTGAACGAGTTAAGCCTTTCTGGGCAAAAGGCAAAGGTCCTCAGGACCACGATCTCATTTAACTCAAGATCATTATACCTCATTGTTATCTTTATCGATTTATTTACTGAACAGTTTACGCATGTTGTATTATTATATTTATATTTGGCATAAAAGTTCACTGAAGGGGGGGGGGGGGTACGCATGGCAAACATAAAAACAAATGACTTAAAGTTAAGATACGCATGGCCATGGATCTTTTCTCTACAAATGTATACATTTCACACATGTAATATGTATACTGTTCCGCTTAATTTGCACACAGACTCTGTTGAAAGCAGTTTTTCACCATGTATGACGTTATTAAATATCAATGCTAGCTTCTGATATCCAAGGGGAGCATAGATTGTAGTTTTCACGTATCAGTAGTATAGTTCGGTTGGAATAATGGAGATTGTTTAACTGGACAAGTCTGTTGCAATGGAGATGTCATTTTTATACTTCAGTTGGAAGTGGAATGATAGATGTCAATTTCCCGTTTATATCTGACTGGACCTCAAACCGTATTGTTGATTAATATTGTTATAAGCATGCTGCACACTTAAACCCATAACATCAGTACAGCAAGCGTCTGTCCGCATGGGTGTAAAATGGACCATGTTGATCCTGCCCGACCTAAACCATGGGAAAGTGTATTGGTGCTGTTGTATTATACACTTTTGATTTCTAAGCAGACACAGCTCCATGGGGATTGCAGAGAACATTCAACACGATCTGTTTGGCGGGCGATATATCCTTGTGAACAGACATTTGCAATACAAGCTTCACAAAAGTTCAGCAGGGAATATAGACGCTTTCAGCTTGGAAATTGAATGGACTTGTTTTCAAGAACACTGAAGATTGAAAATAACTGTATGGAATAATGACCCTGGCGACCAATGAACTAATTTTCAAACCATTGATGGACAATATACACATGTTAAGGAAACTCTGCCTTAATGCTATCAGTAAATACACCATTCTATTGCCCAAATATTATTGACGTACAGAAGTAAATATAGAACATCATACTGAAAAAAAAAATCATTGGATTGAAGCAAAGGGTAAACATGCATATTACGATAATCATAGCAAACAATGGACTAAGTTTTAAAACACTGATGGAAAATATATACATGCAAAGCAGACACCCTCTTAATGTTATCAGTACGTATATCATTCAATTTCCCAAACGTGGTTAATTTACGAGTAAATGTAGATCAATTTCATTTAAAAACAAGAAGTGATTTTTGCCTTTAGATTAGCAAGTTATCTTGTTTTATTTCAGAGAAATATTTTTGAAAAAAATATTTTTGCGAAAATACTACCTTGATTTTGAGGTTGCCAATTAAGTAAGCTTCTTTCAAGTTCAAATTCATCTTTTATTTGTATATTTCTGCCCCCCAAGATTTCAAAAAAATGGTCACTGTAAGCAAAGCAGAGGAATCCCAGGTGAATCCGCCATCTTATCGTGACGATCGCCACGATTCTACTAAAAACCTGTTTGTTTATTTGACAAATTACAGCTTGACTCATGTTTGAATAAACATCTGTTATAAATTATCATGACTGCATGATTACGCCTATCCTGGTCAGAATAAGACTGAGTCAACAGCTTTCCTTGGACGCGGGTTGGGCGTATTGCACTCAGCCTGCGTCAAGTAAAGCTGCTGAAGTGAGGCGTGCAATTATCTTAGGTCTTAATTACAATTTCTAGGAAGAATGCGTTCTATTATCATGATGTAACTAAAAAGAACAAAAAAAGACAGCAATTTTACATCGGGGCGCTGTTTTGCGATTTTAATCGGAAAGTGGTAAACCGGATCAGGAACTAACAGCTTTAACCTGTAGCAATTGTATGTCATACAACCTGCGCGCGCATAAGAGCACAATCATCAGTTTATTAAAAAGGTGTAATGTTTACCTTATAAGGAGAATATACATTCAGGTTAAGCAATCTTCGCCATATCTTGGATTTGTTTTTATTCAGCAGGCCACGTATAAAACTGTGGACAGTTGTTGCCATGTACCTTTAGATTGTCGTATGCCGTCCCAAGGTACAGGTGGTTTTGGCGGCTATCGATGAATGAAAATTCTACTTGATCATTTGCACATACATGTATGCAGACATAATACAGACTGCATCAAAACAAGAAACGTAGGGGCCACTAAGGGCAGACATAAATCATACTGATGCTGTAAGTCATAGAAGCGGCGCTTAAAGTTAAGAGGAAACAACAATCATTAACTGAACTCACCGCGAGTGACTTGCCTGAAGTTGAATTTTTTTTTTTACTTCAGTCATTTTTGTCAAATAAAACTTTTTATCTACATGTCCCTTCAAAGATTTATCACTGTCCGCGTGCATTTGGTGCGTAATTCGTTTGCAAGAGCTTTGCTCTCAAGAATGTATCGTAGCCCAGAAAGTATTGTAAAGGCTGCTGCTTGCGACCTCTTGTTCATAAACAGCACCAGTCTCCTCACCTCACATCATGTGGAGCATATTCTTTTATTTACTTCTGACCAGTGTTTTATTACCTGGAAGCGTAGACGTCCCACTGGAGGTGCGGCGTATGGTATTCCCAGGAACCGATCAACGCCATCAATATCACTACCTGAAGAAACGTTAATCACTTACATTGTGTTAATTTTTTCATAATGAAGTATTTGTCCGGTTACCCACCCTTTTTTATTAGGAAGGAACGAAGGAAGGCGGCATAGATTTGGACCCATACACTAATCCTGACGTGCGAAACTGCATAACCAGTTACATTTTGCTATACGGTCACACTGAGAGAAAATAAACTTTGCCTGTGGATTTATATACTTATACTGGGAGAAGATGTGTTAAAATTAGGTCCCTATCTGTGATCTTGACATATGACGTTTGAAACTGTGACAGAAAATGTTTCTGAGAGCAAGATTTTTCGTACTATAATAATGAGACACACCGAACTTGGTGTGTGGATACTTCCTACAATGGAAAAACTCTGTTACCAAAATTAGGTCACTGTGGCCTTGACCTTTGATCTGTGAACTCGTCATAGAAAATGCTTGTGTGACCCATTTTTGCAATACTGTAAGAAATAGAGAGAGAAGTACCAAACGTGGTATATGGATACGTCTTGGGATAGGGGTGTGTCACATGCCAAACTGCAGGTTACTGTGAACTTGATCCCTGATCTTTGACCTCTTTATGGGAAAATGCTTATTAGGGCCATTTTTCCGGTACTGTGTGTACTGCACATACGTGTACCACCTACCTCTAGTGGGGAACTCGCTATGCATAGCTGCACAATAATGAGATATCAGTTGAAGATGCTTCGATAGTGTTAGCTTTGGGATAATGGGGACATTGGCACAAAAGCTTTCGATTTTATGAAAAGGGGGCGCACGCATTTACATCTGGAAAGCAAGGAACATGAGAGCTCTGTTAGTAGGAGAAAACGATGGATACTCTAAAGAATATTTGCGTAATAATTTCGTGGTGACAGGAAACCTTTGGAATATGTCAAATCACCATTCCCGAGGGTATCTGTGTCAGCATTTATAACGAACCTGAGTGGTAGGTAAATGTTTACAGTTTCACATGATAAAGATGAGTGATACTATGATAATGGTTACCTGGGTTGTATCTATTCTGATTATTTGAATACATAAATTACTAAAATCAAATAAACAACGGATATCAACATTTATTTTCCAATGTGCAATGAAAATAAATACTGGAGCAAGGAAATGTACGATTTCTCTGTCAGAATTAAAACCTTATTCAGGGGTCGCCTTTAACGATCCCACCAATGCCAGGAAAGGAGGGAATGAAAACAGTTGTCTTTGGGAAGACTTAATTCATCTTGGACTTTGAATCTTTGCCCTGTTTATCTCGGTCAAAAGTTGTGTGGCGAGTATGCTTCCCATGCAAGTTATATTTGTCATCAGTGATGACACAAACACATGAAAATCAGTCCTACCATGATTATAATAGGAAGCGCAGTCCATATTATATTATACATTTTCTTTGAGAGTTGCATTCTAGTTTTTAGCTGCGACACATTCCCGATTGATGCAATGTTAAGTACGCAGATGGAAAAATGTAAAAAAGACTGACTTGTGTAATACTAGTGTCACTGTGGTGGGCCTGTGTGTGTGCGCACGCATGCCAGCATGAAGCGGATGAGAGAGTCATTTTCTTCAAGTGTGATACGAATTTTTTATATCCTGTGATTTGTGAGTCTGAAAAAATAATCTGATCGATGATTGTGATAAAAATCATTTCATGCGAAATGTGAGGAAGGCATAATCATTCTGAGTGAAAAGTGATAAAACCTTTCCAACAGCGCAAGAAAAAGAGGGAACAGCAAAAAAGTTTTCTTTGGGAAAAGTATACTCGTCTTGGACTTTGAATCCTTACCCTGTACATCTCGGAACGAAACCAAAAAAAAAAACCTTAAAAAAAAAACAAAACAAAACAAAAACAAAAACAAAACATAACACACACACACAAAAAAAACAAACAAACAAACAAAAAAAAAACAAAAACAAAACAAAACAAAACAAAACAAAAAACAAAACAAAAAACAAAAACAAAAAAAAAAAAAACAAAAACAAAAACAAAAACAAAAACAAAAACAAAAACAAAAACAAAAACAAAAACACAAAAACCCAAGCGAGGTGAGTATGCTTCCAGGGCACGTTATTTTTTATCATCACTGATGAAACCAACGCATAAGAACCACTCTTGCCATGATTATGATAGGATGTTCCGTCTACATCATTTCCACATACTCTAACAACACCTATTGTAATGACATTTTTTTTTGGTTTTTTTTTTTTTTTTTTAAATTCGGGGCAGGGGGGAGCTACACAACTTTTCTCTTAAGGATGGACAAAAATAGGTTGAAATAAGGAGCAACGAAAATGTTACCATACCTATGCAGCAGACCCTCCCTCCTGCCCGACGAAATTATTAATTTTTGCTTCTGCAAACGTATTTCTAGTTTCAACACTATGTACTCAAACTAAATACACCATTTGTAGCCCAGAAATTTCCATACGACACGTGTATCTATTTTCAAACTGCGCCGACAAATACGGAATTGAAGGAGTTGAGAAACACATTAACTGTCCTGCTCTAGAGAAGGAGGAGGGGCCCACGGGGTTTCTAAAGGTAATCGTCACAGGTCATACAGAATTAAATTGTCTCATAAATGAACCACATTAGCCACTGGCCGGGATACATAACATATAATAGGGTTAACAATAAGCACCTCATGATAGAGAGACGGGGGTCGGGCACGCTTAAGTTCCTGTCACCAAGGAGGGCAGAGACCATCCTTGCTGTCACAGATCACACCGAATTGAAACGTTTTACAAATGGGCCACATTAGTTTTTCGCCCAATCATATAATGCTATACAGCTGTCCGATCCATTGCTAAGTTAACAAGTAACCGCTGACGCTAGCCATATCCCCCGCCCACAGTAATCATGGTGGTAAATACACATGATGTACATTGGTATATGATAGTTGGTAAAATGCGAAAGGTTTCTGTTGGTGGCAATATGGAAATAAATACAGAGAGCCTTTAAATGCATTATGTGTCCCGCTTTTAACAAGTAGCCACTGACCCCCCCCCCCTCCTTATGAGGGTGAACCAGTGCAGAAGGGGTTTGTTTGCTATTCATATCTTCTTTAACATGTAGGACTTAAAATACAGTTGGCTGAAATGAGAAAGAAACAAGTTTACTTGAAAAGGATCCTGGAGTTCTTGGTTATCTGAAAAAAAAAAATAATGAAGGAAAGTAATTAGTCAACAAAAAAAAAATTCTGCCTATGCACACCTCCTACCTCTGGTCTACCAACGCTGAAAATCTTAAAGGGTTACCACTTTTAGTTGCAAAGTTATACTTCCCACAAAATTGAATTGTATCTTGAGCTTGCTTAATGAACTTTATTAATTAATTAATCAATAAAAGTAATTAGCCACACAAAACAGTGTCTATGCACACATACTACCTAAGGTCTATTAGCCATAAAAATTTCAAAGGGTTGGTATTAATAGTTTAGAAAATATGGCCCGGACAAATCTTGAGCTTGCTTAACAAACTTTGTTAATTAATCAATTAATGAAAGTAATTAGCCACACAAAACAATGTCTATGCACACCTACTACCTAAGTTCTAGCAACCATAAAAAGTTCAAAGGGATAGGATTAATAGTTTAGAAGATATGGCCCGTACAAAATTTGTCTTCCTTAACGAACTTTGTCAATCAATTAATTAATGGAAGTTATTATCCACACAAAACAATGCCTATGCACACCTACTATCTAAGGTCTACCCACCATAAAAAAATTCAAAGGGCTGGTATCAATAATTTAGAAGATATGGCCCGGACAAAATTTGTATTGTATCTTGAGCTTGCTCAATGAACTTTGTTAATTAATTAATTAATGCAAGTAATTAGCCACACAAAACAATACCTATGCACACTTACTACCTAAGGTCTACCCACCATAAAAAATTCGAAGAGGTAGCATTAATAATGTAGAAGATATGGGCTGGACAAAATTTGTTTTGGACAGACGGAAGGATGGAAGGACGGAAGGACGGACGGATGGTGCCCATAACCATATCCCCTCGCCCAGTTCGTGGGCGGGGGATAATAATCAATGCCACAGATTTAACATTCTTTTTTAAGGTAAAAGCTGACACAGAACACCCATGCCACTCCGTGGTTGTTCCGGATTATCATCGTGTACCTAAAGGGGGGAAAAGAGCGACATAATTCAACCACAGCAAAGAGACAGTTTTAAATGTTGATCAATTGCATATATTTTAACGAATACGTATTTATGTATCATTAATGATACAGTAAAGATAATAGCTCAGATTAAAAAATGGTTAATTATGTAAACGATCTTACTCAGGTTCACTAATTTCGGCAGCCTCTGTCCAACCAGTTTTCCAAATTTTGTTTGAACCATAGGATCAGTTCCTCGGACTACAGCGACAAACACAGAAAAAGCTGCAATCGTATAAGAAATTATCTCCATCACGTCCTGGAATTCAAAATGCGACGGTATGAGAAAAAAGGAAGATCTCCAGCATCAGTTGGATTGTGTTGTTCTCGCAAAATAGTTCTGCACATTCTTCACAGCATCTTGACTCGATCACAGACCCCGAGCAGCGCAATAAAACAGCGGATACACGGAAACCTAAATAACTATACACATACATGTAAAAAATATGACCTATATTGCCGCCCACCATTTTTTTTTCGCCGAGGTCAGCACTTTGCCGGCGGAATTTCTCTTCAGCTATAGGTGGAACCCGCAATTCCAAGCTAATGGCTATCGGATTTTGGAAGTCCTGAGTCTTACAGTTTGCAAAAAAATGTCATTTTTCTTTCTTTCTTTCTTTCTTTCTTTCTTTCTTTCTTTCTTTCTTTCTTTCTTTCTTTCTTTCTTTCTTTCTTTCTTTCTTTCTTTCTTTCTTTCTTTCTTTCTTTCTTTCTTTCTTTCTTTCTTTCTTTCTTTCTTTCTTTCTTTCTTTCTTTCTTTCTTTCTTTCTTTCTTTCTTTCTTTCTTTCTTTCTTTCTTTCTTTCTTTCTTTCTTTCTTTCTTTCTTTCTTTCTGTGCGGGGGGAGGGGGCTAAAAACCAATAATCCATAAGTTTCGACTTAAAAAATTCAAAAATCCTTTTAAAATTGCACGATTTCCTTAAATATTTAAAATTGCAGTAATATTTTAATCCTAAAATTGAAAAAAAAAATCCCAAGCAAAATAAATGATTCCGTCAAGAGGGGCTCTTCTGCCAACGAAGTAACATTTTCTTTGCCCCTATTTCAGCATACCTTTATCTATCCTGAAGAGAAACAATGTGAAACTCCCCCTTCCCAAAAATAAAAAAGTCATGAAAATGTGTATTTTGAGATCATTTGGAAGTGGTTAAGACTGCACTTGCTATCATAACCATGGCAAGAGTGATTATTATGTGTTGGTTCATCACTGATGACAAGAATTAAAATGCCTTGGAAGCATATAAACCTCACTTATTTGACGGAGAAAAACAGGGCAAGGATTCAAAGTCCAACATATATTAAGTCTGTTCCAAACAGAACTGCGTTTTCATTCCCGCTTTTCCTGGCATTTACACCGGGAAGGAAGGCACGACTTGACAACTTTCACGCTAGGAAGGAAGGCCCTCACACGCTCAGGAAGTGACTGCAGTGTTATATCGTCTGCTCGAGCTGAGCTTTGACATGTTGTAGAGAGGGCGGCACGATATGGGCCTAGGGGATCCCAAGGAAATTTTCGTGAAGCGTGTTTGTCAATAGGCTATCCAATACCTATGGACTAAAAGAGTGTTTATTTTTTTCACTGTGAACAGTGAAATCTTTGGTAAAAGCGTAATCGAGATTTTTAGTTACAACTTGAAGTACATTTATTTCATCTGATGAAAGGAGTTTATCCCAATGGGAAGCCTCTCGCTTCTGGTTTCCGCAGTCGGATATGTGACATTGGCATTGGTGGTCGACGCCATATTTTAAACGAGGTATAGGCATACTAAGGGAGGTATAAACACACAATTCTTATATTTCGCGAAAGGTTTCAAGTGCCACCACGATTAATTAATGTTAGCGTTAGAATATAATGATTGTGAATGTAATTTGCAGGCCTAAAAACTTAGTAAATATAAAGTTGATCAGTTCAAGTATCGATTTCTTATTTCTTAAAATCAGAATAAAGACCCAGACGCCCCCTTTAAATAATGACGCCAATTTTTAGTATTAATCATCAACGAATCTGAGCAAAAAGACGGGACATAAATAGCACCGCCACATCCCCGTAAATCGAGAACACTCTTTTTTTTTTTTTTTTTTTTATTTATTTTTTAAAATTTTCTTTTGCCTCTAGGGAGGGTTGTGTCGGTCTTGGCTTTTTTTCTTCCGTGTTTTGTTCACGGACTGTGTGACGACATTTGCCGGGAAACCCCAGCCTAGCCGGGCGGTTGTTCATCCAGTCTTCCACTTCCAGACAGGGACACGTCCTATGCCTAGATTCCGCTGAAATCTATCCTAACAAAGTAATTTTATTACGAAAAAAAAGTACAGAGCTCACTGTTTGCTCTTGCGGTATGCTAAATTTTGACTTCCTATATGCAATGAATTCAGTATTTGTGAATAACTTTGAAATCATGCGAAGCGGTCAGTGGCGGGGGGGGGGGGGGTAGGGTTGCACTCCCATGTAGGATCGTACTGGGTACTGGGTAGGCCTATGTGCCGCGGGAACGGCCCTGTTTTCAAATATTTGAGTGAGCTGAATTCCTTATTCATTTTTAAAACAAAGGTATAAATGTTAGATATAGGCGGGAAATAGGCCTATAGGATATAATTAGTAAGTTGTTTAGGTGGATTTTTTGTAGGAAGTAAGAATATGCTGAAACTTGTTCACAATTGCAATGTTGGTCTCCAAAATGCACCAGAATGCACCAATGCAGCACTCCTTTCAACACATTACAGGATTTAAAAAGGGTACGTTTTTACATCTGGTGTAGGATTAAAATAGAGTATTATATTAAAATGTCAGAGGCGCTGTTGACCGCAGTGTCTGAAGACGCAACATGCATAAAAAAAATGTTAGGCCTACATGCTTTGCGATGTTTATTACGTTACCTTCACACCTGTAAACTTTTTCTAGAGGGGTGTTTGCCAGGCCCAGTTTCCAGCGAGGTTTCAACCATGCAAGTTCGTAAATCGTTATCATTCATCACACTTTATCGATAGTGTTTTCTCAATGGACAAGTATTTTTGACGTAATTTCCATAATAAAGTTTGAGTCTCTGGTGTAAATAAAATTGTGGACAGTTTCCGGGATGTATAGAATATTGTGTTATACGCAATGGCGCTCCCCTCGGCGAAAATCTCGTGCGTCTTTTCTTTTTCGAGAGGCAAACCTTGATTTGTAATCAACACTATGCACACTCCACCATGGTAAGAATACAGATCATATGCATACGCAACCATGAGAGTTCGCTTGCGCTCGCTATTACGATAAGGATCACCGAACAACCATGACTAAGGCCTGTGCAGCTATATTCTTTCACCGGTCCAAGGTGACCCTCCAGACAAGTTGAAATAAAACACCTTGCTTGTATTGAATTTATGACTAAATAACAGCATATGTTGGCCACGCAGCCCTTGTACTAAGTGACAACTCACGTACGCCGCATTAAAACGACCGCTTTTTGTGTTTTTGTGCCAACACAGACATATTGTTTTTCTAGGAATTCTTTCTTTCTTTCTTTCTTTCTTTCTTTCTTTCTTTCTTTCTTTCTTTCTTTCTTTCTTTCTTTCTTTCTCTCTTTACAGGTAACTTGGTCTGACATTTCATTTGAAAAGTACTACAAGTGAAAACTCCAAACTTGGCACAATTATATTTCTATAGATGAAATCTGGCCTTTTTATAATGAGAGGTCATGCTTTTCAAAATTATGCAAATGAGGGCTAATTAAAGCTCTAAATCTTCAATATCTTATATACTATAGTAGATGTACTTCTGAGTGTATTGGAGTTCGGTAATATCAAGGCAAAAGTCATTTCAAATGTAAGAGTCATATCAAGGTCAAAGGTCAGTTTTCGGTCAAAATGTCATTTTAAAGCCAAAATGTCATTTTAAAGCCAAAATGTCATTTTAAAGCCAAAATGTCATTTTTAAGCCAAAATATCATTTTAAAGGTCAAGGATGGTGGCTTTCTTCTAGCCATAACTTGGTCAATTTTTATTCAATTTTGATCATGTTGGGCTCAAATTGTGGCTACTCTAACACTGCACATTTTTGAAGTCTTACCTTTTTATAATGAGTGGTCATATGTTTCACAATTATGCAAATGAGGGCTAATTGAAGTTTCAAATCTTCCATATCTTATATACAATAGAAGATATAGTGTATAGGACTTCTATCATAACAAAGCAAAGGCCATCTCAAATGTCAAAGTCATGTCAAGGTCAAATGCCAATTTTAGGTCAAAATATCATTTAAAGGTCAAGGTTCACTTCAGGTAGAGGTAATTTCAAGTCAAAGGTCATTTCAAGGTCAAAGGCCACTTTAGATAGTGGCTTTCTTCTAGCCATAACTTGGTCAACTTTTATCCAATTTTTATCATGTTGTGCTCAAATTGTAGCTATTGCAACACTGTACATTTTAAAAATTACGTGTGACCTCTTAAGGTCAAAGGTCGATGTCATCTGGAGCTTTGAGAGGTTTAGCCATAACTCGGCCAATTTCCATCCAATTCTAATCATGTTGAACTTGAATTGTGAGTATTGTAACACTGTACATTTTTGCAATGTACATGTAACCTGTAAAGGTATAAGGTCAAAGGTCAAGGTCATTTGGACTTGGAAATTTTCATCCAGCCATAAGCTAAATGGTATGTGAAGTATCAAATGCCAAAAGTTGTACCATTTAATATTTACAACTTTGGAAGGCACACAGACAGATTTGCTTTGAAATAAATCATCCTTTTTAGTTTTTTTGTTTTGTGTTTGTTTTTGGTCAAACGGTTAGTTGTATGTGGAGTAATGTTGCCACTTGGTCGCGTGCTGCAGGTGGTCGTTCGTGTCATGTCATTTAACATCACTGCAAAAGTGCCCGTGCAAAGTAGAGCTAGTCGCTTTGACCAGGTGGTCGCCTAACCCAATATTCGGCAATTGGAGATACTACTCAGGCTGTATATTATATATATATATTTAAGGGATTAATACCGCCAACGAGTGATTTGTGCCTGTACCCTGACCTGGTCACCAGCACAACACTTCGGCTCGGGTGTTGTGCTGGTGGCCGGGTCAGGATACAGGCACAAACCCCGAGCTAAAGTTTTAATAAATTTTCTATCATGATGAACCTACTAAATGACTGGGAAAAAATCACACTCGCACAACAAAGATCAACATCAGATCCAGGCCCAGCAGTCTGTAGATGAAGATTTCTGCCATCTAGCAGTAAATTTTCGAAAGAACGGCCTCGGATAACAAGGATGCGGTGCATGGCAACGTCACCTTTCATAGCTCCAGGATCGTGTCGCTTTCACCTGGGATATCTAAACGTTAATGATGTACTTCGCCACTGTAGCACTTTGTTGTGAGCAGAGAATAAGGGGATGTCTACAAGGAGCACTGGAACATTTTATCATGTTAGAAATACATATATATGTTTATTTTTTCAAAGTATTTGTTTATGGAATGTCTGTCAATTATAACGAGAAAATGCATGGGCGAACAAGATATGATCCAATGCAAACTTATCACACCATTTTTTTTGTAGATGCAGTTTTTGTGGAGGTGAAAATGATTGTTTGTTTTGATTTGGAGAGGTTACTGTACTCATTGAGTGTGTGCAGTCACTGAGTTGGCTTCTTTGTTGGGGTGACTCTTATGATTTTGTAAATAATTGGAATAAGCTAGAATAGTGAACTACATTAATACGGGAAATTTCTTCTAGGGTCCACACAGGTCTCAGTGAATTAGGATGTGTGACTAATTGGGAAAGTCTGGAGTACTGGTGAGATTTCTACGCCTAGATATATGAAGCAGCTCCCTTCATGAATGGGAGAGAGAGGAGAATTCGGAGATCTGACAGGAGCTGTGTGACTTCAAGCCAGTGACACTGCAGGCCATTGTTATTGTGACGGACATAATCATTTATACATTGTATCTGCGGAGTGTAGACAGTGCCCTTGAGTGGACTGGTTTATTAAATGTTTAATTGTACCACATTGGAACCAAACTGTACTGCTGTGAGATCTGGACCAACACTGGGTTATGTGTACCACATTGGAAGTAAAACTGTGCCTCTGTGGAATTTGGACCAGACTATTTGTCCCCTTCCACAGGCTTATGAGCTTTGAGAGAGTACCTGTGGAAAAATCTCTCACCAGGGATTAGGACTTACCTGCCGTTTGTTAATTATTGTTGCTGCATTGCAGACATATACATAAAGTGTTGACTTGGCTTAAGGTTGCTTTAACAGACAGTTCAATGGTAGTACACCTGGAACCTGCCATGATTTTACTTACTGATTCATGTATTTCACTGAATACGCACTCAAGTGCACGTTGGTGCCCACTTCTAGCCCATTGAATTGAATAAAAAATGTCTGACCATAATGCTGAAAAACACATGCTCTGTATATTTCACCATTAAAAAAAAAACAAAAACACAAAAAACATCCCCCCCCCAAAGAACAAAAAAACACCCCCCCCCCCCAAAAAAAACCCCAATCATCTGATCCAAGTCAAATAAACGGTTGGGCTCTATCTCTTTGCATATTATTCTAAAAAATAAAACCATGAATGGTTTTTGAGGTTATATTAGTATAGGTGAGGTTTTTTGCTTGCATGAAACATAAAGGGCCATCTAGTTTTGTAGGATTTAATCGCCGTTTATTTTCTCTTGTGAGAACGGAAAACCGAGTGATTTGGATTCATTTACACTATTCGCACAAATTGAGTTCTGCACGTACACACTAACATACAAACACACTCATATGTGTGTATATTAACATTATAAGAAAAGTTAAAGTCTTAGAAAATTTAGTGCATCAATACCTGGTTGTACTGATAACACTATATCCATTTTCCTTAAAATTTGTTCTTCTTACCCTCTTCTCTTATCAGATCTCTTTTCTGCAAACTTTAAGCGATGAATTTCTTCCAATTTTCCATCAGCCTTGCTGTTCATATCAGTCTTGGAATTCTCAAGTTTGGTGTTGATTAAAGAACCGATTTTGTAATAAAAGTATCGTTCTAGCTTCCAGATTACGAACCAGTAATTGTGTGTTTCCAGGCAGCGTGTGGCAATGCCATTGCAATTTTTTTTCTTAGCGTATGAACAGATTTGCTGTATTCACTGTTGCGCTGTGAGCATGGGTTGAGCTCTTTCACCCCGCTCCTACTCCTAATAACAGCCCCTGTTGCATAATCTGCAGGCAACTCTTACAAAATATTCCCCTCTCTATGCCCACCGTAATAAATGCACTTAGTGCATCAATCCCATAATATGAAATAACGTCTAAATATGCATTTTCAGTCTATACTTCGTAACGACTGAAAAACAAAATCATATCTGCTGTGCGGGAGCTCTGTAACGTTTGACCCAGTCGTCATATGCACAACATGCTTCAGAACGATGTAATTTCCATGCAAGCTTTACAGGAGCTCTGTAATGTTTGACCCAGTTATCAACTGCACAATGTGTGTCGGAATGCTGTCATTTTCATGTGCAGTATGCGGGCGCTCTGTGACGCTTGATCCCTGTCATCAAGTGCACAGGACATATCACTGGTGGTTCTGTTCATTTGGAATGCAACACCAGTTTAGTTCTCATTGGAAGAAATTGTGTTATCTGGCACAAGGATTTTTGTTGTGGTATATATTCGACGTTTGCGCATGTGCTTCCCGACATATTTTACTATTTAGTCGAACCCCGCAACAGTTACCAGATTCGAAAAAAAATATGTGTCATACGACCTTGGGAAGTGGCAAAAGCTGTTATAAAAATACAGGGACGGATGGCTTAATGACACTCCCCTAAATAAGTTCTGAGCTGCCTGCTGAAAAGCCTTTATAATGTTTGGGCTACTGCAGCCTATCTCAACATTTTGCAGAGGAGCGTGTACAAAAGTACTATCATATTTATTTATATTGGACAGTGACAAGTTAGCTTATGGAGAGTAATGAGTTTGAACTATATGGATAAAATGGTAATAATGACTAGGAAGTGGTTCTAGATCATAATACTGAAAATGCAATTATTGTAATTCGTAGTGTACGGAGACACATGTACTATGGTACACGTTGAAATAATCGGTTACAGTTTCTATATTTGACATGCGTGTATTAAATATAAAAAACTAGGAGACGAAGTGTAAAATGTCTGACAATCATACTATGGTCAATAACGGAATGTACAACCTTTACAAACAATATACTATGAGGTATTGTAAGTGACTCAATTGTATTTTGGGCATACAATTGAACACTTGCAGCTCTTTTATCAACTGAATAAACTTTCGCTGCTGCAAAGGTATGAGGGCTCTAGGCAGACTTAGGAGACCCTTTTTAAGTGACGTTTTTTTCCATTCTATGTCAAGTAAAGTGGGGAACTCATACATATTGTCGGCAAGAGTGTTTACATATATATATATATATATATATATATATATATGCATATTTCTATTCTACAAGATTGCAAGATACTGCGTTCGTTTTGGGTATACAGCAGTCAGAAAGTTCAATCCGATTCAATTTCATTTCTGCCAAGGGAATCGAGGCAGTAGTCTGTACGAAATAAGAAAAAACAACCCACAAAAACATTAAAAGTATGAAAAACTTAAACGGTAGTAGAAAAAAAATATAAAAGTCTCGGCTGATGTTGACGGGCTCCTGAGCAATTTCAAAGCAATTCCTTATGCCGTGTTACGGGTACATTACCATTGTAGTCTCTCAGTTATAAAGGCAGAAGTAATGCAGGTCTTTGTTGGCAACGAATGTAATTCTTTATCGAGAAAAATGATTTTGTTTTTCGTTAAATCTCTGCAAAGCTTTTACAAAATTTCCGAAAATGTTTAACTAAGTTGAGAAGTTGACACAACTGTTGTCGAAAACTAATGGCGCAAAAAATAAGAGTTTATCAGGGCTCTACCGAAGCAACTTTTCTCCTCATATATAAAATGGAGTGAGATATTTTTCGTTGACTGTGTGATCAGTAAATTTGCCGAAATATATCACACTGCAAAGCAGAAATACTATAGTGAAGTAACGGTACCAGCCAGTAGAAGTAAAGAGGCAGGAGAATTAATATCAATATTTAACAGGGAGGGAAACCATATAATATTTCTCCTCAAATATGTGCCATAATTTGAACCCTTTACAGGCAATCTTTGCGTAGGAACAATCTTGTATCACTGATTTTGCAATTTATCCCACTCTCGTACAATTTCACGATGTTTATAAACTTATATTTGCGCCTGAAAAACATCAAACAAATAATTATATCTTTGTATTTTCTTTTCAAGAGTTTCACCTTTGTTAATGGGTGTGCTGATTATAATAGGAATGGAAGTTACACGAGTCTGGTGAACACCACACAGAACATGCATGAAACTGATAACTCCGATTGGACTTGTAAAGCATGCAGAATTTGAAACCCTTTAATCAAGTTTAAAAGACGTTGAACAGTATTTCAAGGGCAAACATGACGTTAATTACGGACGCCGCCCGTACATTGACGTTGCTGAAGGCAACACATGGATCCGTAATATTGTAATGTTCCACACCGGTTATCCCAAGGCTATAGTTCTGGCATGATTGTATCAATCTTGGAACTTCGTCTATCCAGAAATCCATTTTTTCTTTCCGAAGATTTGTCTTCATCTGACATTTATTCACATCTATATACAGATAATCTCCTGTATCCAATTGATAACGTTGCCATGCCGTGGTAATGTTTGAACCGGACACGGCCTTTGGAATTCTGTGAAAAAAAGACACCAGGAATATAATGCCATCTGGCCACCAAGGATGGGACTTTGGTTGCATGTTAATTGAGAAAATAAGTGTAACCTTTAGCATAAGGCCTGTCATGATGGTACACTTCTGGTCAATAGTTTTCCGTCACGCGGGGATAACGCATTCGAAATCTATTGACTTGGTCTTATTCTAAAACTCAAAATTGAATAAAGTGTACCTAAAGCAATAATTGTTTTAAGACTATATTTCAGTATCCAAGACCAATTGCTCTGTGCATTAAAAGGAAACAAATTCAACTAACAGCTTGGAAGCTGACTCAACAGCTTTCGCCAGTGTAGTGATGACATTCTGTTTTAATAGCAATCAAATAAGTAAATGACTTGTAGTGTATACACAGACGACCTTTTATAGCATGAACCAACTGTTGGCGATTTTAATAGGAAGAACATGTCTGCAGATTCTTCAGCGGGAGGTCGAAAGACGTAATGAATTTCAGCATATCAACAATAGTGTTTTGGACAGTTGTTCAGCTATTTGCAAGTGCGGCTATTGTCTTTCTACCGTTAAGGCGAGATTAACCATTTTAATGTATACAGCTGTGGCTCTAACCTCTGTAAAATTAACGCCTTGTTCTCATGAAATATTTTGAAAGCAAGCTAAGTCAAACTCTTATTTTTTGCAGTTTCCTAATCAGTATATTCAGAAGGTAAGAAGGTGAATATGTAAAATAAAAAAAAATACAAATGAATATATCAAGATGGTGGCATCCTAAATATATGAGTTCCACTCATCCCTCCAATCATTGAGTTTGCACTGAGCACAAACACCATCCAAAGAACTCTTTTTGGTTTGCATGCACTACTTACTTATATTTCGCGAAATTAGCCCACAGCGTCATCACACGATCACTCAGGTTTCTATCTTGATTGTTATATGGGTATGTTTTTCCATATGTTTGAGACACTTTCTTTCCTGTAAATGGCGCTCCAAAAAGGTGATTCAGCTCTCCTTCGTGGGGTGTCCCCTTAGAGTACTTATTGTCCTCACGGTCCGGCATAGTCCCATCAAAGAGGTATTGATATACCGGGATTTTTCTTCTGGTTAATTTTCTCGCAAGACTAACAGCTGGTACCAAGAACATCTTATCAGCAGTGAACTGAAATAATTTTTTTTGTTCCATTAATTTTATGGTCGGGCCTTTCTAGTCGGATCGGTCAGGCTACTGGAGCCACACATACATTTTAGTTGGGCCTTCCATAACTTGGACATTTGTTGAAACATATTTGAAAGGAATGTTCTTCCTCCTTTTACATATTACCTCTTTTGACGTCAGTAGAATTTGTTACCTGAGCATAGCCACAGCCACTTGTTGTATTACGAAAACACAAACAGAGTACAGAGTGTACTGTTTGCTTTTGCAGGATGCTGAATTTTGGCTTCTTATATGCAGTGAATTCAGTATTTGTGAGTACCTTTGAAAACGTGTGAAGCAGTGATTATGGATACGCCAACAACAAATCTGAGCTAGATGTCATTTTGCGGCCCCGAAATGATATAATATGAGTTGCGATCTGGAAGGCCTCCAGAAGCGACCTGGTGACAGCAAGTGTTTGAAGAGGCAACATACACAGAAAATGTTACATATTAATGATGTTTATTTAGGTTATCCTTACACCTGTAATTTTTTATTCTAGCCCAATGAAACCCATTTTATAGCCCGAGAAAGGTATATGCCAGGCCCAGGTTCCAGCGAGGTTTCAACAGTGCAAGTTCGTTAACCGTTATCTTTAATCACACATTATCGACAGCGTTTTCTGAATGGACATGTATTTTGACATAATTTACATGATAAAGTTTGAGACTGTGGTGTAAGTAAAACTGTGGAAATTTCCCGGGATGCATAAAAATTGCGTTATACTAAATGGCGCTCCCCACAATGAAAATCTCGGGCGTCCTTTCTTTCGCGAGAGGTAGACTCTGATTTGTTATCACAACTATGCACTCTCGTCCATTGTAAGAACACTGATTGTATACGTACTAATCATCAGAACTTGCTTGTGCTTGCTATTAAGATAAGGATCAATGAACAACCATGACTAAGGCCTGTGCAGCTATGCTCTTTCCCCAGTTCAAGTTCTCCCCCCCCCCTCCTCCTGACAAGATCAAATAAAATACTGTGTTTGAGTTGACTTTATGGCCAAATAACAGCACCTGTTGGTCATGCAGCCCGTCTTTTAACTTACAATTTACACAGAACGACCGCTTTTTAAAAAATTTTTGGTCAAAAGGTTGGTCGTTTGTGGAGTAATTTTGCCAGTCATTCGTCATGTGCTGCAGGTGGTCCTTCGCGTCAGGTCATTTAATATCACCACAAAAGTGACCATGGAAAGAAAATCTAGTTGTTTTGACCAGGTGGTCGCCCTACCTGATTGTCGTCAATTTGTGGTTCTACTCAGGGTATAAATATATATATATATAGAGAGAGATATACGTAATATATATATGTTTATTATTTTTATTTTATGAAGTATTTGTTTATGGAATGTCCGTGGATTATAATGGGGGAACACATGGGCTAACAACATATTATCCAATGCAATCTTACAAGTGAAAGTTTTTCTTGTAGATGGAGTTGTTATGGATGTCAACATGATTGTTTGTTTTGATTAGGAGAGGTCATTGTACTCATTGAGCATGTAGAGAGTCACTGAGTTGGCCTGCTTTGTTGGGGTGACTCTCCTGATTTTGTAAACAATTGGAATAAGCTAGAATGGTGACCTACATTCATATTGGAAATACCTCCTGTAGCCCACACAGGTCTCAGTGAATTGGGAGGTTTGACTAATTGGAGAACTCTGAAAAACTGGAGAGATTTCTAAGACTAGATATATAAAGCAGCTCCCTCCATGAATAGGAGAGAGCAAAGAATCCTGAGATCTGACAAGAGCTGTGTGACTTCAAGCCAGTGTGACTGTGAGCCATTGTTATTGCAAAAGAGGTACTCATTTATACACTATACATGTGGAGTGTGGACAGTGTCTTTGAGTGGACTGGTATATTTGGTGTTAATTGTCTCACAGTGGAACCAAACTGCACCTCTGTGGGATTTGGATCAGCACCGCATCTTTGAGTACCATGTTGGAACCAAACCGTACCTCCATGGGATTTGTTCCAGACTATTTGGCACCTGCTATGGGACTTGGGACAGTGCCAGTGGATAATCTCTCACCAGATATTAGGAATTACCTTCAGACTGTTTCAGTAATTGGAATACCATCCTAGCCAGGTGTATAATTCCATTTACCCACTTTGTACTGATTTTGGTAATTTATGTATATTCTTAATGTTAAAGTTATATGATATTTGTCATTCTTTGTTGAGATCTGCTACGATTTAGAATATTCAGAAGGTAGTCATCGTAACAGCAGTTTCATATGTATGCCTGATTTAATCCACAGCTGGTGCGTCATTTGAAATTCAATGTTTATTATCGACTGCATGCTGCATTGGTGTCCTTCATGTATTTCATGGTATTCACGCCTGTGGATCACTACAAGTTTTTTGGTCTTATACATAGAATTATATTGGTATATGATGTATTTATTTGATGATACATTGTAAATATATACCCTGAATAAATGTTTCATTTGTAATAAATCAGAATGTTGATTTGTTTTAATTAACTGTCTACAAGGTGAAAATATTGCTTCGGCTTAGGGATGACTCAGAACACTTGCACTTTCCTATTAATGCACAAATCGCCAAAGGCTATTTCATTTTCATAAACTGCTAAGAATGTTGATCAGCATTTGGGACAAAGTTGCTTGAGTACTTAATAGGGCAGGGACAGGGTTACATATAAAGAACTCCTTTTGGGGCCTTTTAAAATGTTGAATTATAACCCCTTACTTGTTCCAGGTAAGTGGTGCTTATGTAATAAACATATTTTTTTTCACAAGATTTATTTTGTCTTGAATTAAATTGCACTTATCTAGGACAACAGAATACAAGGAATTTTCTCACCAAACCCAATGTTGGTAGAACTGGTAGATCATAAAATAGCAGTCGTACGTGTGTAAATATCTTTCTTATCATGTTTAAGTTTGCCAGTTAATCAGGTTTACGTATAATGTTTTAAGTTTGTTATTTAGAAATTATCAAATTTTCCAAAGATGTCCATACACCCACTTGCCAGTTTTTGTTTCGGTGAGTGAAATGTTTTCTATGGACAAACCACTGGCATGAAAAAAATACCCTGACTGCATGGGCAGATGAACACCTGTTATCACAAACATCTGGGTAATTAAGGACCCCTGGGAGCTGGGAGGCTGTGATGGGAGGACAAAAAGGAATATGCTAATGAGCATTTTCTCCAGGCAGTGTTAAGAGTGCAGGACTTCAGCAAGGATCTCTGCCTGTTAAGGGCCTCACTGTAGTGAGTTTCAGATCTGTTATGATATTTTTCAAAGCGTCAAGAAAACACTACGCCAATTGCTTCGAAATTGCACAGAGAAGGGTACCCTTAAATTCAAACTGTTCAATAGGTGGTGCTGCAATTAGTTTCTATTCTTCAGGTATATGTCTGTGTGCCAACACAGACATATTGTTTTTGGAGGAATTCATTCTTTGTTCTTTTCTTTCTTTCTTTCTTTCTTTCTTTCTTTCTTTCTTTCTTTCTTTCTTTCTTTCTTTCTTTCTTTCTTTCTTTCCTTTTTCTTTCTTTCTTTCTATCTTTCCTGTCAGGCAATTTTGTCCGACATTTCATTTGAAAAGGATTACACATAGAAACTCCAAACTTGGCACAATTATACTTCTACAGGTGAAGTCTTGCCTTTTTATAATGAAAGGTCATGCTTTTCAAAATTATGTAAATGGGGACTAATTGAAGTTTTAAATCTTCAATATCTTATATTCTACAGTAGATGTGGTTCCGAGTGTATAGGAGTTTGATCAAATGTCAGGGTTAAAGGTCATGTCACAATCAAAGGTCAATTTTAGGCCAGAATGTCATTTTGGAGGTCAAGGTTCACTTCAGGGAGAGGTCATCTTAAGGTCAAAGGTCAAAGGCCAGTTTTAATGGTGGCTTTCTTCTTGCCATAACTCGCTCAATTTTTATCCAATTTTGATAACGTTGGGCTCAAACTGTTGCTTTTGTAACACTGCACATTTTTTGAAAATTAAAAGTGACCTCTAAAGTTCAAAAGTCAAGGTCATTTGGACCTTTGAAAGTTTCGTCCAGCCATGACTCGGCCAATTTCCTCCCAATTCTAATTTTGTTGGGCTCAAATTGTAGGTATTGCAACACTGCACATTTTTATCACAACATGTAAACTCAAAAGGTCAAAGGTCAAGGTTATAACATGGTCAATTTTCATCCGATGTGGTTCATGTTTGGCTTAAATTGTGGATATTGTAACTCTGTGCAATTTACATGTGACCTTTAAAGGTCAAGGGTCAATGTCACTTAAACTTAGATATTTGCATCCAGCCATAAGCTCAATTTCATGTGAAGTACCAAAGGATAAAAGTTTAAGCATTTAATATTTACAAATTTTGATGGCACACAGATTTGCTTTGAAGCAAATCTTCTGTTCTAGTTTACATATGTTTTCTTCATTTTCGACCTGCCCTGATTTGTGTTCAATAAGGACAACTATTAGTCCGTTAATGCTGCTGTAAATTACATGTCACGCCAAACTGACAGAGCAAAACTGTTGCAAATGAGCAGCTCCCACCTTTTGTAAAGTTTCGCTGGGTTTCATGAAACCAAATGGACTTATATATCAGAATCCGTTGGTGTGTTTGGTAAGAAAGCTTGGTCGTATTTGTCGATTACAATCGTAAATTTCACAGACTATTCATGTTAATGGGATGGCTTCCCTCCATATCTGTGTTTTTTGTGGGGGGGGGTGTTTTTTTTTTTGTTTGTTTCTTTTTTGTTTATTTGTTCTTTTGTTTTTGTTTTTGTTTTCTTTTTTAAAGAAATTCCGCAGAGACATATATCTTGACTGTAATAAATTGATCCTAGTGATATATCCATAAACTGTTGACCTGTGGACTATGTTTGCCCTTGCTCTAACTATGCTTTTTGAAACTTAAAATATATGAATCAGCACAGTCATCAATGTCATGTGGTAAAACTAGGTCACTAAGTCAATATCTGGATCAGAGTTATATCCGGGTTCATTTGTATTTGGTCTGTAACATTTTTGTCTTTTAGTTTTTTTAATACGATACCACATCAGTCTTAGAATGTAAGTTAAAGCAAACCTGCTTCACTACTTAAGTATCTGAGTCATCCATGCGAATGTTCTATCACCGTAAGTTCAACTACGCTAGGCTCTGCTCATATAAGTGTATTCAACCTATAGATAAAGCTGAAACTCAGCTCAAGAATGGAACTTCGAGGTAAATATATCTACATAAATTGACAAAGCCTGGTTGCTTATCAGACACACACGCGTACATATATATATATATATATATATATATATATATATATATATATATATATATATATATATAATTTTAATGTCCTTAAATGTTTGCGTTGGCATTAAGGACATCTGGGTGTCATTTTCGCTAAAAGGGACCGTAACGGTGAAGCCATAGTGGACAGGTGTCTTTACTGTTAGTGCCCCCTTTGTTTGAAAATGTGAATTATGTGAATTTCCTTATATGGGATACGCACGAGTCATTCTGTTGGTGGGGTGACTATTGTTTGTCATACAAAGAGGACCAAAAGTGCCATATCTTCCGCGTAGTTCTGAACCCTCCAATAAAGCAAAATCCAATCTATCTACCTTCCACAGCCAACCCAGTCACTGTCTCTGCCTGACTCTATGCCGTTTTCAATCAATATAATCACGCCAGATTTAAAATGTTTGAAAATGTAAGTGTTCATCGGTCAAATAAATTTATAAACGGTTAATTAATAAGAAACAATGAATCCCATTTAGCAGCCTTCAATTCCTGGACACGCGTTTTTGCCTTTACCTTGTATTTCATAAAGACAGCCCACTTGAATTTAAAGGATGTCTGAACGTGCATTAATATGAGGTAGATAGATAGATAGATAGACAGATAGTTAGATAGAAAGATAGATAGACAGACAGATAGATAGACAGACAGAGCGACAGACAGACAGATAGATAGATAGATAGATCAGCAAATGTTGTTGTATTGCAGACAAAAACATAAAGTGTTGGCGTGGATTAATGTTGCTTTAAGAAAATTTTCGTATTGGCAATGCTTTGCTTGCATGAAACATAATAGGGCCATCTAGTTTTTGGGGCTGTAATCGCCTGTGATAACGGAAAACGAGTGATTTGGGTTCATTCAGACTTGTCGTGGAAATTGACACACACACACGTATTTGTGTATATAAACATGATATATATGAAAAGTTTTAGAAAATTGAGTGCATCAATACCTGGTTGCACTGATGACTATATCTATATTCCTTAAAATTTAAGTAGCGTGTGTTCTCCATGTATGAACTAGCTCGAGCCACCCAGTCCAAGACTTCATCATTGTGGCTAAACTGTTGTTCGTTCCCTCTTTTCTTTTCAGGTCTCTTTTCTGCAAACTTCAAGCGATGAATTTCTTAAAATTTTTCGTCAACCTTGCTGTTCACATCAGCCTTGAAATTCTCAAATTTGGTGTGGATAAAAGAATAAAAGAAAGGAGCTCTGTAATGTTTGACCCAGTTATCAACTGCAATATATATATATATATATATATATATATATATATATGAAGTCTCAGTGACGCTGCTTGACCCATGTGCACCCAGTTTCATTTGGAATGCAATATCAATTTAGTTCTCTTTCGAAGAAATTGTATTATCTGACACCTGGATTTTTGTTGTGGAATTCGACGTTTGTGCATGTGTTTCCCGGCACATTTTACTATTTACTCGAACCCAACAGCAGTTACCAGATTCGAAAAAAATCTAGAAATGTCTCATACGAGCTTGAGAAGTAGCAAAAGCTGTTCTAAATACAGGAACGGACGGCTTAATTACAGGCTACCAAATATGTAATGAGTAGTTACCGGCTGAAGACCCTTTGCTATGTTTGGGTTACTGTAGCCTAGGTTAAAATTTTACACAGGAGCTTGGACAACATGTACAATAGTACTTTCATATTTATTTAGATTGTTCAGTGACAAGTTACCTTGTGGAGAGTAAAGAGTTTGAACTATGGAATAGGGTAATAACGACTAAGAAGTGGTTCTAGACTATAATATTGAAAATGCAATTATAATTCGGAGCTGTATGGAGATACTATGGTTCACGCTGAAATAACCGGTTACTGTTTCTATTTCGGACATGCGTGTATGACATATATATATATATATATATATATATATATATATATATATATATAAACTTTGAGACGAAGTGTAAAATGTCTAACAATCACACTATGGTAAATAAAGAAGTGTACAACCTTTAAAATGTATATATTAATGCATGTTTCTATTCTACAAGATTGCAAGATACTGCCTTTGTTTGGGTCATGCAGCAGTAATAAAGTTCTATCCAATCCAATTTCATTTTTGCCCAGAGAACTGCACCAGTAGCCTGTAAGATATAAAAAATACAAAAGCATTAAAAGTATGGAAAATATGAAAGGGTAATAGAGGATCTGTTATTAATAAAGTATCGGCTGGTGTAGACGGGTTCCTGAGCCATTTCGAAAGCAGTTCCCAACGCCGTTTCACGGGTACATTCCCACTAGAGTCTCTCATTTATAAGGGCAAAAGTAATGCAGGTCTTTTTTGGGAATGAATGTAATTCTTTATCGAGAGAAGCGATTTTTTTTCGTTAAAACCCCGCAAAGCTTCAAAGCTGATTTGATTTTATGGAAAAATTTTCCGAAAATGTTTAACTAATTTGAGAAGTTGACACAACTGTTGTCGAAGACTAATGGCGCAACAATGAGAGTTTGTCAGAGGCTTTACCGAGGCAATTATTCTTCTCATATTTAATGGAGTTGTTTGACTGTGTGGAAGGTAAATTTGCAGAAATATATCATAGTGCAAAGCAGAAAAACATTTAAGCAGCAGTACCAACCAGCATTATGCAAGAGGCAAGAGAATAAATATCAGCATCAACGGGGAGGTAAACCACATTCCTCGTCAGAAAAATACCAAAATCTAAACCTTTGACAGGCATTCTTTGCTTATGAACACTCTTCTATCAGTGATAATGCAATTACTTTCATAGTCTAGCGATCCCATGATGTTGGTAAACTTATATTGCCATCCGGGCGACATCAAGCAAATGACTTTATCTTTGTATTTGCTTTGGCGAACACCACACAGAACTTGCATGAAACTCTAATTGGAGCTGTAAAACGTGCAGAATTTGAAACCCTCTAAACAAGTTTAATAGACGCTGAACAGTATTTCAATGGTAAACATGATGTTAATCACGGACGCAGCCCGGACATTGGCGTTGCTGAAGGCAACACATGGATCTGTAATATTGTAATGTTCAACACCAGTAATCCCAAGGCTATAGTTCTGGCATGATTGTATCAATCTCGGAACTTCGTCTATCCAGAAATCCATTTTTTCCTTCCGAAGATTTTTCTTCATCTGACATTCATTCATATCTATATACAGATAATCTCCTGTTTCCAACTCAAAACGTCGCCATACCGTGGTAATCTTTGAATCGGAGACAGCATGTGGAGCTCTGCGGAAAAAAATACCAGGAATAAAATACCATCTGGTCACCAAGGATGGGACTTTGGTTTCATGTTAATAGAAAAACTAGTTACAAACTGTTGGACAAAAGGCCTGTCATGATGGTGCATTTCCAGTCAATAGTTTTTCTTCACGCAGGTTGGACGAATTCAAAATCTATTCTCGTTCTAAAAATTAAAATTGAATAAGTGTAGCTAAAGCAACAATTGTTTTAAGACTATATTTTAGCATTCGAGATAAATTGCTCCGTGTATTGAAAGGCAAAAAATTCAACTAGCACCTGGGAAACCGACTCGACAGCTTTCGTCGGTGTAGTAATAAAAAATAGCAATAAAATAAGCAGAGGACTTGTAATGCATAAGCAGACGACCTTTTATAGCATGAGCCGGCTGTTGGAGATTTTAATAGGAAGAACATGTCTGCAGAATCATCAGCGGAAGGTCGGAAGAGGTAATGAATTTCAGCATATCATCAACAGTGTTTTGGACAATTGTTCAGCTATTTGCAGGTGCGGCTATTGTCTTTCTACCGTAAAGTCGAGCTCAACCATTTAAATGTAGGCAGCTGTGGCTCTAACCTCTGTAAAATTAACGCCTTGTTCTCATGAAACATTTTGAAAGCAAACTAAGACAAACTCTTCCTTTTTAGCGGTTTCCAGATCAGTATGGTTAGAAGGTAAGGTGATTATCTAAAAGAAATATATGTATATATATATATATATATATATATATATATATATATATATATATATATATATATATATATATATATATATATTTCACAAATGAACAAATGAATACATTAAGATGGTGTCATCCTAAATATACGAGTTCCACCCGGCCCTCCAATCATCGAGTTTACACTGAGAACTAACACCATCCAAATAACTAACTTTGTTTCTCGTGCACTACTTACTTATATTTAGCAAAATTAGCCCATAGCGTCATCATACGATCACTCAGGTTTCTATCTTGATTGTTATATGGATATATTTTTCCATATGATTGAGACACTTTCTGTCCAGTAAATGGCGCTCCAAATAGGTGATTCAGCTCTCCTTCGTGGAGTGTCGCCTTAAAATACTCACGGCCCGGAATGGTTCCATCAAAGAGGTATTGGTATACCGGGATTTTTCTTCTGGTTAATTTTCTCGCAAGACTAACAGCTGGTACCAAGAACATCTTATCAGCAGTGAACTGAAATCATTACATTTTACTACATAAGACACGTGTAAGTATGATCCAACGAATTTCCCTTCCCATGTCGGAAAAGGTCCTTACACTCCACTATGGGTGTTTCAATTGCGGATTCACCACCTGGTCATCTCCTTCATTTGAATACATTCACTACCGGGTCCACTCTTCAATTTGAATAGAGTATGTTGATTTAAGTTCCAATTCTGTAAGACTTAAGTATGTACAATTTATCAAACTGTATTCCTAATAGAAGCACATTTTTTTTTGGCTTTGTCAGAAAACACATTTAAATCCATAGTGTATTAGGTCGAATGGTTTCCTTATTTAAGAAAAAGTATATGGATTAAACAATCCCGACCAATTATGCGTTAAATCGCTATAGCCCATCTTGATACAAGCAACTGCTTGACAAACCTTTACATATGTCCGGTAATTTTCTCTCTTGTCAGTATCATTTGTTCCACCAGAATATTCTTGTATTGCAGCCTGGGAAACAATTCTTGGGTATCCAAATCTTGTCACAAAAACTTGAATCGCTCGTTGTAGGTGACTGTGTTCCATTTCGTTGCGCAATGAGTCTTTACCTCGAAAGCGCATTGTGCCTTGATTTTGAAGGGAAGAGAAGAGGTTCTGATCACTGGGTGCAGCAAATTTGCAACACAAATAGGATCAATAGTGTCACATCATGCACATAGTTTTGCCCCCCCCCCAAAAAAAACGTGTTCCATCTCTCCACCCTTCATAGTCAATCAAGTCAGTGTGTTTCTTTAAACCTTAACCTTGATTAATCAGTACTATCACATTCGATTAAGAAATTGAAGAAAAATGCAGGTCTTCAAAACCAAATTACATTGTATGTGACACTACTTCCTCTTTAATAAAATACATATAACACCATTTCCCGTGGACAGCACCAGCTAAGCAGTGAGGCTGGATCTGTTTACCTACCAGGTGGCTTTCCTTGTAATGTAAGAAGCTAGATACCAAGCCTAATCTACCAGTGGCGCCATCTGCAACGCACATCCTCTATTCTGAAATAGGTCATCAGCGGGAAACCATCCAGGATGTTTCGCCACCTTATATGCGTACGTTTTTGCTCTAGTTTTTGCCATTTCTAAATATTTACACACAACCAGCAATATACCTGATATTTTCATGCAATTGATCTTCGCATGCCACGGAACAACACGGTAGCAGTAACGCTGCCCCCGCTAATCCCCCACCCCCACCCCATGTTATAAAGTTAATGCTTCCTCAAGACCTTGGCATGTGATTTAAGAGTGTAACATAGGCACACTGGGGCTTGATGATCAAAATCGGAGGATTTTGACAGTGCTGCACTCGTCTAATATGTGTGCTAGCTGATTTTAACCGACATAAAATGATACTTATCTCCAGCTGACTTCCAAAAAGGCATGTCAAAACCACAACGCTTGTTGATGAACGCATTGTGTATTTTTTATTTATCTTGTATGTTTATTTATTTATTTATTTATTTATTTATTTATTTATTTATTTATTTATTTATTTATTTATTTATTTATTTGGGCCCAAACTACGGAATGCACTGTCACTGAAGATAAAGACCTTGCCTAGCTTAACTATTTTTAAGAAACAACTAAAGACCTACCTTTTTACATGTTATTTTAACTAGAAGAACAAAATCATTTACTGTGATGAACAATTACGACTGGTGCTTCCATCCAGTGTTAGTGTTTTTAATAGTTTTTATGCGTAAATGATTTTATCAATCTTATTCGTAAAAAAGTAATGTTATTGACCGACTGTCCTTGGTACTTACAGCGTTCTAGAGCATGGTTACCATGGATTTTACGCTATACAAAATAAATTATCATTATCATCATCATTATTATCTATTAATTTATTTATTCATTTACTTACTTATTTATTTATTTATTTATTTATTTATTTATTTATTTATTTATTTATTTATTTATTTATTTATTTATTTAAACTGGGTGGCCGATTCAGTTAAAAGCTGTTGTTCCATCAGGCCCAGGTTACAATACACAATGTTTACAAACATAGTATAGCACAATATAATTCAACGTAAGATAATACAGTATATATGCAATAAAAGAAATGAATAGAATAGACATAAAAGTACATGTTTAAATACAGATAACAAGACACACGGCTTGAAACATGAACATGTATGACTGGTACTTATGCCTGGCAAAGGTATTTCGTTTTGAAGTCTAATGAGTCATCGGCTTGTCTAGTGTAATAGATACTCTGAGTAAATTATCTCTGTAAACCATATTATATTATGAACAGTTCAGTTTGTGACAACCATTCGAAACGAGGGATGGCTATATAAATGTGAAGATTATTCATCAGCGCTTTAATTATTTTCATACAAAAATTGCTTACCTTTACAGACCTTGCTACATACATACATACATACATACATACATACATACATACATACATTCACAGGTACGAATGTACTCACACCCACCCCACCCCGCAAAAATCAATGAATTAATATCCCTGTGATCTTTTTTACCACATAAGTGCGTTTGATTTCTGTGTCAAAATTTGTGTAATTTAAGTAAAGCTGGTAAAAATCATTTTGATATGTATATACATACTCGGTACTTCATCTGTATATAACAGGTGTAAATGTTTGTTTGGGGTCATTGTCTTTGTAGCTTCGCGAATTTTTCAGTCAGATAGGCTTCTGTGATGACTTTTCGTCCCCAGACCGTCCATATACAATTCACATTTTCAATTTTTCTGAAATTGCAGATCGCATCCTCTTCACGCTCAGCGGACCATTTGCCGTCAGAAAGTCTCTACCAGGTTTATTCAAATTATCCCGGTCGAGTAGTTCGTGAGTTTTAAGTGATTTGTTTCCACATTATTGGATGAAAATGACCGATTGCTTGGAAAATGCACATATAGGTACACGAAAACCGCTATTTCTTCAGCCAGTTCCTCTTCACTTTTCATTTTTTATCGATTTCCAAATAAATTATTTATTTACGTACTTAGTCTTAATTTTGAACATTTTCGCCAGAAGCGCTCGCTGGATTGTCTTTCAACTTGTTTGTTTGCTGAATTTTCATACAATTTGTCTTTAAAATAAAGAGACACATAACAAACCCAAATCTGTAAGTCCAAGGACCGTTTAAACAATATTAAGTCCGATATTCAAAGAACCAAGCCCTATTCCGTACCACTTACTAAAATTGTACAGTTCTAAATCGTTAATTTATTGTGTATAAGGAACAAATCATATTCATAGACTTTGAAACTCAGAAGAAATGCTGAGGCTTTAATAGCTTTTGTATAAAATGGGGTCATCATTGGGAAACCAGCGCAAAAGTTGTTTCGGTACCATTCATCCCAAGACAAGCCATTCTGCAATTAACTGGCGGCTCCATGTATGTATTTTCAAAAAAAATATCCTTAGTGGATACATTATGAAATAAAGGTAGCGTGATGTTCCATTGTTGATAGGCCCACTCCTAGATGTAGCCCACATTACATTAATGTAAGTAGAGTTAAAGACTAAAAGACATAAGTCAACGCTTAAGTTTATTAGGCCTATCAAAAGTGAATCATTGAATCAATCGAGCACAGGAAACCTCACATTTGGTTGGCGCGGTCTGTTCGGCCGCTCATGGGCTGGCTTGGTGCCGGCGCGTGGCCCGTTGGGTAGCACTGCGTGGCCTGGCCCGGTCTACACGCTTCTGCTTGATTTGGTGTCCATGTAATTTAATTTGGTGTCAGCATACATTTGTTGGACTCAGAGTACTATTATTCTTTATATTATGTACTTGCGTCGTCAGTGTTATATGTGTTTATCTTTTATCTCGATGTACTATTCATATGTAATTTA